>CM033472.1:126938758-127248758 GCA_019447015.1 Hymenochirus boettgeri | reverse complement strand
GGCTTTATCGGTACTGTGTGTACCTAGCTTTTCCGAACAAATGCGAGGCCGCCAAACATTCGGGTTGGATGAGGGCTTGTTCTGGAAAGAGGGAAAATTTCCCTCAGCGGCGGTAGACTCCCTATAGGGGAGTTGGCTGCGGCCGAGTGAACACAGGGTGCTCGGGACTGTGTGTAGCCTGATTTTTGAAAAATCTTTTTCAATTCTGTACCCAGCTAAAGAGCCCGCATGTCACATGCTTCAGAGACACAAGAACAGCCCAGTATTAATTTGCGATCATGTTTTCCATAAGGCCAATTAAATGTAGCATGTTCACGTGTAGGTTTACCACAACATTTGTATATTTACTTATAACGTATTTAAAGTTTTGCTATAAACATATGTACTATATGTCCCTCAAACTATGTCACCTCCTCAACCCATAACTATTGAACACATGACATACATTACCAACTGTGCACTTCTTTTTCCCCCTGTCTCTTCCATCTAAGCCAAATACACATCTGCACATAACAAATACTATACTCATGTGTACACGGGCAATGATGGGTACAACTACTAGTTAGAAATAAATGCTATGTGCTTGTGTATGTTCACTATGTAATTCATACAAATATAATTGAATAAATAACTAGAAATGCAAATTAGATATATCAATATAAATCACATTTGATTGATATAAATAAATGATTTCAAAAAGATTCAATTAAAAGAATTGCCTTTTAAAGGGTATGTCCATCGTAATTTTAACTTTCTTTTTAACTGTTTTACCGAAGAACAGTTCTTCAGTAAATCTTGCAGGAGAGCAGGAGACACCCGTGGATGGCTCCAGCGCCGGCTTCTCTGACAGCCTCTAATGCATACACGCTCCTTCGCACTGTTGGCGCCTGCGCGCACAGCGCAAAGAACTGGGGATGCGTCGGGGGCGTGGGGGCTTTCAGCCGCATCTCTTGCAGCGCTGGACCGATGCGGGTAAGCGTCTCCTGATCTCCTGCAGTTAAAAAGAAAGTTAAAATTACGATGGACATACCCTTTAATTATCAATCAAATTGAAAAACCAACCAGTGCCTAACTAGATAAAGTGAACATGTTTTCAAGATAACAATTACATATTCATCATGAAGATTGTCATCTTAAAGGGTATCTCCACTGGAAAAAAAAGTTTGGGCATTTAGTTTAATTGATGAAGTGGAAGTTGTGTCTTACCTCCCGTTCTTCAATAAAACCTTATAACAGTCACAAACAATGTGCTGTTACTCACTCAGCTTTTCCAATCATCTATGAGTCTCGTCTGCTCCACTCTGTCCTCTGTGGTCATTAAATGCTTTCAATAAAATCTGCAGGAGCTGGGAAAAAAGGTAAGCTACTTACCCGATCGATCGCTCCTTCGCTGCATATGGAAATGCCCGTTTACTTAATGCCTCTAAAATCAAACATAACATTTCAGAGGCCCTCCTCCTCTCTTTGTCCATACATATCACTGGAGATGTGACTTGTACCCAGGGGACAGCATCATGTACAGCATTTTGGTACAGAGAGATCTTGGAGTGTTGTAATGTATTTACATTTCAGTTGCTTTAAGTGACCCATATACGTACCAATCCAGATAAAATAAGGAGGAAATACGGCCAACGATCGGCCATACTAGATCTGACGATCATGCAATGTTGCAATATCATACGCCTATGGGAGCACATATTAGGTGGGTAGCTGAAGATGTTTGCAGACTTATCAGCTGCTAATAATCTAATTTGTAAATAGCCTAAAGCTCTTTACACATGGTCGATGTTGTTTGTGGATCACCGCAGTAACATAGAAAATTAGTTTTGCATGCCTTACTATATGCGTTACACGGTTATCAGTTTTTTCAAAGCATAAAATCACCATTGCAAATTGTGCAGGGGATGTGACGGCCCAGAATTTATACCCTCCCACAGATGCAAGGCACCACTCCACGTATATATGACACAACAATAAGGTACCTATTCTTCCTAGTTATGCTGCTTTTGCTGAATGTCAGTGCTATTAACAGGACACTTATTTTATTTGGGGTAGGGGCATTGGCTGGGTCCTGAGGTGGGAGGTTGAGTTGGGGGGGACTCTTAAGTCTGGCTTCTGATGCTTAAGGGGTCCCCATGCATATATTATACTTTCAGGACCTTTAGGTTTATAACTACACTGATGGTAATGCATGAAAACACTGTCCACTGCCCTTAAAGTCACATTGCAGTTTTGGGGTAGTGTAGTTGGGTGTAGCCATAAGTTATTCATCTGGAATGATGTCAGAATCATAGAAGGTATTAAAGTGAATAACCCAAGATTTACAGATACTGTTTGGCCAAACTTTCATTCTTCTAACCTGCTACCCACAAGGTTTCCTCCCTCTGTCTGAAATTCAATTGATGCTTTTGAAATGTTAAATTTTTTCCCACTGACTCAGTCCATCATATATAATAATTTCCTGACTATAAAATAACAGTTAAGTGGCTTTGAATGGCAGTGGTAAGTAGTAACTGGTATTTTATTTTTTATTTAATCCTTAGTTTGGAAAGAGTTATCAAAGAGTATCAAAATGAATAAATCATTTGTTGGCTGGACTAGAATTTTGGAGAACTAATTGTGGAGTTCCCTTGTGTAAAATAATTCCAGGACCTTAAGTCAATTAGACAGAATCTAGGCATTATCAGTTATAGCAGGGAATCAGGAAATAATACTTCCCATCCAGCCAATCACATTGAGGGGCAGAGACAGATGGGGTGAAAGTTTTAACCTGGAAGTGACTGGGGAGGTAGAGAGGAAGTGGAAGTTCTGGAAGAGACTGGGGAGCTCAGTGTGCTCTAGTCCTGTGCCCAATAAAGATCCATGAAGAAGAGTTTATAGATCTAAACCCAGTGATACTGGTGTGAGGAGTGACCCAGACAGTTCCTGTCTCTCTACCAGAAGAATTTACATTACCAACACCCAGTGGATTATTGGCTATGGCACCCTGGTATGTATGGAACTGAACCCCCTGGGACATTAATTGTGTGATATCAGGGAGAAGTTACCTGTACCTGCGGATTACAATTTAACTTTTGAACCTTTATTTGTGGGTACACTGTGACCCTGTATGGAACATGTGCTGCTGATCCTGCTCCTAGTGGCTGAAACACATAATGCAAGAACGTTAACCCATGAAAGGAGAAGCATGGTTTACTATTAATATTCATTATTTGTTGATGTTTACTGTGACACAGATGATAATAACAGACTTATTATTGTATATCTACTTTGTTTTGATTAATCTAAAGATGATCTGTTGATGGGTTTCCTTATCGGTTACCGTTAAGTCGTGACACTAATGACTATAAATCTGGCTTTTTTTTTGTGCTATCCTAACTGTAACATTTCAATGCTGAGAGATAGGCCAGAAATGCCAATAGAGAATTGTTGACCATAACTCAGGAAACCACACCTGATGTAATGAATAGGGAACCTGCTAAGAATAGTTTGCTTTAGACGTGGTGCACCAAGAGCCGTAATCACAGAAAATACGCTTTAACACCTTTTCTACATTTAGCATGTATTTTACAGCAGTGTGCCAACTACTTGTGGTGCATTTGGCATTCTTACAAAATTTGCAAAGCATCACAACACAAGAATTGTAATAAGGTTTATCACATGAACCAGAAGAAAGATTTTATATAACTTATTTTTTTAATTCCAGCTAGAGATATGGGGGCTTGTATAAAGGCCAACTTAAGTGTGGTCGCTCAGTCCCCATTCTGGCCCAGGGCCTAACCAATAAAAAGACATTCTCTGCAAGAATCCATTGGATAGATCCCAGACGGGGGGGCTTGGACAACCACAGCATTACAGTGTACCAGCCTTTAGTTTGGCCGTTTCCACAGTTAAATAGTTTTGGCTTTGATGTTAGTGTAAAGATGAGCTTTCTACATTCAGCTTTTTACAGCAGAACTGTTGTGCTTATTCTTCGCTCTAAGAAAACATTGCAGGATAATAAATAAAATGACCCTTGACAGCTGCAGCTTTCCCTTTTTGATTTGTGTATCTCCTGCTGTTTTCTTTTAACAACTTATTTTCATTTCTTTGCTCCACTCTCTTGTTTCCGATGTTTTTCTGGTTGCATTTCACAGCCCCCCAAATAGCCAGACATGCCATTCCTCTATGGTAATCCCTTGTGAATCTGTCAGCAGTTCATATCTGGATTTAAACTTCCCAGAACAACTTATGTCTATTTGGGTGCACTTTAAATACCTTCTACAAACAGAAGGTAACATCAGGTCATGCATTGTTAATAGTTTGTGTACCCTTTTAAAGTTAATAAAAGATAAAATATATGGCCAATTTTTCTAGTTTCTAGTTTTTCGTTTTTTTCCTTTTTAAATTATATGTTTTTTTATTAAGATTTTATGGCCATGATTTGTTTATTAATTATACTGTTCAGCTTACAGTATCTGCACATGGTATTGTAATTTACAATCCATTAGAGGACCGACAATATATGCAAAACACAGAAATCACCAGCACTCGGTCTTACCCACGCCATGGTGTTGACCAGCTGCTAGAAGCACCCTTATGCCAGCACTCGATCTAGGGAATTCGGGAATAGCAGTGATTTCCTGATGCGTACGCAAAGTCTGATACTTACGCGAAGTCCGGAGCCTGACGAGTCTTTGTTGTGATGTACCCATGGCAATCCACTCCTGATACTAATGCTCAAAGGAGATATGCAACTGGAGGAGGAGTGATGGGGGCCTGTCCTAAACCCCGGAATGCGATTGACCCAGATACAAGCCAATAGGAATCCCTGCTGCCTGTCACATTGTATATAAGTCACATGACCCATGAGACTCCCCTACGTATGATAAGTCCCACCAGTAGGATGAAACGCGTCAGGGGTTTTTGATGTTTGTACTTTGATTCTTTTAAAATTTATAGCTTTGCTAGCTCAGTCCTCTAAGTTACCTGATCCTCCTCATGACAAACTAATGAGGAGGGCGTAATACAGGTAACTGCCTAGATGTTTGGCTGGTTTGCGGTCATATCTATAAGCAGCTTTTGAATCTGTGTGGTGTGCATGGGCAATGAACCTAGGGACCTTGAGTAGGGATCCCATGCTGTTTACTACAATACTGAGCATTTTATGCTCATAGGGGTGCCCTATTTTCCTGTCTTCTCCCACCCTTTTTCACTCTGGGCATAGATGTGGTAATTGTTAAGGCAATTACCCTTCCCCCTCTTTTTTCTTGTGTATATATCTGCTTATCTTTGCAGACTCACATCAGTTATGCACTTACCACCAAGAATTTTTAAACTGTGTGATATCTGTGTGCTATTCAGATTTTAATGTATATCTAATATCTTAAATTTTAATTAACTTTTTTGGTCTCTGGATTGTACTTTAGGATGGGATAAGATAATAGGGGGATATTTTTTTCTTCTCCATTATAAATTGATTCCAGGGGCACTTCTAGGGTTTTTGCTGCCTGAGCCAAACTTTAGAATGCCGCCGCCACATTAAAGTGGGCGTGGCTTTGTTGGTGGGCGTGGCTTTCCCATTGGGCGTGGCTAACATTTTAAGATTTTGAGCTTCCTGGCCTAACCTCTCCATATACAGAGACCCATCACCAATATCTCCCAGCACCCCCCATGACAATATTACACGGTACACCCCTAATCCCTCACTATACAGAGACCCATAACCAATATCCCAGCAGCCCCTATGACCACATACCCCTAATAATCTCTCCCAAAGTCCCTATCATTCATAGGCCCATGATAAGACCCCAGGGAGGTTATAGGCCACGTTGCCTACGCACTGAATCCAGCCAGCCCCCCCCCCATGATAAGACCCCAGTCCCCACTGAATCCAGCCACGGTAGCCACCCCCCCATGATAAGACCCCAGGGAGGAGGTTATAGCCAGGTATGATATGATCCCAGGGACCACCCCCATGATAATAAAGACCCCAGGGAGGTTACATACAGATACAGGCCATGAGGGCTGAGGCCACTGAATCCAGCCAGCCCCCCAACCACAACCCCCCCCCCCCAAGCTTAGGACCTGGCTAGGCTGGCTGTCCTGTCACTTGTGACACTGACACATATAGACAGTCAGTGACAGACGACAGTTAGTTTAGTTAGTTTGTTATTTTATACAGACAGTAGTACTTATACTACTACTTACAGTTTCAGTAACTTGCAGGCAGCTTAATGTGGTGGTCTGCTGCGACTGCTCGGTCTGCTCTCAGTCTCCGACTGCTCGGCTCCACAACCACTGTCCTCCACACTGACCGTTCACACAATTTAGTGCTGGGCAGCCTGGGCTGTCCACAGTCCATTCCCTCCGGCTCCACTGTTTTGCCGCGCGTAAGTCAGGAAAGTCCGGCACGCAAGTTCCGGAAGTTGCGCCTGTGCGGCGCGCTGTGTGTAAACCTGGTCCTGACCTCATGACCAGGCAGTCAGGCTGTGACTCCAGTCTCCACCTGATGCCGGGGCCGCCTATCAGCCACCATAGCCTCGCGTCGGCGTCGCACCGACGGGCCGCAGCGCAAGAGTTAAGGTGGCAGCCAGTGACAGTGTCCGTGTCCCAGTAAATTGGAAGGAAGGTGCTTGCTTCCTTCCCAGTCCCACAAAGCTAAACAGGCTTTCTTGCGTCAGTCGCGCATGCGCGGCGCTTGCCTTACCGCTGGTCCGCCAGCGAATGGTTAGTACCATGAAATTTTTTCGTGTGTGTGCTTTACTTTTCCGCCTTTGGCAGAATGCTGCCTGAGTCACATGACTCAGTGAGCCTTATTACAGATGCGGCCCTGATTGATTCACTTATATGCCCATTTTATCCATCCTTCACATCAGTAACCATTACTGTGCATAACGCCTTTTCTATTTTGTAGCACTCGATCTAGCCCAGTTTTTATTTGTACACACAAAGGGAAAATTGCCAGCACGCAGTTTGCCTTTGAAAATAATTTACAACATTGAGGTCTTAAGGTGCCCATACGTTAATACTTGTATTGTGTTGTCCGTAGGATCTGTATGGTAGACCATCAGACAATCAGTTTGATTATTTACCTGTAGGACACACTAGAAAGTTTGTTTAGCAGACCAATACCGATCATACAATTGTTGAATTTATGGGCCCTTTTAGGGGAGCTAGGGAAGCAGCAATTCCTGATCTGTAAGTTAGGTAAATGTGCTTTAGGGTAAACTTCTTCTTTAAGGTTAATTTTACAAAAGTGAATAAAGATGTGAAATTTTGTGTGACTACACTGCACAATTATACAATTAAATTTCAGCCGAAAATCAGGTGTGTTTTGTGATATCTTCATTTATTGCAATGAAGTAGCAACATCATAAATTACATGTATATTATTTGTTAATATTTGTTTTGGAAATGTTTACTGAATAGAATAGCAAGAACAACCATAATTCTAAACTGCCATTAATAAGACAATCATTTTTTTTGCATTCTTTAAAAGATATGTACACTGGGAAATTTATTATTTTTTAAATTTCCCATTACTGGAAACTTTTATTCTTCGCCAACTATCACTGTATGTTTTTTTTGTTGATATTCAGTGTGAAACATCTTACATTTCAGCTGTCAATCAAGTCCCTAGTATCATAAACTTCTGTTAAAATGGTAACAGTTGGTGTGCGTAGTGAGAAATTCCCTCTCCCAATACTGCCTCATAGGGATTACTGAGCATGCTTGCCCTCACAGAGAGTCAGATAATCTGGCAGGGGGCTGGGGCTGAGCTTGAGCATAACAAGCACTGGATTGAAGTCATGCAGCAACACAAACGCATAAGAGTAAGTGCTGCTTACATGTATTAATCTATACATTCTTTGTTAGTTTATTTTTTTCTCTTAAAAAAACATGTATTTGTAAATGAATTAATGCAATGCTGAATCGATTAATTTTGTACTTTACCATTGGAATGCTCAATCATTTAATAATGTGACTTTTTCACTCACCTTCATGTTCTAGAGATGCTGTAGATTTGGCTGCAGAGCTGTATAACCAGGTGGATGAAGGGGTACATAGTTTGGTGAGATTGTCCAACAGGTCTATACAAGAAATGGAGCTGGTTATTGAATTTGAGGCCTTTCATGACCAATTTCAGGAGGTGAGTAAAAGTGGGAAGACATCTGACATTGTATATGAACTGCCACCCAAATGTTGTTTTCTATAAAGCAAAGCTGGTTCCAGATAACCATCAAGGAAATAAATGCCAAAACCCTTGGGGTTTTTTTTGTTTGGTGGCAGATTTAAACATCAGAGTATTTAGTTTTTTAATTGAGATAGGCTTATGCAGCAAAATAATAGTTCTCATGATAAAAGCTAAATGCACCATATCATAATGCCAGACATCTGTCAACCTTTTAATCTGTCAACCTTCTTTTAATCAAATGTAAAGGCAGCAATTTGCACCCCAAACTACTGCTAGTAGGTGCAAAACTGTGTCTTTGGCTATTGTTATTTATTTTTATGAGAGAATTAAGTGAATTTCTATACATTAACAAAAGGCTTGCTAGCTGGTCTCTTTTGTGACATTTTGTATGCTAATATCAGCAGGTTGTGAACCCTGGACTAAAAGCAAAATAACAGTCTACAGTCAGTGTATGTGCGAGTTCTTATTAAGGTGCCCACACACATACTTTACCTTCCAACATTGCAGTGACATTTCCCCCCCAGCGTTCACACAACATCTGAAGAACCGCCTAGCCTAGAGTCTTCCAAATGGATTTTTGATAGTTTCGAACGATCGCAAATCTGATTGGAAGAATATAGGACCATGCATGCCCATCTTAAGGGTACAAAGCCAATGAATAACACTGTAGCATAGTGGGTGATGACAGCTTTACCATGTTACACAGTTTCCTTCGCTATTGTTGTCTAGTATCCTAGATAAAGTGTTTGACTTAAGGAAATACAACTGCTCAGGACCAGGGCTCCAGATTTATTATTCTGTTTATCGAAGCAATTTGGAATTGAGTCATGTTCATAAACCATTTTGAATGAGTAGTCATTGTTCAGGGGTTATGCAGTATGCAAAGGAATGTATGTAGGGAAATGGATTAGAGGTGCTAGATACAACTGTAAACCATATATCTGAAATGGCGAAGGAACACAGCTGTAGGTAACAGACAGATTGGGGGTAGGAGAATTAAAGGGACACTACTACTACTACTCATACATGTACCAATCGCTATCTGGGGTCTTCCTTAGATTCTCACCCTTCCATTTTTTAGCATATTTTTGCCCCTGTCAGATTGTTAGGGATGCTGACTGTCGGAGGAGCCAGAGAGCAAAAATTACTGCATGATTTTTGTTACAGTTATGTGGCTTTTTATTTAGTTTCCTACAATGATGTGGATTCTGCACTTGTCCTTTTTAAAAATGGATTTGTCGCTTCTGATCAATTTTTAATCCTTCCACCTCTGATCCACCACTTAAAATTTGACATTCCTTATCTCTGCAACACTATAGCACCACTAATGGTTGTATTTTATGCTAGTTTCTTCTAGTTACATTAGGTTTGGACAAAAAAATGTTTAAGGAATGTAAATCTATGACCATTTAGAATTGATACAATACAATAATTGTGGAAGCACTCCAATTAGTCTAATTTACAACTACATTTAGTGGAAGTGCTACTGATCTGGTCAAACATTTATACAAACAGAAAAGATAATCAATGCACATTCCTAGGCCCCATACAATATCATATTATCTGCACACTGGCATACATTATAAACAAAGGGGTTTAGTATACATTACTGTGATCACATGAATGAAAAGCCTTCCAACCACGTCAAGGTTAACGCAGTCTGGAAGGTCCTAACTTCTAACCTTTTTTTACTTCAGTAACCATTAGCAAACTTTTGGTTTTCTCATAGTTGTGCACTGGTTCCACATAACAGGCTTTCTAACTTCCAGTTCACAACTATGAGAAATGCAAAAGTTTGCTAATGGTAATTAAAGTAAAAATGGTTAGAAGGTAGGACCTTCCAGACTGGGTTTACCTTGACGTGGTTGGAAGGCTTTTCATTCATGTGATCACAGTAATGTATACTAAAACCCCTTTGTTTATAAAGTATGCCAGTGTGCAGATAATATTGTATGGGGCCTAGGAATAACCATTTAGATTTGATCCACAAGTGTAACAGACCAGTATCTACCGTATGTTCCTTGTTTAGAAGAGAAAGTTCTGCAACTTAATAAATGTCCTATATGTTTCATATTGCACACAGTCTGTGCACCTGATCTATGGTTCCAGTGGTGTTTGCATCTCACTTTTGGATGTGGTTTTTGTATTCATCCATGAGCGACTGTTACAGTTGCCACTATTTATTTTTGTCATTTCCTTGCAGGTCAGCAGTTGGATTGAGCATGTGGGAGAACGCTTGCTGGGAGAGTGTTGTGTCCTAGAGGATTCTCTAGAAAGCCTTTTGCAAACACAAAGACAATTTAAAGAGTTTGATGTTGTGGCATGTGTAAGTAAGCAACCCTGAATTATTTTACCTCTACATTTTACTTCATCAGCAATATGCACTACTAAATTCCATAAATTCCATATCTGACCCTAATAATTAGACAACAGGTGCCCATACATTACTTAGATATTAAATAGATTAGATGTTCACCTACAGACAAATGTCCAATCTATCTTTTTTTGGCAATCAACTTGCGATCACAAAACGAATGGGCCAGATAAAAATATCTCAAGGTAAAGAACTGCTCATGTCTTTAGACATTAGAAAGATTTGACGTGTATCTATAAATTTCTAATGCCTGCCTAGTGTATGAACAAAAATAATTTGTGAGGTAATAGAGAAAAAAAGAGAAAAAGGACTGAGCACTAGCCTATCTCTCCTACTGTGGGGGTGCACTACAGCAATCAAGAATTAATACAGAACTATACAAAGCATATGCTGGGCACTCACTGATATAGTTAAAAAAAAACCTTTATTGTGCAAAGCATAGGGTTAAACCAAATAAAAGAAAAGTGTATGTATACTGAAATGACTTTGCCTCTTAATCTATAAGAAAATGCATGTAAGTACACTTACTCTGAGGAGTTTGTGTTGCTGCATGCCCTCAATACAATACTTGTATTGCTCAGGCTCTGACCACTGACCATGACTATTTTCCCACATTCAAACTGTTAAAACCACATATAGCATACAGCACACCAACTGTCAAACCATTCCAGCTACAGCAAAACTGTTCACAGAAATATGAATATGAAGAGAGACTGGAAAAGTTACAATTATGTACGCTGGAGAAAGGCGCTTGCGTGGGGATATGATTACGGTGTATAAATACAAATTAACAGGCCATACAATAAACTGTCTTGGGCATTGTTCACCAATAGAACATGTCAGAGGACACGAGGACTTGAAGAAAAAAGGTTTAGGCTTCAAGTTCGGAAAGGGTTTTTCACTGTTAGAACGGTAAAGCTATGGAACTGTCTTCCAGTGGATGTTGTTATGGCAGGTTCATTGGTCAGTTTTAAAAAAAAGCTGGATGAGTTTCTGCAAACAAGGAATGTTGCAAGTTACTGGTATTAAAACATAAAGTAGAGTTGATCCAGGGAAATTTCCGATTGCCACTTGGAGTCAGGAAGGAATTTTTTCCCCCTTCATAAATTTGGTGGGGGTTTTTTGCCTTCCTCTGGATCAACAGTTAGGCAGGAAATGAGGATATTGCTAGATGGGTTGGACTGGATGGACGTATGTCTTTATTAAACTGCAAATACTATGCTAAATGCTGAAATGTAAGATGTTTCAGATTGGATATCTAAAGAAATAGGGTGCAGAGCAACAAAAAAAAATGGTACAGTGATAGTTGGGGTGAATCATAGTTTCCACTAATGAGTGTAAATACCCTTTAAAATTGAACATATAAGCCGACCTAACTGCACATCAAAAGTGCATCAATAAAGTGACAAAGTGTTATAGCAGCTAATACAACATGGAGAGGTATAATACGTGTAATTGCCTTAAGAGAATATTATATGGGTATAGCTACCATCTCCTGGTCACTAAAAGTTTACCAATCATATAGATGCAGGTCAGGTTATAAGGGCATCTTATGCATAGGCAGACGTGTCGAGTCGTGATGGGTTGAAACGCGTCTGCCTATGTCTTAGATGCTCTTATAACCCGACCTGTTTCTATATGATTGGGAAACTTTCAGCGACCAGGAGATGGTAGCTATTCTCTTATAATATTCACTTAGGTAATTACACTTATTATATCTGTTGTATTCAGTTATATCAACTGGACATAAAGTTTAGTTCTTGAAGATGTTTCACAAGTCATTCGACTGGCTATCTCAATTCAGAATGACTTGTACGAGAATTTTTTCGCAATATAAGTACCCTGGAATATCCCAATTTTCATATGACAGCCAGGTGTTAGGGACTTTCTGAATACAAGGTGTGGATGCAGAAGGTCCCTAACACCTGGCTGTCATATGATAATTGGGACCTATATTGCCAGCAGATTCTTGAACAAGTCATTCTGAATTGAGAAAGCCAGTCGGATGACTAGCGAAACGTCTTCAAGAACTATACTTTAAGTCCAGTTGATCTAACTGAATAAAGCAGATCTACCATGATCTGGATGAATGAGAATATTCACAAGCATACATGTATTATTCCTCCATGGTGTTTTATCTGCTAACAGTTTGTCACGTTATTGATGCACTTTTCATATGTAGTCTGGTCGGCTTATATGTTCAATTTTAATTTCTTTTATTGATGGTTTAACCTTATGCTGGTGATCCTCAATCTGCGGCTCTCCAGATGTTTGAAAACTACAACTCCCAGCATTCCTCAACTACAAAGAGAAGCCTAGGAATGCTAGGAGTTGTAGTTTTCAAACATCTGGAGAGCTGTAGTTTGAGGATCCCTGCCATATGCTTTGCACAATAAAGTTTTTTTTACCTATATCAGTGAGAGTGCCCAGCATATCCTTTGTATATTTCAGGTTTTAAGTTATACACACTCCAATGTTTTTCCAATCGGATTTTCGGTTGTCTGAAATTATCAAAAATCCGATCGGAAGAACCTGTCAAAAATCCCCATTTTGTGCTGGTGATCTTCGGAAACACAAAAAAAATTATAAATAATTGATCAATTTAAATAAATTCTTTGAATTGATCAGAATATTTATGCCATGTATGAAGGCCTTTATCATGGCTTTAGTGGATATAGGTGAAATATTTATCTATAATTTATCATTGCAATTTGTTGGTAGGAATACTGCAAACGAGGTCAGGATTTGCTTCAGAAGATGGAAAAGTGGCAGGTTCTTACATCACCTGAAACCCAAATACTCAGATTGAAGTTACAAGGATGCAGAGAAAAAGTGAAAGGTTTTTCCAAGCGCCTGGTAGAGACAAGATCACTATTGGAGAAGACTGTGTGGCTTTACCAGTTCTTTGACAAGGTTGGAGTGATAAGTCACAACACTTTATATAGCATCGTTTTGTTGTTTTTTTTTGTTTTTTTTTTTCTTCTTCACAAATTTTCATTGTTTGTGATCAGGCATAGTGCACCAATTAAAGGTAAACTAAAGTGGAAGAATGACCTTTAGGTTTAAATGCTGGAAATGCTACAAACAAACCAAACAAAGTAGGTTTGAAAGTACTTCCTCAACATCCTTCTCAGCATGGAAGATTCCACTCAGAAGCCTTTTCTTTACCTCTATGAGCTCATTTGTTCTGTTTGTTCCTCAAATGAAGCTGACATTTCCCTGCCTGCCAGTAATTTTGCTTGATTACATTTTCAGCACTGCGTTTCCACTCCCACCTCTTAACCCCTATGATGTATGAATATATTAAATCATCAATATTCAAATTGGTGGTGCAGCCGATTAACCCTTTCCTAGTAGCAGTGTTGAAGTTGATGTATATATGTCTGGGTATCTAGTGTGTCCGGATCTGAAGTAATGTATGTCTCACCTACGGCTTTCACTCCACCGAATCCGATATATAAACAATAAATTGCAGGTGAAACATATGAAGACACGGGTCTGTAACTGTGAATATTGCAAGTTAATTGCAAAATGCGCGTGCTACATGTTTCAGACCCACTCAAGCACTTGAATGACAAGTGGGTCAGAAACACGTAGAATGCATGTTTTGCATTAAACCTGCACTATTCACAGTTACAGACCTGTGTCTTTGTATGTTTCACCTGCAATGTATTGTTTAAGTGTTGGAGGGCCATATTTAAAAACTTGCGATACCACTGGTTTTCGTTACTGTACGACCATGGCAGTAGTATACCATAACATGTGGTAATAAACTACCGTAATGATATTCTACGGGCTGTCATAGATTTATGTTGACTATAGTACATTTACAAGATTTACGATAGTGATCATAAATTGATGATCGCCATAACGATTGCTAAAGAAGTAGATACCACACCTTTATAAATATGGCCCGTAGTGTGAAGGTCTCTAGCTCTCCCTGTCAGCTGCAGCAATATTAGTGGAAAGTGTAGCTTCTTAAAGGGGAATGTTGGGGGGTAGGAAGAGTGTGTTTTTATAGGAACCACATGCTGCAGAACTGTAGGGGGAGGATAGAGAAGTGAACCTACTCTGTGCACCAGCTCTGTGCAATTCCTTTCTCATCAGTGTTAAAGGGAATGTTGGAGGGTAGGAAGAGTGTGTTTTTGATTCAGCTGTCTGTATAAAAACAACAAGCTAAGAAATGCATTACAAAGAGAAATGCATTGCACAGAGCTGTGCTAAGATCATGGTCGTTATATTATCCTCCACCTGCAGCACTGCACCATGATCTATAAGTATATGTATTAAAGTACATATTACATAATGTACTGTACATATTTATAGGAATTATTGGAGGGAATGCCTATTAAAGGGGAACGCAAACATGTTCTATGCAGGAAGGCTGCCTGTGGGAAGTTTAGCATAAAGAAAAATCGCTCTTCCAACTAGGGTTTCCACCTTTGCCTTTAAAGGGCAAGTCCAGCCCTAAAATGAAAACTTACATTCAGGTAAATCATCCCCCAAAACCCTAAACGGTGATAGTTTGAAATCTGAAATATATAAGTCTAACCTGAAGTCCTGCACAATGTCCTGTTTCTGCGTCCTTGTTCTTCCAGTTAGCAACTGTCAGTTATGGATTTGACAGTTTACATCCCAGCCAATGACTGAATGTTAATCCCCTGTCTGCCTCTTCTGAGCATGCCCAGGCTCAGTAAATGCTCAGTACAGGTTTCTAAATTGCTCAGTTTCCATGACACATCCAGAAGCACAGCAGGCAAACATTAATGAATTAATAGGACAAAGAATGATATATCAACATATTTTAAAGAGGCCATTCTTTCTAAAAGATGTTATTATGAGGCTGGAGTTGTCCTTTAAGACCCGAACACATAAAAGTTCTTATCGTTAAAAATAGTGAAAATTTTTCCACAACAAATCAGATCTTAGCATAAGAACTTTTATGACATAGGCCTGATAATATGTACTCAACAAAAGGTTGTTAGTATTTTCTTTAGAAGCATGATGCAGGCTGATACAGTTTGTATTTAATGCAATGGTACTTAGCACTGCAACATGTATATTTAATATGTGTTTGGGTCTTAAAGGCAAAGGTAGATTTTGCCTTTACACTACTTCCAAAACTACTTCCAGGCTCCAACATTCCCCTTTAAAATGCATTGCACAGAGCTGTGCTAAGACCATGTTCACGTCAATATGCTGCACCTGCAGCTCTGAGCTGTTTTGTTTTTATAAGTGTACCTTGTAAAGGTGTCAGTTCAATTCTACTGGGGTTGCCACCTCTCCCTTTAAAGGGTATGTCCACCCTTAAATCTTACTTTTAATATAGGCTTCCCCCTGGTCCCCCAGCCCCAACCGCATTATTTTTATTTTAAGAAAGCTCCCCAAACTCTTACTTACCTCCCCTCTTTCCTCCGCCGCGCTCCCGGCCCTCTGCTTGCGAGAAATGCAAGCAGAGGGGCGGGACCGGCAGCCGCGTCTGTGATTGGCTGAGCTGCAGCCAATCACGGACGCGGCTGCCGGCAGCTCACTTCAGCGGAGGAAAGAGGAGAGGTAAGTAAGAGTTTGGGGAGCTTTCTTAAAATAAAAATGATGCGGGTGGGGCTGGGGGACCAGTGGGAAGCCTATACTAAAAGGGTTTATTATTATTATTATTATTATTATTATTATTATTATTATTATTATTGATTTATATAGTGTTAGCATCTTGTGTGGCACTTTACAATTACATAGTCATACATTACATACAGGGTAATACATGTTATATAAAGTCATACTTATTACATACACAGGTAATACATATTATAAGTAAACAGAGATTTTCTTACAGCAATACCCTGATACAATAGGAGAGAGGACCCTGCCCAAAGAGCTTACAGACTAGAGGATATGGTGATGGGAATCGGTAAGCTGTAAATAGATTGGCAGTGGAGCGTGAAAGGTGGGTTTTAAGGTTACATTTGAAGGTATTAAGGGATGGTGAATGATGGACAGATAGTGGAAGGGAGTTCCAGAGCAGAGGGGCAGAGATGGGAAGAGATGAAAAGGGTTGATGAGAGGAGAATATCATTTGCAGAGCGGAGGTTGCACCTGAAACAATATCTGTGGATCAGATCTGAGATATATGGAGGGGCTGTGTTGGATAGTGCTTTATAGGATAGGATAAGCAGCTTAAACTGGATCCTTTGCATGACGCTTTGCATGATGGGCAGCCAGTGTAGTGACAGAGAGCGAGAATTAGAGAAGCGGGAATCGGGAAGAGAAATGGATGAGCCAGGTAGCAGAGTTGAGAATGGATTGAAGTGGTGCCAGGTGATTGTTGGTAAACCACGCAGGAGTGTGTTGCAGAAGTCTAGCCGGGATATGATTAGGGCATGGACTAGGATTTTTGTAGCTGCTTTCGAGAGGAAGGGATGAATGCGGGAGATGTTTTTGAGTTTGACAGGAGTTGGCAAGCGAATTGACATGGGGTTTGAAGTAGAGGGTGATAAACAGTATCAAAATCAGAGATCAGATCAAGAAGAATAAACAAAGAGTAGTGACCCTTAGATTTAGCACTATGCAGATCACTTGTCACTTTAGTGAGGGCAGTTTCTATGGAGTGGTTAGGGTGGAAGCCCGACTGGAGGTGGTCAAAGAAATAGTTTGCAGACAGGTGAAGAGCCAGGTCAGCATAGACATGTCTTTCCAGTAGTTTGGAAGCAAAAGGGAGAAGGGAAACAAGCCAGTAGCTGGAAAGAGCGGACGGGTCCAGGGAGCATTTTTTTAGTATAGGGGACACCACAGCATGTTTAAAAAAAACAGGAGATTTTAAAAAGAGAGATTAGGGCTGGTATGACAGAAGAGGAGAGATGGGGAATGAGATGATAGGAAATGGGGTCAAGGGGGCAGGTGGTCCTGGATAGGAGAGATAAAATTCCCTGTTCTGTTATAGTGGTGAAGCTCATTAGGGGGAAAATAAAGGGATTAACCAATGAAGGGAGGTTAGACAGTGCAGTGGTAGGGATATAGATGAAGGAGGTGAGCAATGAAGGGAGGTTAGTCAGTGCAGTGGTATTGGTTGGAAGCTGTATGGAGGTGCTAGGGTGCACAGTAAAAGGATTTCAGATTTTTCTCTGTGAAATATTTCATCAACAGATAAACAGGGAGTAGGCAGAGGACGTGACGAACAGAGCAGGGAGTTGTTTGGGGTTATGGAATTGTGCGGATATGAGTAAAGAAAAGTAGTTTTGTTTGGCTAAGGACAAAGCACTTCTGATCCTATAAAGGGCACTTTTAAATTCAAGAAAGTCTATATTTTTGTTGATCTTGTGCCAGCATCATTCATCTAAATGGGGGTGCCTTTTCATCTTTTTAATCTAATCCGAAAGCAAAGGTTGAGGGTTTTTACGACTAAGGCGATGGGTGGATAAAGGAGCAACAGTATCTAGGGCGTTGGAAACTGTGTTATTGTAATGGACGGCTGCAAGATCAGGGTCAGAGAAGGAGGACACAGAGATTGTGTGTTAGAGGGGGCCAGAGAGCAAAAGGGGGTAGAGATTACATAGGTCCCTGTGTCTGTACGTTTGTTTATTGGGGGTTACAGCCTGGGACAGATGACACAAGATTAAATTTGAGAAGATTGTGATTGGAGGAAAGGGAGAGTTGGAGAAGTTACTGTAGATATGGAGCAGAGGAGGGTGAAGACCAGATCCAGTGTGTGTCCATTACAATGGGTCTGGGCAGTGGACCATTGAGTAAGGCCAAGGGAGGAGGTAAGAGAGAGAAGTTTAGTGGCAGGAAAGGTGTTGGTATTGATGGGGATATTGAAATCCCCTAAGATAATTGAGGGGATGTCAGTGGATAGAAAGTGGGACAACCAAGCAGAGAAGTAATCAAAGAAAGAGGTGGTAGGGCCAGGTGGTCTATAAATAACTGCAATCTGTAGGGGTGTGGAAGAGTAAACATGGACTGGGTGGGGCACAAAAGATAGGTGTGAGAGGAGAGAACAGCTCTCGCAGAGAAGAATACCAACTCCCCCACCATCAGGCCTAGTAGTGTGGCTAAAGTGTAGGCTACCATACAAGAGGGCGGCAGGTGAGACAGAGTCAGAGTGGGGATAGGTTGACTGTAAAAGTGCAGTATGGGAGAGGGGCCAGGATTTGGGGAGATATCACCAGCTGCAAGTAGAAGCAGGAGAGAGAACCGGAGGAGATGAGAGTGGGATTTAAATGGACCATGTATTTGACTATCAGTGGAGGAAGCTGGGGAGTGTTTGAAAATGGAAGGAGTTCATGGTAGAAATGGAGGGAAGATGATAACATATTTTTAAGCTCAGGCAGTCAGGCATGCTCACAGAGTAATTCTCCAATCAAGTAAAATATATTATTGATTTCAAAGATGTATATTGTTCTTAGGTATTACAAAGAAAGACGAGAAATTTCTAATATCCCGCTAAATATTAGATCATTTTATAATATAAAATTTAAATGATCAGATAAATCATTGCGCAGCATATCTTTCCCTCTAACTATAACTAAAAGTTTATACATATGTTCGATTGCGGGGACTGACCCACAACACACAACGTGTATGCGCGTCTGTTTCAGATGACGAACGTTCCGTGTATGGGTGCTTCGTCGGCCAAAATGACCATTCTGGTTGGGGCTTGTTGATGATCTGGCCAGCAAATCGGACAATTAGCACAGACATAATGGCCATTCTAGCTGACGAATTGCCCATACATGGAATGATTGTTGTCCGTAACGGACGTGCATACATATTGGCCCCTGCAATGGCATATGTGTACGAGCCTTAAGATAACTTGGGTTCTAAGCTATATTGTTTGTCTTAGAAAGTTTTAATTTATACATAGTATTTATATCTTGGTAAAATAAAGAACACTGCAGAGAGAACCCCACTGTAATGCAGTAACTGTAAAAGGACATGCAACAGGCATGGTAAAATATCTATACCTCAATTTTATAAATTTTCACTCGTAAGGGATCACCAGTATAATCAAAACATCTGTGATCTAAATCAGTTTACTAAAATATGTTATACTGAACCTCCATCCCATTGTAGTTCTATCTAAAAATTACCTGTATTCTAAACCTTTACTGAAGAATAATGACTTACAATATTCCGATATTTGTTTACGTTATTTGTTCCAGTAACATTTTTTTTTTAAAAAAAGTCATCACATATATTGTTATTAGTCCCAATGGTCCATGTCTTTGACATTTCTATAGTACCTTTTTTTGACTGTTTTCTGGATTCACCTTTTGCAATTTCTATCAATACTATCACCTCTTCTACTGTTCATTTTTGGTTACCAGAGTGTCCTGTACTGTTAATTCTTAAACTGTATATTATCTTTAACAAACAGTTAATAGTACCCAGGGTGAAGACCTCAACCTTATTCCTGAAAACAAGCTAGCAAAGTTGGCTTTGTGAAGCCACTTGCATGGCTTCTCTGCCATAGTCTCAGGCTATGGCAGTGCTGACCAGTGGGAAGACACAGTTCTTGCAGAGCATGGCTTCATGTTGGGTTAATACCAGGAAGAGGAGGATCAGGTTCTGAGTCTGTCACAAAGCCAATTCAAAGGGTTGGTGTTCAGCAATAAGGAAAGACCCATAGGTGAGGACCTAGTATGTACGATCCTCATCTTGGGAGTGGGGGGAAGATGGGGGCAGTATTTCTGGTTTAATGTAAACCACTGAGCATCCACAGGAGCAGATCTATAATTCACTGGTAATGTTTTGAACAGGAGGACACAACACACAATATTGGAACAGTAGAAGTCCATCTAAATACATAGCATGAGGGTAACAATAATAACATCTGTATGTATAAATTTCCAATTGTATGTAACAAAACCAAAATTAGAACACCATTGCTGTGAAATTAAACATTATTGCTATGGCAACTCTTTTTTTTTTTAATATTACAAGTAAAATATAAGTCTCTGAAATAATGTATGTTTAATATTTATTCATTTTGGATAATAGGTAGGCAATCTGCTTTCTGTTGAGAAGAGATTGCAGTTATAGTTGCACAAATGAACTGGCTGGAAGCAATTTGCTAAAATGTGTTTTGATGGAAATCTCTACTGGATATGGATTAAACAGGTTTCTTAGAATTTGAATTATTTTGTTTCCTTTTTAATGTTTCTCTGTACTGGAATTAAACCTTTCCATTTGCATGTAAACCAATATAAAGTAAAACTCCGCAAAAATAGTAAGAAAGTAAAAAAAGAAAAAAACGGGTTAAACTTCAGTATAATGAAGATTTTTAGCGAGATGATAACATTATGGCTCCAGGTTATCATGTGAATCCAATTAACAGTGTACCCTGCCCATTGCTCATCGGCCAAAATGCATTTTGATCATTAAGAAATGAGGGATTAATTCCTTGGACACAAATGATACTTTCCCATATTCTGTTATGAAAATAATAGTAGATTACATTTGTAAAACTGAGCTCAGTGGAAAGAAATTTGAAATCCAGGCCAACCTGTTATCTAAGGTTCAAAAAAATCCCCTGTTTAGCAAGCAAAGGAAGTTAATAGGTTCTCCATTTACACATAAAATTATTATAGACTAAAATACAGCATTTTAACTGCAAAAACAACAATTTGCTAAATGACCAAACACCCTTGTAACCTTCTCTATGTGGGTAAAACATGCAGATTTTATTTTCGTACATGAAGGCTTTATGGGCTAAATGAAAAGACAGAATTCATATTTTTATATTAGTTCTTTGGGTGGACATTCTATCTGGCATCAGATTATAGTTATGAACTCCCTAAGTGGATGAGTGTTGGGCATCAGTGGGATCTGTTTGACCTTTTTGGAAACTGAATAAATGAAGGATACTATTCCAGCTTTATATATCAGATGAAGCTGACTGCTATATTTTTACACGATTACTGGTTAATCATGCCTTTGTGGAGTACTTATTATCAGGGCTATGTACCGAGAGCCTCTATCACTCTCTATTGCCCACTTTAGGCAATGCACCAATGTGATAATGACTTTCAGTGCATTGTGAATAGGGTCTACCTATTCCGAATCTTTAATGCCAGCAGGTAGCCTTGGTACATCAGTTAAAGACACAAATAGTCAATAATGGCACTCGGTACACAGCCCTGTGTGTATCTTTATGGGATGTAATAAGTTATTTTGTATATTCTGGATAAGATTATATTTACTTTTTAACAGTGTTTAGTGTCCACTTTTTACTGTATAAAGTAAAAAGTTTAATAAGATATTCTTTGTAAAGGTTTGTCTGTCCTTTAATAGGGTATTGCTGATAGTGATGGCCCAGTTCGCGGATCCGAACCCGGATGTGCAGTGGATTTACCTCGTTCGCAAACGGCGGATATCGCGGATTTTCCGGTTTTCCGCCTTCCGAACTTTTACGAACCGCGTTTTCGGAAATTTTCTAAAATTACGAGGATTTCTCATATTTTTGGAAATACAGGAAAATACGAGAAATCCTCATAAATTCGAAGAATCCTTGTATTTTGGAAAAATACTCGTATTTTTGAAGAATCCTGGATTTTGCCGAACTTTCATTTTAATAGGTTTTAAAGGGTCCGCTTGCGGATTTTCGAATTTTCGATTTTTTTCAAAAATTTGCGGATCCTCGAGCGGATGGGATTTTGCGAAGTTCGGACATCTCTAATTGCTGGTATGGGTGTAGACATACTCCTTAACCTTTTTTCATTAGTGAAACTCTTGTCAGTCACTTAATAATGGGACTGGAAGTATATGCTCCCTTTACATAGTGAGAATTCCTTTATTACAAATGGCGATTTTGTCTCCATAAAATTATCGCATTATGTGACCGTTTTGGTTAAATTGGTGATAAATAAGTGATTGAATGGGGTTTCTTCACATGCATTGATTGAAGATTGGAAGGTAAGGCATAGCTCCTTATCCTCCTGGTTTTGAATCAATACATTAAAGAAATAGTTCACTTTTCCAGTAAACTATTCCTTTTACCCAAAGCAATATCGAGTTAACGTGTTTTACACATATTTTAGGGCACTGCGCCATATCCAAATGACGCAGTGGCTGTAGCGTGCAAAACTTAATGGGACTTTGTATGGGGAATTTAAAGGAGTGCAACTGTGAGTTTCTTACTGTTAGGTGAACCCACGATCCAGTACTGGACGTTTAATGTTAATGGATTTGGGAGCTCCATTTATTTTGGTGTTTAGGATTTCTGGCAATTCGTTTTCCTTTCGAGAAAATCCTTGCAACCGATGCACACTACACAAATAACCAGCCACCATGACACAATTGTTTCAATTTAAATCTAACAAAACGGAGGCGCACTCCCTAATTAATAAATATTAGAGTGGTGCTAGGGGACTAAAACATATAATGAATCAACGTACTGTACAACGTACTGCCGCTCTGTCCTTTTTAAGCTATCCCCATCTTAAAGGGATTGTTGCAATGTATTAATGTTTGGCGCTACTTGGTAGCGCCAAACTTAATGCTAGTGTGTGGGAGCCATTAAACCTACGCTCTTACCTTAGCCCGATCCCGCGATGTAATACTTGATGTAATCTCGTTTACGTCAGATATTGTATCGCAGGATGGGGCTAAGGTAAGTAATGCCGCTGCCTGTATTGAATCTCCCCGTATATATTTTATTTTAGAAAATAATTGATAAAGACAGCCTTTTTAAAATTCTGATTGTGAAGGTTCTCATTCATCCAGTGTGTGGTAAACTGTATCTGTGGAATTCAGTTAGATCAACTGGACTTCAGCCCAAGTTTAGTTCTTGGAAACTTTTCCCTAGTCATCCGACTGGCTTTCTCAATTCAAAATGACTTACACAAGAATCTGTTGTCAATAAAATATATTACCAACAGATTCTTGTACAAGTATTCCACGTTCTACAACAGAAGGATGGGGTTGGTGTGCACACGGGAACTTACACACATTGAATTTCAATGTGCTTTATTTAACACATTCCAACATAACAAGATCTCCACCTTACTCGTTTTGAGCATCCACAATGCTCTTAGTAATAGACAAGTGGAAAAAGCTGTGCGTTGCCTTCCGGCATAGTGTGGCCTCAGCCTGAACGATGATAAAATACAAAATGCATAGTTAGTAATGGCCCTTAATAAAATGACATTAGAATTTTGCAACACTAGGTTCAGGTCTCCAAACTGTATTTAAAAGAAATATGACAAGGTGTTTAATTACGGCTTTAGTGATCCATTTTGTTTAGATGTATAATACACTTCTATTTTGTTTTGGACCAAGTTTTGCTGCATATTGCAACTTTTATTTAGTTACAACCCACTGACAAATAATGTTTTCTTCTACTCTTTATTTAATAATACATTTCTCAGGTTATTGCTTGTAAAAGTCCAGTTGATCCAACTGAATAGTTACTTTTTTTAATTAAGACTGGCATTATACTTTCATTAAAAAAACTAAAACATATATATTATTATAAACATCTATATTAATGTTTCATTGCATTGAACATTGTAGCGAGATTCAGGTAGGAGGTATTTTAGACTCACATAAGCAGTACTGCATATCCCCCATATCTTCTGAATAATTCTTATGCATTCCAATTGGTTTATTTGTACTAATACACATTTATTCAGATGCATACTTTTATTGTGAATTATTTTGCATTACCCATGAAATTCTCTAAAACCTTACAAATAATTTTGCTCATTTGTAATTACCCAGTTATTAACCACCTAAAGGTTAATGAAAGATTCCATAGCTTTCATTCACTAGATAACTAAAGTTTACAAGTGTTGGGTGTTAAGAAAATATTACATAAATATTACCAGAAATTTAAAACAATGTAAACGAACATACATAGATTATATAATTTCTAACTATCAAATAGCAGTAACTATGAACTCATTATAAAGAAATCATCTGTAATTTTGAATGGCTAATGAATTTTCTTTTTGTTAAACAAAGTTCAGCAGCCCAGTGAATAATAATTAGCTATTGTGCTAATTGCTCAGCGTCATTTCGAGAGATGTTGCATAGTTACATACTGTAATTTTTTTGGTTTGAAATAAGACAAAAGTCCATCAAGTTCAACCTCTCCAGGAAAAATCTAGCTTCCCTATGCAAAAAATATATAGATTCTTCCACCTTCCTGGTTATGGGACTGTCACCCAGTGGTAACTTGACAGATCTGAAATGGGGTAAAAGAGAAAGTGAGTCTAGAGTACTTACTGAACATTAGAGATGGCCAAACTTTGTAAAATCCATTCTGATTTTGGATTTTTGGACTTCGCAAATCAGACCCATTAAAGTCAGGGGGGAGCAAAAAAATCTGAAAAGTTTAATTAAAATGGTATAAATAGCAATGCTAACTTACTGTACTGCACTGGGACCTAGGAAATGGGAAAAGTGTACTGTACAAATATCCAGAACTTGAAAAAAAAAAAAACTCTTTCACATTTTTTCATATTCAGACTCAAGGGTTCACAAATTTGGTAAACTTCCCATACACAGAATCACAAATTCTATATTTCTCCCATATGTACAGAATTGAGGTTTAAAGAATTATATAACCCTTCCATATATGGAATCAGGGGTTCATGATCATTTCAACAAAATTACTAAATTGTGAAAACCGAGCCCCGAATTAGAAGACCCTTGAACGTACGATAATTATCGGAAAAAGTTCTGCGAGTCAGAAAAAATCGGTGAAATCTGAAATGTCCGAGTACATTATTATCTGTAAAATTTTATTCAGAACCGGGTTAGGGTTCGAGTCCCTCTCTACTGAACATGAACTGAAAACTGTCTATTAATCCATTCCAGAATAGCTTGAAGAGATTCCGAAATCCAAAATGTTCTGTTCGAAACCAGACGAATCGTTAAGATTTCGGGACTAACATGATTCTGGAGTGCATTTTCAATGATTATCAAATGTTCAATGCTATTTTTGATCATCCTCGAATATAGCCTCAAATGTTCTTTAATCCTCAAAAATACGATTGGAAACTCAAAAGTAGTTTATGATCGTATTTTCGAGTTTCGGTTATTACCGAAAATAGCTTCGAACGTTCGGTAATCATTGACAATGAGATCCAGAGTCCCGAAGTCCATTCTGTTTTCAGATTTCCAGATCTTCGGAATAACTGAAGAGAGATACAGCTTTGATATGGCATATTATGGATTAAGCTCAGAACTATATATTCTTTAGATTTAGGAAACTTTAGGGAACAGGAAACTTGCTGGTTTCAGAAATAATTTCAACCTAGGGATTTTCCATTTTATTGTTTTTATTATTATAATTATTATTAGTACCAAAATGCTGTTATTTCTTTTTTCTTTTTTTATTCCCACCATATTTGAAATCTGCTAATACAGTTTTCGAGAAAAGATAAGACATTTGGTACAGAGACATGACTTTGTTTTTTGAAGGAATCTCTGGAAAAATTGGAAATTTCCTTTCCATTTTTTGCCTTAGAAACTTTAGGATAATTTATATTCAAAGCTGTGAAAGTAGCCATGCATCATGCATCAATTCAACAGTGTTTGTATTTTAGGACTTTGCAAAGATTATTTTCTTATATTAACGACATGTTTATAAATATGGCTTTATTTGCTCCAGCTTTTTATGGTGGTAATATCAATGATAATCATTACTTATAATAATGTCTAATAACTTCTAAACGAATCCAAGTACAAGATGAGGGCTGTAATTAATAATTAGGTAACATTACAGTGGGGTCTTTAGAAGTTAAACCAATTAAGGGAAAACTGTATACTGTATGTTGAAATAAGACCCCAGTCCAAAAACCAAAAATCGATGATCATTTATTCAGTTAATGAACAAAAATAATCGAACACCCCTTGGACTACTTGTATTGGGAAACCCACAATGGGGAATAGTAATATACTGACACCTTCCAATAATAGAACCTATTTTCAGGCTAGAAATGTGCCCACTAATGCACTGTGAAAACAGCAATAATGGTGGTGGACAACTTTTTTTGTTGTAAAATATTTTATATTTAATATATACTGCTATAATAATAGTGCTTAACATCTAAACGGGAATTATACCTTCTAAACTTTTCTACTAATGTACTTACCTAAACTACAAACCAACCGTCTGGTCTCACCCTGCCCTTTGCCTTAGTCCAGGGCCTCTTAGTAAACCAACTTTCTATAGGCTTTGATCTAGATAGATGTACCAGGAACTATTGAACAAGAATGTTATTGTAATTTTCTCCCATTTTTTTCACATTCTGATATACTGAATCAAGATTTTAGTTTTAAATGTTTACAATTTCCCCAATTTGCTTGGAAGTGTTTTTTTCCATTTCATGTTCAAGAACGGCCATTGTCAGTTCTATAGGTATATTCATAGCAGTTTGCAGAGTTTATTCTTAGTTGGATATCTTGCTGCACCATGTCTCTGGGTTACCTTTCTAATTTTTCATGCTGGTAGTAAGGAATGTTGTCTTGTAAGGCAATGGCAAAAGACTTATTCTAGCAAATTTTGTGCATCTGTAATACAGAATACAAATAAAGTTTGCCAGATTTTGGCTTTCTTATACAGAAGAGGTGGAGAGTGGGAAGGATGGGGCGGAGAGTGGGCAGGGTTGGGGAGTATGTGGGGGTGGAGAGGCGGGGTTTGGAGTGTTTTAGGGGTGGAGAATGGACGTGAGGCTTCTGTGGCTGTTCCAAGGATGGGATTTCAGATCTGACGGCAGGACTCTATATTTTTCTCTGCTGTCAGGACAATAGTGACGACTGGCAAGCCTGCTGCTCATCCTCAGAGGTGTAAGGTGTTTAGAATAAAATGTGGTTTTAAGTATGATTATTATTCTACAATTAATAAAAACTTATCTTATATAAATTGAAGAAGAGCCACTTTGTTATTTTTTTTATTCTATTCTGGGCTAAATGCTAAACTATATCATTTCATTTGATGAATAGATCATACTCTCTAATATTTTTAAATATAATTCTCCATCCTAACTAATTCAACTTTCTGATTTTTCAACTGCTATTGATTTACTCTAAAAGAATAATATCCCTTTGATAAATCTTGGATAGTAAATGACTAATGATTAATTTATTCTAAGTATCTTTTATGCTGTTCAGAGAAAATGCTCTTCATCTTTATTCTTTTGAAAAGATCAAATCTTAATGCAACTTCAGGTCGTCATAGAAACTGAAATATTATAAATGTAATATGGGGTTTAAAGCAGATAATATTACTAAATTCCAATTAATAAAGTTTCCTTAATAGGTTATGCCGTAGGTTATAGATTTAATCACACTGTGTATCAGAGCCTAAACAAAAGGGTTTTTTTTAGTATCAAAGCAACCTTTTACATTTTTGTATTGTACTTTGAAGAAGAAATATCTACTGATATATTAAGAAACCTTTCTTATTATACAATTTCGAAAAGCATTGATTCATGGGCATGTCCACCTCCCCAACTAAATTTTGCCCCATTGCTGGTCCCACTGTGTAGTGTTAAAACATCCTTACCCTTCTCCTTCGATCCTTATGGTTATGCTGCATGGCCTGATGAAAGTTCAGAAAAATGAAGTGAAAGGGAGTAGGAGCCTTTCTGTATGTCATTCAGTGCCTGCTACTTCCTACTCCTCTAAGAGGACTCTGGCATGTGAAGTAGAGCTCTCTCCCCTCCCTCCCTCTGGATCCCTTGACACTACATCTGGATTTAAAAGAGAAAACCTTCTTATTAAAGACCTCTCTGGAAGTGGCTTTATTCTATATTTACTTTATGTACCTTTGCCTGGGCAGGGCAAGCAGCATTACTGGAGGCAGCCATCTTACAGCCTGACATGGGACTCTTTTCTTTCTATTTGGATTTAATATGTGCACATGCTCACAAGGCTACACCGGCTGTGAGTTGTACTGGCAATGACATGGTTACAAAATCTATTTCTCACATGTACTTAATGCAACTTACTAAAGAAGAATATTACAACATATAGGTGTTCTAGGCAGAAAATCTTTCACATTAGGATTAAAGGGTATATCCACCCCCCCTAAAAAAACCTTCTATTTCTTGTTAACAAGCCCCCCAAGGAAAATAACGCTGGTAAATACTGTTAGCAACATCTTAGAAAGTTAAAAACCTCACAAGGTTGAGTTTTTGGAGGGTTGTTAATATTATATAAAGTTTTTTTGGGGGTGGACATATCCTTTAAAAAATAAGTTTAGTTCTCCAAACCTAACTCCAGGTGTGGAGGAATTTTTGTTAAAAATCAGCCATGAATTCCATGCTTTTCATGTGTAGTTCAAAAAGAACAGTTTTTTGGGCTTACCCCAAGCCTAGGTTTTTCTATCCCTTTTTACAATATATGTATAAACTTACCCACTGTGAGTGTGCATACCCCAAGGCTCACGCTTACACTGTAAATGCTTCCCCAGGCCTGTCTCTCAAGCCTACTATAAACACATCAAAGCAGGAGTTTTATTAGAACATGCTAAAAAACATATGCACCTTATGTGTTTCATTCTGAGAAGCATTTAATCCTATAGAAGTAGGAATAGAGTAAAAAGGCTGTAATGGTAATGGAGAGTTTCAATACAATGCCACAAATGCTGCGGGTTTAATTTATGACTGCAATCATAGATTTGCATCTGTGCAAAAACGTTGTACTACTTATTGAGCACTGTGGTGTTATAAGTGTTATAGCGCACGGTATTACGCTAACACGAGTTATCTTATTTTATTATGTGGCCGTTGTACAACCACAACTGTAAAATACTGCAATATATATGTTTTTTTACGACCTCATTATAGGCCCAATATTGCAAAATAGTTATTTATAAATATAGCTTCAAATCCTTAAAATATGAGTAAATATACTTTAAAGGGAACTGTGGTCTCCAAACAAGTTTATTTTAAATGAAAGACTGGGTTCCTACCTTTAAATTAGCCATCAACCACCTGTCTACATGCTGCAGAGCCCAAGATATGAATAAATCACTGACCAGAAAGTAAGGAGGTGGGAGGTTCTGAATCTGCGGTTACAAATACTAGTTCCTCCTATTAGCTGCAGTTGGCATATGCTCTGTGCAGGAGAAAGCAGAAACAAACAGGAATTGTGTTGCAATGGCTAAAGGAGGAGAGGGAGGGGACCACAGGGGTTTTCAAGGGGACTGCAAGGGGAGGGTCCATGGGGACCCATGAGGAGGAGACAAAGGAAAGAGGGACTGTCACATGGTTTTAGAGCAGGAAGCAGAAGGTGCAGGGGATCTGGTGATGCTGCTACCATATCACACATAAAAATTTAAATATCTTCAAAACTATTTTAAAAATTACAGTAAATTGCAAAAATATTCAGTAAAGCAATTCCTGTCAATTTACACAAAGGCATTTTTGGACCACAGTTATACTTTAAGGATGCTAGTGATAACTAGAGATAAACTAGACTTTGTTATACCAGTTGCTATACAGAACTTGAATTGAAATTTCTAACCCAATTGAAACAGAGTTTTTAAAATTCTCAACCACCATCATTTTTTCAGTTGTCCATGACTTTTGCTATTCAATCATGATTTCCCCATTTTTGCCCATGACTTTAATTACAGGAATGATTTTGCATTTTTAATAGCGATTTTTTAATTAACAGGAAAATTCCGCCAGATCTGCGGATTTTCGAAAAACTAGCAGTTTGGAATTGAAACCCCATTTGTTTCAAAGCCAGGACTCATCTCTTGATAACACCTTTTTTCTAATTTTATTAAGAGGTTTTAAAATTGTCTTTATTGGCCTTTATCACCCACCTTGAAAAAAATATTATATAAAGGATAATACGCTGCCTACAGTGTAATATAAGGATATTACACCACTGAGGAGTTCCATGACCATATAGAAGAATGAGGCCACAGGCAGAGTGCTTTTATGCAAGGCATGGAACTTCAAGGTGAAGTAAATATGAATATTTCACTATAGGTAGTGAATTATTTCTTTTAATACATAAGGCCAGGCAAAAAAAAAAAAAAAACAGCACAGACACACTCTCCCCCTACCCTACCTCTGTCTCTTCCCCTCCCTGTATTAGTCATTTATATAGGAATCCCTGTTTAGTGTATAAATAGTTAATTACCATTCCTATTGAAAACAGAAAGAAGGGCCGAACATCTTCTGTCAATAATAAACAGGTCTTCCTATATAAATGACTAATACAGGGGGGGGGGGGGGGAGAGAAAGGGGGAGGGGCAGTGGAATACAGGAGGTCCCTTACAATCACTGAGTGATTGTAATAAGGATTCTCGCCCGTACACCCCTCCATTCTAAATACCTAGCCTTATGTCTTTTTAATTATCTTTTGTAGAAAGTTTGGGTAATACCATTGTAGGGAACTGGTAAACTAGTTACTCTTTAGTCTTCTTGTTCTGGCAGGATTTGGCCAGTAGGGGCTGCTGTGTAAAAGTATAAAAAGGGAGAGCAACCATGTGATCAGCCTTTTTCAACTTCCTGGAGTTTCCCCAGAGGAGAGGGGAAGAGTGTGGGACCTTAGATAACAGGAAGGCCCAATAAATGTGAGATTAGATTCTGTTATAAATCACTCCAGGAGTGACAGATAGGATAGGTAGGGTAGCTAGTGAGCAGCCTGAGCTCCAACAAGGAGATTTAGTTATGACTAGAGTCCTGGGTATACCACCCAAGAATAGGGAAATAGTGCCAGAAACAAGGGTAGAAGAATCCACTACAGTGACCTGAGAGCTGGGGTGGCACTAACAAGCTGATTGTTATTTATGTTTCCTCTGGTTTGTGAGTATTTATGTGATATCTGTGCCAACCTATGTCACCTCTATTGTGCTACCTGTAATGCTTCATTAAAATTGTTCTGTTAATAAATACTGTTTAAGTTCAAGAACCACTGGTGCCCATTTATTTCATTCTATCTAGAGTGGTAGTTCAGCAACACCCTGCCTCCAACAAATGTGAGGGCCCACTCCTGATACATAAGATTCTCGTGCATAGAACTTTAGAGAAGGGTGTCAGTCTCTGGAGCCTTACACCATTTATAGACTAATTAAAACTAAGCTCAGTTAGGCAATATTAGTTACAAATTGACCTAAATTTAATAATTAACCAGTAATCCCAAGCAATATATGTTTATACTTTATGTAGTACCATTTATAAATATATATTTGATGTTATATAATGTAAAGTCATATAACAGGTTTATACTTGCTATATTATAGCATCTAGCTCAGAATTATGTAAAAAGCCTTTTAAACACCATATTTTATTTGACTTCTATTTTATGCAATTTGAAGGCAGCAGAACAAGAGAGCTAAAACAACACTGACAGATAGTAGTCAGGCAGCAGGTATGAAGTAAAGGACATACTGGCAGCTGGAGTAAACTGGCAGATATGGAGACCATAGCTTGAACTGGAAGCAGGAGTAAACTGGTGATATGGAGACCAAAGGGTTGGACTAGAAGCAGGAGCAAACTGGTGATATGGAGACCATAGCTTGAACTGGAAGCAGGAGCAAACTGGTGAATATGGAGACCAAAGGGTTGAACTGGAAGCAGGAGCAGACTAGTGATATGGAGACCACAGGATTGAACTGGTAGTAAGTAAAACTGGTAGCAGGAACCAACTTGCAGAATGGAGACAGAGATGAGAAGCAGGAACACAGCAGAGCTCAGCAATAAACTCTAAATTAGACTAAAGATCAGAGCAAACAAACCCTGAACTGGCAGCAACAGACAGTCAGTAGGGAGGACTTTAAATAGAGCCATTTACATCATTAATTCACAACGCGTCCGGACTTTTGTCAAGTTATGTTTTTAGGTACCAAAACGAGACAAGGAAAAATGAAGCACCAAACATGGACTAAGCTCATATAGAAAAAAAAAATATTGCACATTAGGCACTTTCAGTTTGGACACTTTAATGCACGGATCACTTTATTTTAATAAGCATGAATGACGTAATGTTTGGTTTGAATTTTATTTTTTTCCACCCATGTGACTTGTGATAATGGATTATAGGAGCTGGCCCCAAGTACCTACAGGTTAATTTCATAACAGTCAAGAGAGGTGAGACACAAGCCTGAAAATATATATTTTTTTTTCCCCTAAGGTGTCCGTAGGGAGAGGTAAGATTTAATATTTTTTTTTGCAGGGTGGCTTCTTAGGGTGAGGCCACACTGCAACGCGCAGGAATCGCGCACCAAATCACGAGCGTTATCGCACACGATTGTGTGCGCGATTCTTGTGCGTTTTGCGTTCGCCTTACCAAAACACGAACGGACGCGCAACTGATGTGCATCGGAAATCGCGTGAATTTTCGTGTTCCTGCGATTTCTATTTTACCGAAAATCATGGGCGCAAACGCGAACGCGAAACGCGTGCGCAAATGCGCGAAAAATGCGCTAGTGTGGCCTAGCTCTTACACAGCAAATCATGGGACATATATATTAGCGTAAAAGAATGCCCCGCAATACCATGTGGTAGTAATAGTAATTGTAAAAATACCGCCCATTAAAGGTGCAGAAATTGCAATACCTTTATAAATATGCCCCATATGACTGTCTCAGACTCAGTCAGCACGGAAAAAAAAGAGCAACTTTACAAGCCTATAACTAAATATCCAGAGAAGCTAGAGACTTCATCCTAGGATTATTTGAAAGGAATGTGGGAGATTTTTTAGAAATAGGACAACTGTATAGAGCCCACTATTTCACTTTAATTTCAACTTTAATAGCATGGTCTGTTTTTTATGCATTCACTCCAAACAAAGTGGTGTTAATTAATGTTTGAGAACAGCTTGTTTGGGTTAGTTCAGAGCAACAAATATTAATGTTGTTGATTACTTTTTTGGGAACAAATTAAAGAACAGAAGATGTTGGATGTTCCCGGTACATCTCAAACTAAATAATTCATGTCATTTGTGTTCTTTTTCTAATCAGTCAGATTTTAAACTAACTTTATTACATTTATTAAACAACGCTTGAATAAAATAACAGCGTAGTGTTACTGACCTTTGTGATTTCAGATTACTTATCAGTCGGTTATAATTAAAAAGCGCATATTTAAATGATTATTTGCTCTAGAAAAGTATAAAACGTGGATAAAAATAGATTGTAACATGAAGACAAATAACTAAGCAGTGGAAGCTTCTGTTCATGACAATTTCTTCTTCCTCTATAGTTTATTAATGAAAATGTCAATCCGCTGTGTCAACTGCAGCACAAAGTAATACAATGACTGCAATAATACCTTCTTGTTCGGTTGAAAACTACTAGATTATACAGGACTGTTTTACTAACACAGTAGGGTGTACTGTCATCACCTTGGGGGTGCACTATAATCACCTTGGGGGTGCCCTATCTTGACCTTGGGGTGCACTATCATCACCTTGGGGGTGCACTGTCATCACCTTGGGGGTGAACTATGATCACCTTGGGGGTGCACTATAATAACTTTTGGGGTGCGCTATAATCACCTTGGGGGTGCACTGTCATCACCTTGGGGATGCATGGCCATCACCTTGGGGGTGCACTATCATCACCTTGGGAGGCACTATTATCACCGTGGGGGTGCACTGTCATCACCTTTTTACAGTTAAAGGGTATGTCCACCCTTAAATGCACTTTTTAATATGTTGTTCCCCCATGTCTCCCAGCCCCAACCGCATATTTTTTATTTTCAAAAAGCTCCCCAAACTCTTACTTACCTCTCCTCTTTCCTCCGCTGCGCTCCCGGCCCTCTGCTTGCGAGGAAATTCAAGCAGAGGGGCGGGACCGGAAGTCGCATCTATGAATGGCTGAGCGGCAGCCAATCACGGACGCGGCTGCCGGTCATTCAGTGCAGCGGAGGAAAGAGGAGAGGTAAGTAAGAGTTTGGGGAGCTTTTTGAAAATAAAAAAATATGCGGTTGGGGCTGGGAGACATGGGGGAACAGCATATTAAAGGGGTTTTATGCTAGGGGGAGGGATAGTAGAACGGTAGGGAGAGGGAGGGAGAGGGAGGGGGAGGGAGGGGGAGAAGGTCTGCAGTACGCATGGCAAATATCTACCGGAGGCAAGGTAGCAGGCAGAGCCCTATATGCACTCTGCTAGCCTCCTGGTGGGCAGTTTTTGGGACTTTGGGGGGGGACTACAGGAGAACCATATGGAGCTGGGATGTGAGGTAAGGATTAAACTACACTACATGGTGGGGCCAGTAGTTGGGGGGATTATAGTTTTGGGGGTGGACATGCCCTTTAAGACTGACACACTGACATAAGTAGAGAGAAAAGATTGCATAACATTCTTTAAAAAAGGCTAGAGCCAAGGCCATTAGTGCATTTTATTCTAGTAATTACATATTTCTGCATTATCCTGGATAATCGCACACTGGCTGTGGTGCTATTTTCGTGTTACCATGACTTTGCATCTTTAACAGAACTGGAACTTACTATCACACTGGCAATACTTGTGATCAGAGATGAACAAAACTGGTTCTGAGTTCTGAACATTTGACTGAATCAGAATTTTTTAAATTTTTTCATAAACTTTTTGATTTTTTGATTCAATTTTCAGTTTCGATACATTTTTTTGATGTTTTGAATTTTAAATTTTTTAAATAAAAAGTTCCAAGTTTTAAAAATGTTTAAAATTTGTTCTGAATCGACACCAGGTTCATTTCAAACTTGTTATTCATGGCACAAGGCAATACATAGGTTGAAACATTCTAAAACTGTGGAAATGAGAGTAATGGAGTCTATAGTGTTCAAGGAAAATTTGTTCAAACACTTCAGACACTTCCATGTTTTAATATTCAGGTACCATTAAGGTAGCTCCTAGGTGTTTATGTTGATAAATTCAGTGCAAATTAGTTTTTAATGGCCCACAATTTGCTCCTTCCAGGTCTGTCGTCTTTTGTTTTTGTTCTCTAAAAATGATTACATGTATTCTAGAATTATTTGTCTCCAATTTTTGGAACCACTCTCTTCATCAAATAAAGAAAAAGCTGGTAAAATGCTTTAACTAAAACTAAATTCAGAGGTACAGTATGTGAATGGTTTTTAGTAAGCAAAAAAGTTTAGTTAGTAAAAAGGCTGATGATTTAGCATGTATTAGTTTGTGGCTATAAAGTAGAACTAATGCATGAAAGGTTCACCATACCTTGTCAATACCATAAATAAAATATTGCTTACTATAAATAAAATACATTTTTATTGGTAAAATAAACAACTTGATAACTGCACACTTTATTTTCTATAGCTTGTTATAGACAGATTCTAACTTATTTGGGAATTGTGAAGCTTGAAACACATGCAGGGATTCAATTATAGTTCTTTTCGTTAAAAATGGTGCAAGTTTTGCCCCAACCAATCAGATGTTGTCTTTTAAATGTTAATTAAAACAAATTATTTTGGGTATTTATACAGTATGCAGAAATTGTATCTCTTTATCATCATGTTAAAACAAATTGGTCCTTATTATTATTGTGGATTTATATAGTGCCAACATCTTCCGTATTGCTTTACAATTACATGTATACATTCCCATCAGGCCCTGCCCCGAAGAGATTACAATCTAAGCATATTTATTTGACATGTATAACCTGTCAGTATGTGTTTATGATTGTGGGGGAAACCGGAGTGTCTGGAGGAAACCCAAGCAAGAACGGGGAGAACATACAAACTCCTTGAAGATGTGTCCAGGGGTGGATTTAATTTATGACTTCAGCGCTGCAAGGCATCACTGCTAACCATGCTTAAATTATCAACAACAAAAAAAGCTCACGCGATATAAGATATGTCCAGGTGTTATATACCAAAATAGTAGTTTAAAGGCCCTCTACAAAAGATGCCTCTGAAGTGCCCCACTGTCCTGCTCCTGACACAGAACACACACAGTAAAGTAGGGTACACAAACAAACTGGAATTCACATCAGGAATTGCACATTTATGAACGTTTATTGTGAAAACTCACTGCATGTTTCGGAAAGCAATTTGGCCTATGTGATACAAAGGTTGATACTCTTGGATGGATCTCCAAATGGGTAGTGATCGAAGGTTTGTACTAATGTCCGGTTATTTAGCTGTGTATTTCTAGCCTTAGACATTGACTCTTGGAAGCACTGATTTTGAAATGTTTATTCTATGAATCATTCTTCATGAGCAACCTTTTCCTCTGTAATTTTGTGTAACTTGGTAGTACTGATTATATTCAGGCACTGATTATATTATATATGTGCATATAGATTGTGGTGTTTGTTATGTGAGCTGGGGTTTTTCTCTTGTTTTTTTTTCTCTTCCTCTCTGTTCTTTCATTTTGTAACATATGTACAGGTTGGTGCTGGATTTACTTAAACAGCTACAATTTTTATTAATATAAGATTATAGGAAATTTGCTTCCCATGTGCTAATGAGATGCTATATCAAATTTTATTTCACAGATGCCTCAAATCTCTACAAAAAGTGTTTGCCCTTTAATAAAAGTGCCCGCCTTACCTGGCCATGAACCTGGAAACTAGGGATGGCCGGTTCGCGGATCCGCCGCGGATTTATCCCGTTCGCGAACGGTGGATTTTTCCGGATTTTCCGCCTTCCGAACCGCAGATTTCTCGGATTTTCGAAAATACGGGAAATCTCATAATTTCGAAAAATTTCGAAAATACGCTTTTTCTCGTAATTTCGGGAATTTTCAAAAATACAAGGATTTCTCTTATTTCTGTACATACGTATTTTCGAAAATTTTTGAAAATATGGGAAATCTCGTAACTTCAAGGATATTTTTACTTTTAACGGGTCTGCTCGCGGATTTTCGCATTTTCGGATTTTTCAGAAAATTCACGGATCCTCGAGTGGACCGGATTTTGTGAAGTTCGGACATCTCTACTGGAAACTACTTTGGAAGACTTCCTGCTTTACGCCTCCATGGGAAAGGTGCAAAATGCATGTGGAAATCTTAACTTTTTACTTTATTGCTCAAGTGACTTAATCTGTTTATTATTTTTACCTATGATTAGTATGTTAATTATTGCTCTCAACAAATACTGTACTTCATTTAGTTTAAAGGAAGGATTTTAAACATGTGATCATCTTAAAGACATGTAATTTTCTACAATAGCAATCCAATACATACTCTTTTAAATCAATTTTTATTAAAGGATAAGTATGCTGTAAAATAAAGTTTAGTTGCAAGCTGCAGCTTTAAAAAAAAACTGTTGGCATTTTTTTTACCCTTTGCCCCTCCAGAGCCTACCTTTCCAGCTTCAAAGTTGCTGACATCTTGATTCTGCCTAGTTGAATGTTTAGCTCCGCCCCTCTGAGATTTGCTTCTTCCTCCTGCTTCTTTAGTCTCAAAAGGTAAGGTCCATTGGTTCCGAGCGCACGCGCGCCCTCGCCAGTATCAAGATGTCAGCAACTTTGAAGCTGGAAAGGTAGGCTGGGGAGGGGCATAGAAAAAAATGCCAACAGTTTTTTTTTTTTAAAGCTGCAGCTTCCAACTAAACTTATCCTTTTTATACGTTGAATACAGAATACTTTGTAGTTTGATGATTTCTAGTCAAGGGCTCAGATTTGAAAATTTAAATAACACCACATGGTGTTCAAGGGATAGGATATGCAAAGTAAGGAAAATTGAGACCCTAATTTGTTTGTTTAAATCCCATTGATATAATTTATGACTGTGACTGTTTATTAAAAAGTGGAAACATATTGATGTAATAAAGAGAGAAAGGGACTACCTACTGGCTACCTTTCAGTAAATACAGAAGAACTGGTGTGGCTTAATGAATACTAATTTGATAGACATTATAATGAAAAAAAAGAGAGAAAGAAAAATAGAGAAAGAAAGAGAAAGATTGCAGCTTTCTTTTATAATTAATGAATTAAAGGGCATGTCCACCATTTTTTTTAACTTTTAGGGTACAGTAGGTCTCCCTCCCCTAGCCCCAACTGCCATATTATTATGTCCAGAAACTCCCCTGATCGTTACTTACCTTCCCTCTTTCCTCCAGCGTACTGTCCCAGCCCTCTGCTTGCATGAAACTGCAAGCAGGGGCCAGACTGAAAGCCGCATCCGCGATTGGTTGAGACAGCTAATTACGGACGCGGCTGCTGGCAGTTCAGAACGTTGGAGGGGAGAGGCAGGGTAAGTAATGATTGGGGGAGTTTCTGGACATATTTAATATAGCGGTTGGGGCTGGGAGACCTACTATACCCCAAAGGGTTTTTACACTAGGGGGAGGGAGGGCGGTCTGCAGTGCGCATGGCAAACTTCTCCCGGAGGAGAGACAAGAGGCAAGAGTCCTATATGGACTCTGCCAGGCTCCTGGTGGGCAGTTTTTGGAACTTTGGGGGGACATTGCAGGGCAGCCATTTGGAGCAGGGATGTAAGGTAAGGATTTTGTTACACAACACAGTGGGGCCAGTAGTTGGTTAACTTATAGTTTTTAGGGTGGACATTCCCTTTAAAAGGTAACTGTGGTCTCCATACAAGTGTCCTCTAATTAAAATATCTTATAACTTTCAAACAAGCCGGGGATCAAGGGCGTAACTACCAGGGAAATATGAGGATCAACAACAGTGGGCCCCAGGATGTGCGGTGTATAAAGCTCCCCCCACCCAAAACAAACAAACAAACAAAAAAAACAACATATTTTCTGATGCTGTTTAAAGACAGTCACGTCTCTTCAGTCCAAAAATTGTATCATAAAAAATGCAGAAAGAGTCTATAATCTAATAAAGTGCAAAACTTTATTCACCCATTTGTTAGATGCCTCTCGGGCAACATTTGGGGTTGGCCTCACACTTTAACAAGCCTTTATCAATTGTTGAAATATGATGGTTTCACTGCTTAGGATGTTATATATATATATATATGTGTGTGTGTGTGTGTGTGTGTGTGTAAACACCATTTAAAAATGTACAGTATTTAAAAACTACCTTACATTCTTACTAGGCATGGCCGGTTCGCGGATCCGAACCCGGATCCGCCGCGGATTTATCCCGTTCGCGAACGGCAAATTTTTCCGGATTTTCCGCCTTCCGAACTTCCGATTCGCGGATTTTTCGTATTTTCGAAAATTTTCGAAATTACGAGTTTTCACGGGAAAACGTATTTTCGAAAATTTGCGAAAATACAAGGATTTCTCTTAATTCCTTACATACGTATTTTCGAAAATATTCGAAATTACGAGGATTACTTGTATTTTCGAAAATACATATTTTCGAAAATACATGAAAACTCGTAATTTCGAAAATTCCTGAAAATACGTGAAAACTCGGAATTTCGAAAATTTTCGAAAATACGAAAAATCTCGTTATTTCAAGGGTATTTTTAATTTTAACAGGTCCGCTCGCGGATTTTTCAAAAATTCGCGGATCCTCGAGCGGACCGGATTTTGCGAAGTTCGGCCATCTCTAATTCTTACATCTAATGATGCATGATCATTAGATGTAAGATAGTTTTTAAACATTGTTTATTTTTTTAAATCATCATAATTAATAAATACTGTACATTTTTAAATGTGTTTACACACACAATATACCACAATTCTTAGAATGTTTATGTATACATTTTTCTTATTTCCCATTATCTGGGCAAACATAACAACATTTTAATAATCCTGTTTTCCCCACCTGTTTTAAAACGAGATGAAAATTAGTGCAGTAATAAAAGTACTGATTGCCAAAGTAATTGGTTTTAGGTGCTGACTGGTAAATATGAAAAATAGTGAGTCTGTTTGTGAATATCTTAGCCAAATTCTAATTGTTTAAACATTGAATTTGGCTTGAATGGCTACTAATTTGGGAGTGTGTGTCTGTGCTGCAGGTTTTAAAACTCATTAATCATTAAATTGGTGAAGTTTTTTTTGTACTATAGTTACCCTGTAGTATGGCTGCCATGGGAATTAAAGGGTAGGTCCATATGTATGTATACTTGTGCCAGATTGGGGGTAAAAAACGAACTTTATTGATTTCGGGTCAATAACTAGTGTGTACCTGTGTCTGTGTGAGGGTTGGGGGTATCAGTGTTTTGATCACATGACCCTAAAACCTCAAAATATCCACATTTGAGGATTGCTCTCATTATAGTCTATGAGATAAAATGTCCTGAAATTAGCCAATAACTAACTAGGTACTAATATACTTCTTCTATGTGTTCCGCACACCTGTGCTGAATTTGGTGTCTCTAGCTCAAAAACTGTGGAGGACAGATGGTACTAAATAAATAAATAAGGGCATTAACAGGGAGATTCAATAAAAGTTCTTATCGTTTAAAATGGTGCTAATTTTGCCCCAACCAATCAGATTTAACATTTGTAAGCTAACATCTGATTGGTTGGGGCAAAATTAGCACCATTTTAAACGATAAGTAGACTACAAAACACAGACTATTTCCCCAACATATATCTACTACCTGAAATTGCTAAATGATTAGATCTGAAGGTATTCATAGCAAGCTATGATCGCCCCTTTAGGTAGATCCATTGAACAGATAAATCCTTGTTAAGTCAAATAGGTCTCTCTTTCTGAAGTCATGTGTTTAATTTGGATTTAAAAGGCCAAACTGCTATACATGTAATTTCTAATTCTTGTTCTTTTGTTTTATTCTTCCCTTTGGAAGTGTTCCCAAATTATTTACACATTTCCAGACACCAAACCTTTTTTGCCCATTCATATTAAATGGGAAGAACCCTAAACATTGAACATTCGGAAGTTGTAATCAAAATGTACTTTTTACTCAGAATGAAGTTTAAAGTTGGCACTTCACCTTTCATTGCCTTAGCAATATTATTCATTTTTAAAACATACAGACATGAACTTGCAGGGTGGTCCGGGCCTCTGAAGTTTTTGTTAGTGAGTGTAAACATACAGCATGGGGCCGATTTACCCAGACTTGCTGGGCAAATATATGGAGTTAAAGTCGTGCTGGCCGGTTCGCTACCGGTTAACGTGACTTTAAATACATATTAGCATTGGATGCGCGGGATACACAAAAATCACCTGCGCATCCGACACTCGCAATTCATTATCGCATTTGCGCTACTTTTAGCACTGGATTTTAATGCCAGCAAATAGCTTCCATTAAAATCCTGCAGTGGGTAAATCCCTTACCTGGATTTACCCAGTTTCGCAAACGCGATATTGAATAGAGAAAGGAGCAATAGCGGCTCTGAGTAAATGAACCTGCATGTATTTAATGCAATGAGGTCTTAAGGGAAAGGGGGCAACCATAGTACAATTGTGTGATCTCTTCATAAGGTACACTGAAAATAAAAACAACATATTATAGGGCTGCAGGTGGTAATGAAGTGGACCTTATATATAATAATAATAATGTAGATTATGTACCCCCTACTGTAAATTATAAGGATATTAGATGTTACCGAGGAGTTCCATATAGAAGCACGAGGCCACAGGCCGAGTGCTGTAATAAAGTGCACAGAAATCTGAGGTGACATCTGATATCCATATAATTTATAGTGGGGGTACATTATCTTTTATAATTTATCCCTTCTCCCTATTAATTTTAAGGTAATTGCAGCATTAAACCTACATATATATGTGCCCTAACTGTCTCCATGCTGCTCTCTCCTCTGGTCCTGGACCCACAGTCACTTCCCCCATACCTCCCCACCACACACACGTAGATACAGTCACATACACACACACTAATACAAAGTGACATACACACACAGATACAAATTGACACTCACACACACAGATAAACACAGATACACAGACACACACAAGTTTCTCACTCCCTTGCGGCACTTTAATTCAGTTCACCAACATCCCTGGTTAGCTTGTTTCTCCCTCCCCCTGGCACTGTAATTCGGGTCAACTCTCTCATGTCATCACCTCTTCTAAAAGCAGGGAAGCAGCAGCCAGCAAATAGCACGACACCAGTTTGGTGAACTGAATTACAGTGCTGGGGGGAGAAACAAGCAAGAGTTGGATGTGGAGATGTGGATGTGGAGATAAGACTTCCAGAATGTTATAATCCGCACGCTACTACGTAGTTGCGAGCTGATTATAACAATATTTTCTTATAGTTGGGTCTCATGGAGACCCATTAAGGGGGTATATCCTATATAATAAAAGCCTCACTGCAAACTATGTGCTGCCGTGTGTTACTGCAGTTCCCATGGACTCACCACTAGAGGGAGAAGTAAGAAACACACATGGCAGCAAGGAGACTAACAGTAGATAAGCAGATAAGGTAGAGGGGGGGTCTCTCTGCCACAGAGGGGAGGGACTCTGGGACAGAGGGGGGACATGGGGTACTGGGACCATTTAGCCAGGGGGCAAATAAAACCAAGTGGGCTTTCACAGTAGATCGCAATACTTTTTACCACATCCACTTTGCTATGGTCACACACACTTTGTTTAAGTTACACCCATTTTTAAGACCACTATTCCAATTTTACATTATTGCCAGCAACATTTTCAAGTGTATGATGGGTTAAAGGACAATTATAGTCACAAAATCTTCCCCCTCCCCCTTTCAAGTACCCACAGTGAAGACCTGAAGTCAAGTTACCCAAAGTTTAATTTGATACTAATAAACTGGAGGGCTGAGAATCACCGGCTAATAAATAGAAGTGCTGACTAACACCTGCTAATGAACTGGAGGGCTGACAACATTGATAATGAACTGGGGGGGGGGGGGGGGACTTAAACTGGCTAATGATCTGAAGGACTGACAACACTGGCTAATGATCTTAAGGGCTGACAACACTGGCTGAATAGGTGGGCTGACAACTCTGGCAAATTAACTGGAGGGCTGATGACATTGGCTAATGAACTGGAGGGCTGGCTAACACTGCTAATAAACTGGAGGGCTGACTGGTAAAGGATCTGAAGGAGGAGTTTCTTGTTCCTTGCCCATGTTAGAGCTAGAGGCTTGCGCTGTGCTTTTCAAGAATGGAACTAATAGCTTCTTGGACAGAGAGGGGAATTCTGGGACAGAGGGGGGACTCTGGGACAGAGGGGGGACTCTGGAACAGATGGGGGGACTCTGGGACAGAGTGGGAGACTCTGGGACAGGGGGAGACCCTGGGACAGAGGGGAGACTCTGGGACAGGGGGGCCCTTTAAGACTGAAACACTTAGGGCTAGCTTCCACTAGCGTGTTTTGGATTGCGGTTTGCAATCCGATTGTGCTAGTGGGAGTGCCGGCATGTAATAGCCTATGTGACCGGCCCCACTACATGCGATGCGTTTCCGTGTGCTATTGGAGTCATGCGATTACCATTTTTTTGTCTGTATTGCATGCTCTTTGCTAGGGTCCAATTGTGGAAGCACAAAGCCCATGCACAGAAGCGAGCACAGTCGCACATTATTGCGACCATGCGTCCTCCCTTGCACTTAAGTGGGGCCACAGCCTCAGGAAATTAAGTTCCATTGCAATTTTCCAATGTATTGAATCGCAGCAACGCAACCAAAATCTTGTGATTTCGGGTGTGTTGTGATTCACTCATGTGTCAGCAATTTGATAATGCATGCGGTTTTTGTGCAATCGCATGTGTTTTCAGAATGACAATGGACTAATTGCAAGTGCAAACGTGTCGCTAAAGAAGGCAATACCACACTTTTATAAATATGGCCCATAGTGTGAAGGTCTTGAACTTCCTGTCAGCTGCAGCGATATTAGTGGAAAGTGTAGCTTCTTAAAGGGAAACCACATGGTGCAGAACTGTAGGGGGAGGATAGTGAAGTGAACCTGATCTTACCACAGCTCTGTGCAATGCATTTCTCATTAAAGGGGAATGTTGGAGGGTAGAAAGAGTGTGTTTTTATAGAAACCACATGGTGCAGAACTGTAGGGGGAGGATAGTAAAGTGAACCTGATTTTAGCGCAGCTTATTGCTCAGAGCTGTTCTAAGATCAGGGTCATTATATTATCCTCCACCTGCAGCACTGCACCATGTTCTATAAGTGTACTTTTAAAGGGAAATTTTGGAGGGTATTCCACTTGGAGCTCTGCACCATGTTGTTTCTATAAATGTACATATTAATAGCAATTATTGCCAATTAAAGGGGTACTGTTAGAGGGATGCAAACATGTTATATAAAATTAATGCAGCAGGTGGGCTGCCTGTGGGAAGTTTTGTATAAACTATATAAGGGTTCCCACCTTTGCCTTTAAGACCCAAACACATAAACAGGCCTATGTATTAAAAGTTCTTATTGTTACAAATGGTGCAAATTTTGCCCCAACCAATCAGATTTGGCTGGGAGACACTGGCAGGTGGAGTCTGGGGACTCTGAGTTCAACTGTTACATGCAGCTTAGCATAAGGGGAGTGGGAAACAAACACAAGGTAGCTAGTTAGCATGTGCAGAAGGAGTTTTGGTACCTGGACCACCAGGAAGAGGCAACACTAGAAGCCAGCCGTGACATCATAGATTGCCAGTACTCAGAAATGTTCTATAAATGATTTCTACACTAAGAGGCTGAATTTAGAGGTGAGAGACAAATGGTTTTACTAAGTCACAGTTATAGAGTCTGTGGAGCTGCCTTTGTATTTTGGGTTTAGTTCTCCTTTAAGACATTACACAGAATTTACTGACCTATAGATTCATCGGTAGTTTCATAGTGACGATATATTCATCTAAGGTTTTTGACAGTTGGGGACCTATATTTTTCCGGTATAGACTTGGTCATTAGCTCTGAATTTCCCATTGTGCTTAGTTCCTTAGGGACTGTGAACATTTTTCAGTCTTTCAGGGCTAGGCCACACTAGAAACTTTTTGCCGCGATTTGCGCTCTGTTTGTGTTTAGTGATCCATAATTATATTGTATTTATAATGTAAGTAGCAGAAAGTAGGCCCTATTGTGTGCAATGCTATCCGTTGTGGTTTTCTAATGCACGCACTCACCATATTTGGTCCATTTCTGTCAAAATCATAATATAGGTCTATGGAAACACATGAAAAAAAGAAGACACAAATTGGCCATGAAATTTTTTAAGGTGCATTTTTACCCAGAATCCCCTTGGAAATTTAAGTGCAAACACACATAAAAACAGATACAAACAGACAAAAGCGCCCAGAAATGCACATTGCTTTTTTTGTGTGTTGTAGTATGGCCGCAGCCATTTCCACATTTGCAACTTTTTATTTCCAATGCATGCTGCAGACTGCATTGGGCTCAATCCAAGTGTTCAATTTTAATTGGCTAATTAAAGAGTTCAATATATATATATAAAATGTATTTATATTATGTGTGTGAATATTTGGCTATTTATAGAAAAACCATGAGACATGTTAACTAACGTATGGCCACCATATAAGCCCTGGAGCTAGTTATTTCAACTTTTGTTTGCATAACACCAAACACCAACTCCTCCTATCTATCGTTCCATCAAATGTATAACAATGCACACTGGGTCTTGTGAATCTGTGTTTGTCACATCATAGTAGTGAAAGCAACGTTTTGGTTCTTTTCTAGGAGCCTTTCTCAAGCCAATAGAAAGTGCTTGTGAAGGTTCTCATTCATCCAGGTCATGGTAAATTTGTACTGTAGTAATCTGTTAGATCAACTGGACTTGAAATTTAGATCTTGAAGATGTTTTGCTAGTCATCCGACTGGCTTTCTTAATTCAGAATGACTTGTACAAGAAACTGTTGGCAATAAAGTACTCTAGAAAGTCCCAATGAGCATATAACAGCCAGGTATCTCCTAACACAACAAAAGGGCCCCAGGGTCTCTCACCTCTTTAAGCATGTCCACTCCTGCAGCGTGGCCGCACCCACGCTTTCATAATCATCTAGAAAGGTAATTAAAGCAGGGAGACACTAGCAAACCAAGGTTTGCAAAAAACACATATTTTATTGCTGCTAAACACATTTTGAACGTCCACGCGTTTTTTCAAGTGTAATGTCAGCAAAACTGATCTTACCCTCCATCTTAGGGTGGATGGCCACCGGTTAGCAATTAAGACAGCTTTTATAGACAAAAAGTTGAATAAACCAGTAGCCAAACATTTTTTTGCAGGAAAAACCATGATTTAAATACTTATTGATCATGTCCCTATCCCGAGAAGAGGGGGAGGGGCAGATCTAAACTTTTGCAACATAAACAAATTTATTGAATAAAAAAATGTAATACTGTTCACCCTAGAGGGTCAAATGAACAATGTTCATTGAGATGTTTTCTAAAAGTGAAGACATCAAGATGTCTTCACTTTCATCTATGGCTAACACGGTACAATTCTCTACTACTAATGTTTTCTAAAAGAAAGATATTAACTGTTCAATAGTCTATTGGTAATTATTATGTTACTTTTCTAAATTATTTGGTCCGTTGGAAACCATTATGTTATAGATCTTAACCATTTAATTGAAGATTGCATCTTTTTGCCTTTGATGAAGATACCTTTTTCCTGTGTAACTAAATGCATTTAATTCAGCACATGCTCCGGCATGTGATTCTCACGAGCTAGCAGACTGTAAAATGCGGTCAGAAACATGTAAGAATCATGCCAGTGTGACCTAACCCTTACAAAGTAATTTAAGTGATATAGTAAATGCCTTATTTGGGGCAGCAATGAAAATATCACATGGTTAAAATGATCTGGGTTGATGGGTAAACTATAGCATTTATTATCAGACATGGTGTTCTCGAGAATAACATTTATTGCTGCCTTGAAAGCTGTGATTTTGATAACACTTAAGTAACTCTGTCCAGTAAGGACAGGTAAGGGAGGTGTAGTTCAACCATCAATTAGGACAATAAAAAAAAGTTAAAGGGACACATTAATTCCTGATAATTATAATTAAATGGATCTTCAGGCCAAATTACAATTGAGAGCATAACATTCAAAAGAGAGACATCAGGACAGGATTACGCACCTTTTACGCAAACTGTTGGAGTTTGGACATGAATACATTGCCCAGATGCTCTGATGTACAATCATTGTTTTAAGTCGGGTTCTTTTTTTTCTTACAATTATTGTTTTGTCATGTAATTCATAGCAGTTTAGTAGATATTAGTGCTGCGTCTTACCATAATTAAATCCATTTGCTGTGGTAATGAAAATCCTTTTCCTACTTTGTTTGCAGTCTTTTGTAATGTAGTTCTGTAATATAGTTTCACTTTTAGGCTAGGTACACACTATACAATCTCTCCTGCTGACCGACCGTTCGAGGCTTTCGACCGGTTGGCCAGGAGGAAGGACTGTCGGTCGCGGCAAAAGCAGCTGCGTCCAACATTTAGGCGCGACAGTTCGTGTGGTCCATTGAGGACTGCACGTTCGATTGTGATTTCCTGACCTGTCAGATCATTCGTCGGTCTGAAATGTCTGTCGGGCCGAATTATTGCATTGTATGTACCTAGCTTTAAACTGTAAAGCAAGTGGAACCCATGAGACATCTCTAATAATGCAATGCTTATAGGAATAACAGTCATGGTAGCCCTCTAGTGTTCAAAGCATAAGCTGCACGCTTAAAGGAATCCATACGTGTACACACAGATATTGCAGCACAGATTCCATTATAGTCCATCTGCAATATAAGGCAACAGGCACAAACGCTCATCCAACCGACCTCTCACATTCTTTATGGGAAAGGTTGGCCAGGTGAGCATACAGTTTCCAACCGCATCAGCTTCCTCTATTTGAACTAAAGGAAGCCAATGAAAAGTTGCATCCTAAAAGTGGTCATTCATATATCTGATTTTACCCGGCCAAGCGCTCACGCAACATTAGACCAATCCTGCTTGAACCGCCTTTCCCATTTTTCTATGCGACTGACATGCGATCGCAAATCACATTCAATTTGCGATGGCATGTCAGTCTCATGGAAGAACGGGAAAGGCGGTTCCAGCAGGATCGGTCTAATATCATGGGGGAACTCGGTTGGGTAATTAAAATCGGCTATATGTATGGCCACCTTAACTGATCCTCAGTGATGCTGGTAGTTCAGTAGGGTTGATCATTTTGACCCATACACCATGGCAAAATAGAGCAAATCGCATCTGATGAGATTTTTTCCTATATGGTTAATGAGTAAGCATCTTAAAAGCGCGCACATTGACATCACTGAGCGTGCGCGGGCATGCGCCGTCTCGTCATACAAGCAGCAGCAAGATTTTTAGAATACCCAATTTAATTTAGCAAACCACATCTCGTGGGGGCGATTGAACATCCACCTGCAGCTCTAGAGATTCACTCTCCAATTTGTGAGTTTATTAAAATAAAAGGAAAATACACCCATAAAGTGGTAGTGCATCTGTACAGCAGAGGAAAAATGCAATAGTATAGAACTTCCACAAATGTTCTGTGGCATTGACATTAAGAGGATATATAAATAGGTGAGGCAACCAGGGTAACATATTATGGGAAGAGGAGATGGGGAGGGGGTAGATAACTGAAAATCAATTCATACCTACGGAGATTTTCTTTTCCTGATCCGTAACACGGCAGAGGTCACAAAAGGGTTAATCCCACCTGCTGCTCTAGATACAAGAACCCCTCCCATAGCAAATAAAAGGATGCCAGAAGCCCCACCTCTTTTTGAATGGATGTCTGAAAAATAAGAAATTAGAGAAGGGTGGGTAGCGGACCACTGCCGTGTTACGGACCAGGAAAAGAAAATCTCCGTTAGTATGATTTGATTTTCAGTTTTCCCTAGTCCTACACGGCAGTGGTCACAAAAGGGATGTACAAAAGCTTAAATATGAAGGGAGGGCACAAATTATTATGCTAGAAAAATATCTAAATTTATTTAATTAGATGATGTTGCTGACAGGATTTTCCTGCCAAATCCTGCTTGATCAGTCAAGAGAAGAAAACAGGAGTGGCATATATAGGACACACCCACAACACAGTCTTATGATAAAATATCCTTTATTATAAATTATGGGATATGGTGAATAAAGTGCATTGAAACATTAAAAACACAACCCCAACCTGTAGTATAAACATATATGGTAAAATACATCAATAGTATACCGGTATACTCATGCAGTCATTCACACATACATTAGCAATAGTTGTTAGCAGCAATAATAGTGGCAAGTAGATCATCATAGACCCATTAACCCTCCTATGCTATCATAAATAACAATAGTAATCACATATATATGTATATAACCCAGGACATCCAGCTTCCCTCACCAAAAGTATATGCTATAATAGGGGGAAACAGTAGAAGTCCTAATCCCAATGGCAGAGCAATACCAAAACAAGAGGGTCTCACCAAACAGCACCAGTCAGTATGATCATGATACCTCAGGCAGGATGCTAATTAAAATTGCCGGATGCGTTTCCGGAATGCGCTGCACTATAAATACACAGGCCACAGCGTGACAGGGCGTTAAAGGTTTCGCGAGAGGTAGAAACCAAGTCATTGCATAACCTCCGGCTCATCCAAACAGAATATGCCGCACCTAAGGGCGGATATACACTGTGGCTATATCTCACGGGTCGGCCATCTTAGAAGAAGGAGCATCCATGCTCCCAATTAACCATTCCAGTGTACAAACAGCCGGGATGCACATAATAAAATACCTAGTTACACATAAACAAGGAGATAAATATCTCTCCAAATGCGGCTTATTATAGCTGCTACACCACACAGTCTATGCATATCCCGGTCCACAATGTATCATGGGGAAAGAAAAAAAAAATAATAATAATTGTATATTGTAATTGTATATTTAGTGGTAGGAGCACCCCATATGTTCATTATCTTGAGTGGTTAGTGCCAGGTCAATTTCTCCTTTACAAATCCTGCTTGATCTGCAGCTGAAGTGTCCGCCTTATAGTGTTTGATGAAGGTGGACATGGTTGACCAGGTTGCCGCCTTGCATATTTCTTCAGGCGATGCCTGAGTGTGGAAGGCCCAGAATGCTGTTAGGGACCTGGTTGAGTGTATCGTAACCCTTGAGGGTAAGGACTCTGCCCTGTTGTTGTAGGTTTTTTAATGGTGCCTTTAATCCATGAGGCTATGGACTCTGCCCTGTTGTTGTAGGTTTGTTTAATGGTGCCTTTAATCCATGAGGCTATTGTTGACTTTGGAGGTTGATTTCCTTTCTTAAAGCCTGAAAAAAGGTAAAGAGGTAATTGGTTTTCTGGAAAGTTTCTGTTTTGGTTAGGTAATACCTCATAGACCTGCCTACATCCAATGAATAGGGAATCAAATTTTGTCTTTCTTGGTGTTGTTGGTCAAATGTTGGCCAACAATAGATTCAGGCGATAGTGAGATACTACTTTTGATAAAAAGGTGGTGTCAGGACAGAATAATTTTTTTGGGAAGAATGCCAAGAAGGGTTCTGATTTCCTGAGAGATCTTATCAAGTAATCTTTTAATTGAGGCTGATTCAACAGGCTCGAAAGGGGATTCTTGTAACATTTGAAGTACTAGTGGGAGATCACATTGGGGTACTTTCTGTCTGATCTGAGGTTTTATGTGTTTCAGATATTGGAAAACCTGTATTATCAGTGGATCCAAGGCCCACTGGATATTTGTCATTGCTGAGATGGCTGTTATTTGGATTTTCAGGGTTGAAATATTTAAATCTTTATAAAGTCTGCCTGAAGGAATTCAATAATAATTTCTAGTTTGTTAGATATATGACAGGTTTTTGTTCTGACACCATTTACAGAATGTCTGCTATAATTTGTAATAGGTTGCTGAAGTGGATGCTTTGCGTGATGCTAAGAGGGTGAATATGCTTTGCTTTGATAGACCTCTTTCCATTAGATTGTTGGTCTCAACAACCAAGCCGCTAGTTTCAACATTTCTACTTTTGGATGATGTATCGGCCCCTGTCGAAGTAGATCTTTCCTCTGAGGAAGTTTAAAGGGAGTGTCGATTGACATTTTGCGAGACCAGCGGAACCATGGTCTCCTGGGCCACCATGGTATTATTATTACAATTGCCTTGTCGTTCCAATTTCCTTCAGAACCTTGTAGATCAAGGAAAGAGATGGGAAAATGTAGAATATGTGTTGGTTCCATTTTAAGGAGAAAGCATTTGTTATTGCCATGAGGTCCATGAAAGGGTAACCCCATTTTTTAGTTATCATAGTAAATATCTCTGGGTGGAGTTGCCATTCGTTTTGGACATATCTTCTGTCTGTTGAGAGAGTCTGCTTTGTTGTTGGCTGTTCCTGGGATGTGCATCGAGCAGATCCCCAGGAAAATGAAGTTCTGCCCATGACAGAAGTTGTTTGCCTACTGTCCATAGGGAATGATTCCTGGTTCTACCCCTATTGTTGATATAGGCCACTACAGTGGTATTGTCTGATATAATTTTTTACCACTCTCCCTTTCAATTGAGTTTTGAAATATTTCAGTGCTGGAAATACTCCTATTGTTTTCCTCAAATTCTGAGCAGTTGAATATACATGAATGGGAGATATCTGCTTTGAACCCTAGGCATCCAAGACTGGAGCAGAAGGGGAAGGGAAAATTATTTAAGGGGCTTTCTTTGCTGCTTTATAGTTGCAGAGCTCCAAATATGTTTGGTATATGTTAGGCTGTCCAAGCAGAAACTTTCAGACACTGCATGTAACTGCAGATTGTATAATACAATTGCAGGATGCACGTTACGGCATAACTGGTTAATTGCCAATAACACGTTATGGTATTGCATTGAAACTGTAGATGCATTCTGACATTGTAGGGAACTGCAGATTATTAATTGTGATGATGCCAGGTAACTGCGGATTGCACGTTATGGTGATGCAAAGTAACTGCAGATTATACGTAATGGCAATGCTCTACATTATGGCAATGCAAGGTAACTGCAGGTTATACATTTTAGCAGAGCAAAGCAACTGCGAATATACATTGCGGAAATGCAAGGTAACTGTAGATTATACGTTATGGCAGTGCAGAGAAACTGCAAATTATATATTATGGCATTGCAAGATAACTGCAGGTTATACGTTATAGCAGAGCAAAGCAACTGCAAATATACATTATGGAAATGCAATGTAACTGTAGTTTATACGTTATGGCAGTGTAAAGTAACAGCAAATTATATATTATGGCTACAGTTTATATATTGTGTAAATGCAAGGAAGCTGCAGATTATACATTATGGCAATACAAGGTGAATTTGGATTATACATTATGGCAATGCAAGCTAATTTTGGATTATACTTTATGGCAATGCAAAATGATTGCAGTTTATAAATTGCAGCAGTGCAAGGTAGTTGCAGATTATACAATATGGCAATACAAGAAAACTGCAGATTGATTGCAGAATATACAATGTGGCAGTGCAAGGTAACTGTAGATTATACATAATTGCAATACCGGGTGACTAGATTATACAGCATTGCGATGCAAGGTAACTAGTTTATACAGTATTGAAATGCATTGCAACAGTATATTATACAATATTGCAGTACAGGGAACTGTACTTTGTACAGTATTGCAATGCAGGGTAACTGTAGTTTATACAATATTGCAATGCATGGGAACGGTAGATTATACAATATTGCAATGCATGGGAACAGTAGATTATACAATATTGCAATGCATGGGAACGGTAGATTATACAATATTGCAATGCATGGGAACAGTAGATTATACAATATTGCAACACATGGTACTGAAGATTATACAGTATAGTAAAGTCAGACGACTAGATTATACAGTATTGAGATGCAGGGTAACTAGATTGTACGGTATTGCGAAGAAGGACAATCGTACATTACAGTATTGCAAAGGAGTGCAACTGTAGATTATATAGAATTGCAAAGCAGGGAAACCGAAGGTTATACAGTGTTGCAAAGCGGGCAACTGTAAACTATACAGTATTGCAATTCATCGCAGAGTAATAGATTATAATTTGTTGAATTGCATGGTAATAAATTATATAGAATTGTATCGAAGAGTAATCAATTTATACCTATTATATTGCAGGGTAATGATACACTTTATTGGTTTACAAGGTAATAATCTTTATTGCATTGCAGGGGAAATAGGTTATACTTTATTATAATAAGTTATGTATATATGTGTATATATAGAAAACGGTTAGCCAGTCAAAATGTTTACAGGGTAACCCTTTTGAAATAAAAAATAAAAATGGTGGTATAAAGGTGATACCTTTATTGGCTAACTAAGATATATTGCATTGCAGGGTAATAGGTTATACTTTATTGTACTGCAGGGCTGGAAAAGCCATGTGGTTTCCTAACAAACTCGTATAGGCCCCAGCCTACTTAGATTTCTAAAGTCCATGTAATTTGGTGTATTTGACAATGGTTTCTTAAGATCAGGCACATTCAGTGTGGTACATGTTTTGAAATTCACCCCCTTGACCCTGAACCCCTTGCAAGCACATGTTACTCACGAGTATAAGGGCAAATCAGAATTTCCATGGTGTTAACCTTCCACTGCTGTGAACAGGAGTGGCAAGGAACATATATAGAAGCATTGCCATACAAACTACTGATTAGAGAAGGTTTGCCAATGCACGCGAGGACTTAGGATGTATTGGGGTGATGATTGTGTTTGCACATCACGCAAGCGTTTAGGTGCAAACCAGGATCAAGGACTTTTTATTAGTATCTTGTTTCCTCTTGCTCTCTTTCTCTCTCACTCCTTTAAATGCACCTACCTCCTGGAGCTTGAACCCCCTGGAGCTCATTGTAGATGCTGAAAGAAAATGGTGTTGTTATAGTCGTTGGAAAATGTATTTTGTGCTGATCGAATCCGAGCAGACAAAGAGGTGGGGCTTCTGGCATCCTTTTATTTGCTATGGGAGGGGTTCCTGTATGTAAAGCAGCAGGTGGGATTAACCCTTTTGTGACCACTGACGTGAAACCAGGGAAAACTGTTAGCAATACTAGGTGGCATTACATATTTACTCCTATAAGGGATATGGCAACTCAAGTGGCTAGAGGGGGCAGAAAGATAGGTGTGGGGTGTGATCTCCTGGTGCAGTTATATTCGCAGCAATTTAGTATAGTATTTGAGGTTGAATAAAGACATACGTCCATCCAGTCAAACCCATCTATCAATATCCTCATCTTCCTCTGGAAGACAGTTCCATAGCTTTACCGTTCTCACAGTGAAAAACCCTTTCCCAACCTTTTTTCTTCAAGTCTTAAGGGATGTCCGCGTGTCCTCTGACATGTCCTCTGACATGTTCTATTGGTTAATGTATTTATACACAGTAATCATATTCCCACGCAGGCACCTTTTCTCCAGCGTACATAATTGCAATTTTTCCAGACTCTCTTCATATTCAAGCTCCCCCAGTCCCCTTATTAATTTAGTTGCCCTTCTCTGAACCCTTTCCATTTAATTTAAAAAGGGAAGTGCCGGCAATGACAATATACTTTCCAGCGAGGTGAGATTGAAGAGGATGGTGTTCCTTACTGCCAAGTGGATCAAATGGAAAGAAATCTATCAAGGCAGCCTCTATCGAGATAGATAAGGCAAAGACTGTCAGCAATTCACACTGGTTGGTAAATAAATAAAAGAACCACTGTATATAAAGTTTGTACATATGTAGAAACTTTATATTTTTCTAAAAATATGGAAACAACCAAAAAAAGCAATAAACTCAGGCAGTAGACTATGTTATATTGTTTCATAAGGAAACTAGGGACTAGGGGATTAGAACTTGTGACGACTTGGTCTGTTTGTTCCTAAAAACACAGCATTTACATTGTGCGTCACCAGCAACTTAACTGTGATCACAGGTACACTTAGAAACTTCATCTTTCGCTAGAAAGAAAAGCTAGAGATTTTGTGCATAGAGACGGTGAATCCTTGGGTCAGGGGGGGTGGCTCTTTGAAGCCAACATGGGCTATGAGTTGTACTGGCAACAATATGGAAGCCTCCTTTGTTACAGAATCTATTACTTATATCTACTAAATGCTAATAACTAGAGAAGAATCTTTTAATGTATAGGTATTCTGGGGAGAAAAGCTTTCACATTAGGATAAAAAAATAAGTTTAGTTCTCCTTTAAATAGAGAGTACATGTGTGGAGACCACCGTTGCCCTTTACATTTCTAAACATATAAGCAGTATACGATTTTTTTAAAAAAAATTATACAAGTTGCTTGGCTTAGTTGTTAGTGGCTTCAGTAAACCAAGAAGCATGTAATTGGTTCCCTGTGAATTCCACATTCTACTTGGATGCATGGGAGCTAATGCAATCTTCTATTTACTTAAATAATTATTTTTAACAATCAAATGTAAACATGTAAAACAAATGTGTAGTAATCCTCAAAGTTATCTAAAAGGGTTTGTTTTTTTATATTTAACTTGTTACAGTTATCTAGATAAAAAGTAATTTATAACAAACTATTTTGTGAAGCTACCTACAGCAGTTTGGAGCACATTGAGCATGTGCATAGTCAGACAGGTAGTTTATTAATAAAACTAGAAAAAAAACATGTCTTAAGTTTATACAGACAGTCCTATTCATTGTGTACATTAGAGAGAACAAACTGGAAGAATTTAGAACAGTATGGCCTGGAATAACAACCTTTATCTCCACTGGCAAAAGTCAGTTTGTGGTTTTCAGTTTAATTGAATAATAGGTAGAGCTATGTTTTCAATAAAAACTGCAGGAGTCAGGTACGAAGTTGGGGAACTTACCCGGTCTTGTGCTTCTCCACTGTTCTTCTGACAGTTCCCAACTGCATACAGTACAAACAAATCAACAAAAAAATTATACAGTGGAAACAATTATAGTTTCCAGTAATGGGGAAATTAAAAACATTCCAACATTCCTGGTGTACATACTCTTTAAAACTTTTTTAGAGCGCTGCCTCTTAATACATCACTCTATGCATTTTAGGTGGTTTGCAGTGCTGTACTATTGCAAGACATAGCAGGTTAACTTAAACTAAGTTAACCTAACACACCACTATTCACTTCGCCGGCTCCGGCTCCTAATTGTACTGAACTCGCTGGTAAATAATGACTCATGCACAGTGAGGTCTTCTTTATGGTATATTTAAAGACTCCAGGCAACAGTATAAGAGGGTATACAAATAAACACAGATTAAAGAAAATGCAGCCTTTTTTAAAGGCCACTGTATCATTTTTTTGTTGATCAAGCCCTCTATTTCTTTAGATATCCAATCTAAAACTTCTTATATTTCAGCTGTCAATCACGTTCCTTGCTCTCAAAAACTATACTTCTCTGAGTAGTTTAGTTTTATTGTAGCTGGAATGGTGACAGAGTTTTGACAGTTGGAATGCTGTATGCAGTGTGCAGGCTTGACAGTTGGTTTGTGGGGAAAAAGTCAGGTCAGATGGAAGTGGGAGTTGTTAAAAGAGGGTGGGGGGATACTGCACCTAAACAGAAGGTGTTTGGATTTAAGGCATGCATAAACACACACAAATCAGAGTAAGTGCTACTTACATGTATTTCATCATAGAGTAAGATGAGGCAAAGTAATTTTTTCAGTATAATGTCCTTTTAATCCTGTTTATTGAGTCCTTATTCAAGCCGTTTATTTCAGCCTGCACAACAATAACTGCACTGCACTATGAAAAATTGTCAGTTTCTATGAGGTAATTTGAAGGTTGGTAAAACAAGACTGTTTTTTTATAATTCTTTTTTTAAAACAGAGTGTAGTATATAGATGTATCAAGTAAAAAAATGCATTTTTATATAAACGCAAATTTCTTTTCACTTTCATCTGGCCATTATTAAGTTTGGATATTCATACCTGACCAACTTTTCCATACATTTGTATGCTAAATGGTCATTTAGTTTCTCCTTTACTATGTCAATCACTGTCACTCCCCTATTCATACAGCAGAAGCCAAGATAGCCACTGATTTTCAGTCCTAAGTGACCCTGGAACACTGGATAGGTTATTTTGAAAGCATACCTGTGTGTGTGGCCATATTGAGGCAGGTACTTTATAAAACTAACAGGTCATCTTGACCTTAGAGGTTTCTGTAATCAGTAAGGCTTAGGTCCCATCCATAATTCATGGTACGATATTTTTGAGCTGTAGGACATGCAATTTTGCTTGTTAGCTCATAGGCTCCTGTTTTCCCTTGAAATTTAGTTAAAAAGTGCATATGATGGCACCAAAATGGTGATCACATGCATTAGGAAAATAGAGTGTAGCGCAATGCAGTTGGGGGGGAGGCATGAACACCGCAATTTCCATGTAATCACAGTGCCCATGCAGTCCACAAAGCAGATGCAAAGGGATCGCATTGCACACAATATGGGCATAGTGGGGCCTGCACAGTAATTTTAGTTTTTTTTCTAATTATTTTCACGGGGGCATTTATTTAATGTTATCAGATTCTTTTCCTTTTATCATGGTGTGATGGGCAGGTAATAGCCCCAGTATTGTAGTTAAATCAAGTGCAGGTATATTCTGTGCCAGTTTAGGATTTTGTATTTCCTGCAGACTTCAAAAAGTCTGGTGATATAATCAGCTCACTGCCCCAGCCAGCTCTTCCTCAAACACACACACTTTTTAGTAGGGGCCCATCCCCCTTAGTCTTTTCTATGGGTCCAAGGGCTGCCCATCTGCTCGACTGCATCACATTTGCTTGTGAATAGCAGAGCTTGGTAGGGTGCAGGCACTAGGCGCCAGACCATCATTTCTCCTGCAGACCATGAGGAAGGATTATCAAGATTGAGCAGAATTTACAAATAATGTCCCAAAATGTGCAGGTATGAAATAGTTTAATTATTTATAAGGTTCTCCACAAAGCATCAATATTCTTTTTCCTCTTATCTTTTTAGCCATTACTCTGTTTAAGGACTTCTAGTGATTGTCACTTAAAGAGGAAGGGAACAGAGCCAGTGAACTATGAATTGATTGCAGCTGTGTCTTTGTACTGGGACCTTAGAAAGAAAACTCATTTTACGTTTGTGTCAGTATTTGGAGCACGTGCATTTTTATTGGGGTTTCCAATATTTCACACATTGATCAAAAAGCCAACACATGAAATGTTATCATTTAGATCTTGTATGAGGCAGATTGTTTAGTTCCTACATTGTTAGAGCTCAGATTGTTTTGTACACAGCTGTTTGGGAGTGTCAGGAAATATGTGTATGCCTTAGTTATGAATGGGAGTAGCTTTGAAAATCTTAATGGAGTTTACAGGATTCAGTGTATATCGGGGGTTCACTGTACTTCAAGGTATGTGCCTTATTTAAAATTACTTTAAACCTGTGTCCCGGTAATTGCTTCCAAACCTTGGATTTATACTGGTGTAAACAGCTTTGAAGTTGTTGAGAATTCTGGGAGTTGTAGTTTCAAGTCTGTTTTGTACCAGTGTTTAAATATTGGTGCCCTGTACTCTAACCACCTACCAGATATATAAAGTTTTTGACCCAGTTTTATTTTCAAACTTCCATGTGCTCCCATTTCTGTCTCATAACATATTATTGTGAGCCTGGTCCTTTACTGATATATATATTAAAAATTAAAACCGAACTTTAGCCTATTATGCTGATTTCAATTGGGCTGCACAAGCAGTTTGAGCATTTGAATGGGAGCTACCAGTTTCCAATCATATCCTGTCTGTCATGGATATAGCCTCTCTCTCTGTCCCTGTGCCTCCCCATAGCTTTTGATCACTGGATCACTGCCTTATAATATATTAAGTTGCATATTTTATGAAATAGCAGGCCTCATATTTTGAAACGAGTGTTGCACATCCCATTCAGTTGGGCTGTTGCATTTTTTTAGCAGACTGATGTAGGGGCTCATACTTCCAATGGTACAGCCTCTATCAGTACAATTTTGAAGCTCAGAATCTTTTAAAATAAGCAATTATAAAGTATTGTCCATGAGCTAGACCACTTAACTCATAAGCAATCAAAAGGGCACCTTGATATAAAAACAGTAGAGGAATCTCTCTCCTCTAATTTTAGTGGCTACAGTTTAATCCTGGGATACTTAAACTATGGCCCTCCAGATGTTTAAAAACTACAACTCTCATCATTGCCTGTCTTCTCTTTAGAAGAGGAATGCTGGGAGTTGTAGTTTTCAAACAAATGCAGATGTATTCATTTTCTTGCTTGGATATATACAAAAATCCAGAAAAAACATGTGGAAGTTTCCAAGTGACAGGTGTCCAATGTCAGGTATTGAACAAAAGTGTGTTTATTAATATGCTAGTAAAGATTTTTCAATTCAAAATGAAAGACCTGAGAGTGCACCCTTCTTCCGTATGTTATGTTATTAAGCAGCCTGCTCTATGCATCTTTGCCAATTCTGATTTACTGGTTAATCTGTAGGATGTTTTTAATATTACGTATTTAACTGGATATGAAGTTGGATATCAGTTGGTCACAGATGGTTTTCTCTTATTTTAATATTTCAGTTAATGGTCAAATATTTTCATAGATTCATCCATGTCTCCTGCAGTAGGAATTTGATGTTACTATCCCCCAATTTTAGATCAATTAGATCTGTTTAGTTCTGTTTTTGTACAGTATATAGGCCAGCAGTCACAGAACATACTTTTAATGGTGCTTCACAGCCAGAGCTGTTCAGCTTCTTTTTCTACTTTCAAACTTACAAATTAAAAATTAACCTTTGGTAAATTTAAAAGGGTTAAAACAAATCCGAATTCTCTATTTTTTGCACCTGAGCAAAGATATTTTTTCTTACTTGAGGCTTTAGACGGCAAAACAGGAGGTAGGAGTAATGTCTGTAAATGTGCTTTTACATCTTTAATAATGTGGTAAATACAAGAGGCTGGGTACACAAGAGGAAATTTTTGATTCTGACCAACCGCTCAGTGCCACCGAATCACTGTCGGTCTCGGCGAAACTAGCTGCTGACAGCAATTGCCACGACCTGAAGGAGACCACAAGGGATTTACCGACCTGTCCGGAAGCCTGTTTGTTCGGACGCCCAGACCGAACAATACACGGAAATATCAGTCAGTTTGCCCCACAAAATCTGGCCTTGTGTACCTTAAGCCTCATACACATGTGCAATCGTGAGGGCCGACCTGCGATGTACGGTGTGTATGCACGGCCATTTTGGGCGATAATCGTGCCATGTATGGGCACTTTGTCGGCTGAAACGGGTCGTTAATGTCCACCTGGCGGATCAGGTAACGAGCCCCGACTCCACGGCCATTTTGCCCGACAAAGTGCTTATACACGGCACAATTATCAGCCTTGCATACACATCACATGTGTGTATGAGGCTTTAGCCTTTAGATTTCATAAGACAGAGAGTCCCAGATACCACACAGGAAACATCTTTTTTTTTAATTCGACACAGCAGCAAAAGTGATTATTTGTTGGTTAGCTATTGGGTTAGGTTAGGAGTCACTTTAATGTAATCATTTTTTATTGCTTACCAAGGGCTTGAAAGGGAACAAAGACCAATGTATGTGGAACTAAATTAATGTTAAAATGTTTAACTAAAATTGGCTATACTTGGTTCCATTTTTTAGGGGGAAAAAAGAGTTGACTCCTTCCAACTTGCCCGATTACTAGACTTGTTTATTTATTGAGAGCTTGATTGGGCATAAATGTGGCAACTAGAGGGGACAGAGGCAGCAGTGAGGGATAAATAACCATATTGTTTGCACTACATCAAGTGGTACAAACTGTGCTGCCTTTGATTATTGACCAGATTTATGCTAAAATCGGATTGATATTAAGTAGCAGAAAATTGTAGGAAGATTGCTTCTCAATTGATTATTTATACTGTCTTCCATACATCTTAATATATACGGATAACTTAAGAGTTATCTTCACCACTCACTTCTTAAACCAGCAGGTTTTTGGAAATACATCTTTAAAGCCTGGTACACATGGCAAGATTCTTTGTCTCGACCGACTGTTTGCCGCAACCGACGCATGCGGTCCATAGAGAATGGCGCGAATGGCTGTGGTTTTCAGACACGTCCGATTGTCTATTCAGCCGAATCAATCAGATGTCGTCCATGGCCAGCCTGAAAACACTTTTTTTTTCTTTTTCTGACTAATCAACTGATAAACTAATCTTTCGGTTGCTCAGGCAGAAAAATTGCATGATGTGTATACAGCCTATGTTTCTGGCATTTCCTTTGGGCAAAGTGGCCTTTAAGCATTGTCTCTCCTCCTTTCTTGATACAGACACACATGCCCAGTGAGTTCTCCTGGCCAAACGTTTCTGGACCTACCTCAGAACAGTAACAAAACCAATGTGTTCTCTACACAGGTGCAATGTAACATTTGATCTTGCAGCAGATACTAAAGGAAAATGTTAATAATTTGCCACAGATATGCCACAAACATGGAGACCCATCTATAAGAGTCTGCTAGCAACAAGTGCTATGGGTTGCACAATGACTTTCCCAGGATCACCTACACCTAATGTAAATTTTCCACAGTAGTGAGCGATCCAACAAACAGTAAATTTTACCAGCAAATGTCAGGATCCCTTGTTCTATAAGCAGACAATTGGGTTTATTACAAGTCTCAGACCATCCAAAATGTTTGATTTGTTCCCTGCTTGAAATTTTTATCACCCTTGCTTTTTACGCCATATTTACTCAAATGTATTTAAATTATACCATTTTGGAAAGCCCCACACTGCAAAGTGATTTCTAAGCAGCAGAACAGAAGGAAACATACAAGTATCAGCAAATAAAACCCGAATTCTATTTGTACAATGACAATAGCTATGACAGTATAATAAAGTGAACATAATGAGGCCAGGCTTAACATATATAATTAAATGTAGTTTTAATTTATTCCAACAAGCTGTAATGGGTCTATTAATTGGATATTATATAAAATACATTATTGTCAAGGTAGAGAAAGAACATTTATTAGAAGATAGTCTCAGGGAAACTGCAGGGTACCAGTACGTTTTTTTTATATTACTGAAAATACTGTTTTTTTTGTTTTTTTGTTAGTGTTATCATGTTTGCCTTACGGCCAGAGATAATACAGTAGCTCACCAGGAGACCAATGCTTTGTCAGAATGTGGCTTGATGCTTATGTCAAACTATGTGGAACCTTCATCTGACCAGAATCATTTTGTAGCTAGGGAGTTCTGCATTTACATATAGGCATGTGCAAACTTAGTGAATCTGGACAAATGTTTTAAAATGATTGTGATGATGTATCTTGCTTTACAGTAAACTATAATCAATAATACATTTCAACTCTATGGTAAAAAGGCGGAATTTCTCCTTGTCTCCTTGGGAACCTTGCTGCCCTGTTTTGATCATCATCTGGCTAATTCCTTCAGTTACATTAAAATTCCAGCAACGCAGTGTCTTTATTTGTCCACATTCTTTTCTGACTAGTCACTGGCCTGGAACTCAACATTAGAGGCAACATATGAGTCAAAGTGTTAAAACTTTTACTTTTTGGCCAGGGTTAGCGTGTGTTTCAAAGCATATTCACATTTGCCTTAGCAAGCAGACATTGTATTTTCAGTTTTGGCGACAAGTGTCTGTGTATTCTGTAAAACTGTAAACATTGGATTTCACATAGCAATGGTAATGAAGGGAAAATCCTTACTAGGGTGTTGGAATGTGCAGGTGAATCGACCAAGTGGTGGTTTCTTGGGAAAAGGCTGGATTCATTCACCTGTTTGGTTCTGAAGATTGAAAATGATTATTGTATTGCATTTTTTGCCTTATCAATGTGTCTAAATTTGCACCTCTGTGTAGGCCAGAATAGAGGGCTATGTTAGAGATATCTACAGTGTTTATCTGTATCTGAGTTCACTTCCATAGAAAGAGGATCTGTCAGATGCAGCTGTTGCTCAAGTTTCTTTGTTTTTTCAGTTTTATTTCTTGCATACATAAGAGAAAGCCCATGACCCCTGCTTACATTGCAGCTAAATGGCAACAAAAAGTCATTTCTTTTGTTCTGCTTGCTTATTTCCATAAATGAGAGAAAATTATCTAACTTCTAGGAGGAATTCTGCATAAGCTTTTCATTTCTTATATATACATTAGAACCTGCAGTTTCAGGGCTGGACATCTCTTGTTGATCTTGAAAAAATTTGAAAGTAGAACAACTCTCCCAAATTGCTACTTTATATTTTGTAAAAGTTTTATCTTTTAACAGTCTAAAAGCAAAGGAAAGTTGTTGTTTTTTTTCTTCAGATTGCTCACCATGAAGAGGGAAAAGCATAAACACATACTAAGACACTATGCATAGGAAATCATACGCTTAAAGCTGGGTACACACAGTAACGATAAAGCCCCGACACCGCCTGATCCGATGGTATCTGGGCTTTATCGCTATGTGTGTACGTTCTGTCATCTTTCAGAATTCTGTACTGTGTGTACCTAGCTTTAATTGGCATGTCCACCCCCAAAACTATAATCCCCCCCACTACTGGCCCCACACTGTAGTGCATAAAAATCCTTACCTTACATCCCAGATCCAAATCGTCCTCCAGTAATCCCCCCCCAATGTCCCAAAAACTGCCCACCAGGAGGATAGCAGAGTCCATATAGGACTCTGCCTCCTGTGTCCCCTCCGGGAGAATTTGCCATGCGCAGAAGAGCCCTCCCTTTCCCCCCCTCTCCCTCCCGTTTTGGTCTCCCTCCCCCTAGTGTAAAACCCCTTTCCCATATGATAAGTTCTTGCTCCCCCAGCCCCAACTGCATTAGTATAATTTCAAAAAAGTGCCCCGATAGTTACTTACCTTCCCTGTATCCTCCGGCGTTCTGTGCAGCCGGCAGCCGCGTCCGTGATGGGCTGCCTTTCAGCCAATCACAGATGCGGCTGCCGGTCCCGCCTCCTGCTTGCAGTTCTATGCAAGCAGAGGGCCGGGATTGTGCGGTGAAGGAGAGAGGTAAAGTAAGTAAATATTGGGGCACTTTCTTAAAATTATACTAATGCTGTTGGGGCTGGGGGAGCTAGAACTTTCATATACAAAAAGTTTTTATAAAGGGTGGACATACCCTTTAATATGAAGTTAGCCAAACTGGCTTTAATTATTTCAGTGACTTGATTAAAAAATAAGCTTGATTTAGACTTTAGATCAGTAATAGCACACGTTTCCCTTGTGCTTTTATGTTGTAGAAAGAAATGTACTTTGGTTTCACTTTAATCAAAACTTCAGAAAACTCCTGTGTTTAGATTCTTGTTAAGTCAGATTTAAGCAGTAACATACAGGAAGAAAGCCCCACTTCTTACCTTTTCCAGATCCTGCAATGCAGCAAAGGTATCTGTGCATGGTATCGCGGTCAGATAAGTAGCTGGGATTTTTGTAAAGGTGGTAAGTTTTACACAAAACTTAATGCTGGCTACAGTATATAACACAGGCTGCACTATTTTCAGAAAGTTTTGGAAATGGTGCAACATCTGCTAAATTAGGGTAAAACCTGCACTAACCCGATAATACATTGGGTTTTAAGTGGCACAAAAATAATGAAATTATTGCTGATTTTGGCAAAGACAATGTTTTAGTGTTTTAACCTTTTTAAGGCCATGTTTATAAAATGCAGTAGTATAGTACAGATATTTATTACATAGCATTTACAGAAAATTAAGCTAATTCGATTGAATAGAAAATCTAATCTTTTTTTTTTTTTTATGAACATAATTTTTTATTGATTTTACAAGAATATAAACATTTTCCACGTAGTTCTTATTGTCACTCATACAATTCAAACATAAAAGACGATTTGTAGTTTACATTCTTCTTTGGAAATCCTTAAACATTTATTGTACATATTAATCTTTAATCTTGGTTAAATATAACTTCCAAATTGTTTCTAATCTTTTTTCACTGAAAATCTAGCAGAAAAAAATGACCTCAAACCCACGGAGCAAATATTATTAAAGTTTTAACTATTGATTCTAGCCTATAAGACATTGAAAAAAATGTCTTCTTCTAAGCCCTAAATGCTAGAAAAGGGTCAGGCCTGTTGAATGATGAAGGGTTTTCTTTATATTTATAAAATCGTGTATATATAGCCCATGCCGCAGTAAATTGCTGTGACTAGAATCTTTTATAAATAGTAAATACATTTTCAGATGTCTAGTGCATAGACTAAATGCTTGTGCCAAGTATGCAAGAAATATATTGTTTTATTTATACAGCACCATTTGGGTACACAGTTCTAAATTAAGGATGATACTTTATCTAAGAATTCAATTAATTGCAATAATCTGGAGTCAGACATATAATGGTAGAAAATGTGCAGATTAATAAAGCTGAATTAATTTAGCTTAAAGAGACAAATTCCTGCTCTTACTATTTCTTCTTCTGCTTTATTCTTCCACTTTTTTGGACTATATCTACTCCCACAGTTTTTGCACTTGATATACAATTTCGGAACAGACGTGTGCGATACATAGGAGAATTGTCCTATTAACTAAGGAATTTGTGGACATGTTACTACGTTATCAGCCAATTTTAGGACATATTTCTCCATTCACTATAATGGGTCCAGTCCTCAAATGCGGACATTTCAAGGTTTCAGAGTCATATGATCAAAACAGTTTCATGGTCATAAACAAAAACACTCATACCCCCAACCCCCACACAGACACAGGTGCACACACCTACTGACCTGACCTTCTATTGCCATGGCAACTTTAAAGGGTAACCAAAAGTTAGTTCTATGGTCATAAACGCCAAATAACATAACCACCTATCCGAAACAGGTACACTACTTACATCTACTTACCTACCCTTCCATTTCTGGGGCAGCCATAATTAAAGGGTGGCTATAGTAAAAAAAATATTAAACTAATCGTCAAAAAAAATAAAATAGTTTTATGACCATAAACACAAAAAGACATACCCCCTAACCTGACACAGGTACACATACCTACAGACCTACCCTTCCATTTCCGTGGCAGACATACTTTAAGGGTAACTACAGTCAAAAAAACTAATTTTGATCAATCATCAAAAAAAAAGGTTAGATTATTATTACCCTGTGACACAGCGAAGACAAGATTTAAACTACCCTTCTTAGAATGGTATATATGGTAAAATGTAACATATATGGAAAAATAAAATTTTCCTAAATAATACCTTATTAGAACCAACTAAATTTGATGCCCTAGCAAATATACCTAACCATACTCCCCACACAATTTCACAAATATATTCGATACTGAACAGATCCAGACACTCCCTAAAATTAAAATTCATGACCAAATGGGAGACATGGCTGAGCACCACACTAAAGGATACACAATGGATAGAGAAATTTAAATCTCTCCACTAATGCTCATCCAACACTTTACAAAGAATAAACTTTAAAATACTTCATCACTGGTACCTGTCCCCTCATAGAATAACACAAATCTATCCAAATACCTCCCTGTTTTGCTATAGAGACTGCCAAATGGTTGCAGATTTAGCACATTGTTGGTGGAGTTGCGTGGAGACCAAAAAGTTGTGGGCATTGTTTGAAGGCTTAATCCACAAAATTCTACATACCACAATAAATTTGGACCCTTGGATGGCCTTGTTTGATAAAAATGTCCCCCAACTATCTGTATCTAGTAACAAATTGATTCACAGCTTCTGTGCTGCGACCGTGGTCTTTTAGCTGCTACATGGAAGCAACCTTCCCCCTCAGAGACCCAATTACTCTTCAAGATCTAGTGGATCTGTGAAAACGAATGCCTAAGCCATCTTGCTAGAGGCTCAACTTACAAATATGACTAGGTTTGGTCTCCCTGGCTCTATACTTTGACAGATGCAGGTGGTAATCGGGTGGTGGCTGGAATTCCCATAGACTAAAAGAGATAAATACTACCACATCGATTTGAGATCAATCGAGAAACTGTCCTCGACTTTCCTGTGATTGTTACATGTTTAACGTGTTTATCTAAGGCTTTACTATATTATATAAAATTAATGTGTTAAACTGAAATGCAATAAGGACACAATCTTATGTTAACAGCTGTAGGATTTATTTTTGATATATATTACTGTCTTGGTTTGACTTTTTATTTTATTTTATTCGGTTATATGTTAGCTAGCTTTCAAATGTTCAATAAGGTCTGATTGGTTGAGGCAAAATTAGCACCATTTTTAACGAAAAGACATTGTTCAGAACTTTCTCCTTCCTTACCTGGCATCACTTTATAAGCATCTGCATTGACTTTCATGCCCTGTGTTCATTTTGCTTTTAGAATAGTTGGCATTAAGGTTTTATGGTAGGTATACTATGTATAGAATATTGTCTGTATTTTAACCAGGCTCATAGTTAACTGCAGTCTTTACCTATTTGTAGAGAAAACAGTGTCAGAGCCCTGCAGGAGCCCTGGTTGCTGTGTTACCCGAGAAGAGTAATTTTTTTGTTCTCTAACTAGCACCACTAAGAAATCTTAGTAGGTGGTGCCCAGGGCTGTAAAGGGTTGGCACTGAGATGTCGCTGTGTATAGGAAAGCCAGTGAGCTCATTATCATGAATACTGCAGCATTTTTGCCTGTTATTTTTTTAACCCTTTAGTAGTTTATTTTTTAAATTGGGTTAAAAAGGATTTGGTATGCAGAATTACATTTGCAATTTATTGTTTGGTGGTTTGCCATTAACTTATTTATACTGGATAGGATAAAACAAATACTAAATATACTTTTTTTGCAGATGAAACAGAATTCTTCATTGTGCTGACACTGCATTTGCAGTGTCAGTAGCATAGAATAAAATTGAACTGCCAACTGGTATATATAAGTTAGGGGCATTCTAAATAGGATCATGTTGGTAGTGTAGTAAACAAAATATGTAAATAAAGAAAAAAAAGGTGTGTGGTCTATACTGAAAGCTTGACCACTACCACCATAGATCCAAAGCCTTCAGGCACTTTCCTTGTTCCATTAGAATAGATCAGTAATATATTCCAAATCCTTATATCTTATAAATGTCTCACAAAAACACATTATACCATGAAGTTCTCTCATATAAATAAAACAAGTTAAACAGTCTAAAAAATGGAAGAAAGAGCCATAGTTTGTCCTCCAATTAATAAAAGGCATGTCCACCCCCACGTCTAATATTTAACCTCAACTGGGCCCATTGTGTAGTGTTAAAAAATCCTCACCTTACTACTCTGCTCCTTATGGTTCTCCTGCAGTGCCAAGTCCCAGAAAGTGAAGAGTATGAGCTGTCAGTGAGTCATCCACTCCCTTGTCCTCTGAGAGGTTTCTGGAATGCGCAGGGGAGCCCCCCCCCCTCCCTCTGAATCTATCTTTTCTGCCTGATGCCCTACCCATTAAAGTTTTTTCTGTAGTGTAGGGCACCCTAGCCCACCCCCAACCACCAAGTTTGCTTGGTAAAAAAAGCAGCAGAACAGAACTTACATTGCTTAGTTTTCCTGGCACTCTGGACTGCTGGCAGCCGTGTCTGTGATTGGCTTCCTCTCAGCCAATCACAGACGCAGCTGCCGGTACGGCCCCTGCTTGCAACTTCCTGCAAGCAGAGGGCCGGGAACAGAGTGCCGGGGAAATGAAGGATTGTAAGTACAGTTCTGCCGCATTTATTTATTTACCAAACAAGCCTGGCGGTTGGGGGTAGCTAGGTTGTTCTACTGTATATGAAAAGGTTTTATAGTGGGTGCAGATACCATTTAAGGTATAAAGAATTGTCAGGAAATCATACATTCTTAAGACATTATTTTCCATAAGAAAACCATATGGTATAATGTGTTTTTTGAGTCATTTATGAGCTATGATATGAGCCATCTGTATCTTTATTGCTACGGCACTAGAATAGTTTTAAGATGTTTTTACCTTGTTTTGTAAATTATGTGCATTTTACCATGATTAATTCATTTCAGCTGTCTGTAACGTTATATATTTGGAGGATATAACAGGTAGTGATCAGGTATGTGAGTTGTTTTTTATGCATTAGCAGTGTCAACAATTCCTGCCCCTTGGATTTACAGGATACTTAGCAAACTGTAGGGTTATGTTTCTGGCCTGGCTGTGAACAGATTTAAAATTTGTTTAATTTGGTAACCTCAATGTTTTGTACAATTGTGTCAAGGAATGGAATTTATAAAATCAAAGCTTAGCATTAGTTGTTTTGAAGTCACATTTTTGTAAAAAAAAATTCAATAGCAGTATTAATAATTTGAATAAGGTCCTGTGGCTTCAATAGAATTCCCATAGAAATAAATCCTCTAGTCCTTTATCCTTTAATCATGAGGCCACAAAACTGTAGCCAGGGAACTGGTATTCCTAGTGCCCAGCTAAATTAAGATATAAAGTGCTGATTGCATGTAATATTTGCATACCAGAAGCTTTTATACTTTACAACCCTTTTCTTACCTAAAAAATTATTTTCTTAAAGCACGTGTTTTATAGTTTTGTTGTCTTATTGTTTATTGTGCTACAGTAAAGATTTTTACCATTCAGAATTAGATGTTAATAGATAATGTTAATAGGGGATCATTTGTCCTGGCCATCCATTCGGCACTTCCGACTGGTCTGCAAAATTAGCGGCGGCGGACAGTTTGCCACAACCGAGCGCGGCCCATAGAGGACTGCCAATCGGCTGTGGTTTTTAGATGCGTCTGATTCAGACGAAAAACGGGTCGGTTGTGTCCAAAAAAAACAACGGAATTTATTTGGCCTGATCAACCGATACACTGAACTGTCAGTCGATCAGGCTGAATAATTGCATGGTGTGTACAGTACACAGCTTTAGTTTGATCTAATACTTTGCATACATTAACTTTGTGTATTGTATGTTTATTTTTGTGTGAATCTATAAAGTGGCTAATGTTAACAATTTATTTTTACTCCATTTCTAGGCATATGAATGGGCTTTGGAAGGGATGAGGCATCTTGCCACCATTAGCTTGGATGACTGTACCTCACCAGAGTTATGCTTGTCTGTGATTGAGAGTCTGGAGAGGTACAAAGTTCAACACCCAGAAATTAGTAAGAAAAAATTTGAGGCAATGCAAGAATTGGCAGGTGAACTGAAGAACGAGAAAGGGACCAAGCAGTGGAAGTTTGCTTGGTCTAAGTGCCAGGAGGCTCGACATGTTTTTGAGAAAAAGCTGGAGGCTGCATTGCGGACAAAAGCAATTTTATTTGGGGAGCAGGACTCTCCTAGCACAGTTTCCCAATCAAGAGATGCTGATGGAGTAGAGCATAAAGAACATTTAGAAAGTAACAGCAATTTGTGTTTTTTTCAAAACAAACCATACAACTCCCCACTCCTCTGCGGAAGAGAGAGAAGATTGGGAAGAGTACTTTGTAACAAGACAGAAATGGAAAATATAGTTGATCAGATGCCATGTAAAACCAGTCCTGCTTCTGTAGCAGGTTCTGTGCTGTCTTCTGCATTTAGAACTCGCAAAATGTCTCTGCAGAGTATATCTGGGGAAGAGCTTAATGTTGACCTACTCCATACTTCACCTTCCGGCTCCACTACACCCACAATTGCACCACGCCCAATAAGTAGAAGATTACTAAGAAAGGCACAAAGTTTTGACCTCCCTGGAAGTGAAGGAGCAAGTTATGGGTGCCAGAGAAGGCTTAGTGAGCCCACCAGGCGTGGCAACACTGGAGTGTTTATTAAAGGACTGGAAGTGAGCAGCACAGAGTTAGTAGATCGGCCATGCAGTCCCAGGCAACCACAAGACTGGTCATCAGAATGTTTATATAGCGAGAGAAGGTGCAGTGTTTCCTCCCATGATGGGAGAAGCCGCAGCAGGTAGGAAATGCTTATATATAAACTTGATGATTTCATGATTTCTAAACATGTAATATATGTATATTAAAAATTCTTAAGCCAGCAAAAGACTAGTCTCGATATCTACAGTGGTGTTAAAATCCCAACAGAGTTAAAAAATTGTCTGTGTTCTTTGCTTATCTCCCTCTTTATTGGCCATTCTGAGATATGGCTAGAGTGTTTAGGCTGGTCTTTTGCATACACTGTTTAATAAAGCATGTGATATTCAGACTAGTTCCCGAAAGTTAATTATTCTTCATTCTAAAGAAGGAGAGTTTTAGAGTTTTCAGCTGTGCTAACATAATGGAAAAATGATCAGTTGACCTTTACAAATAATAAACTTAGCAAACTTAACATTAAAAGGAGGCATATATATCTTCTTGGACAGACAGAATACCCAGAGTTACAGCTTGTAAATGTCTCCATATGTGTGATTGGTTGTGTCCTCATTTACCACACTGGGAGTGTGGTCAAGAAGGTGAAGGAAGCTGTACATTTTCTTGGATTGGGAAACCAATAAATACTATGTGATATTCCACTGAAAGAAAGGCCAAAGTGTAGCTGATTTTTTTGTAGCTTTACACCCAGGGGTGGATTTTCCCACGAGGCCACGGTCTAGGGCGCCAGGATCTATAGGGGGCAGCATGTCTGAAGTCCACAGTTTTCACTACAAACATGAATTCCTTACTGCAGCAATAGCAGTGAGACTATGTATCTCTTAAATGCATTTACTAAATCTGGTTTGCCAGCCAAAAAAAGCAGAGGGGTAAAATGTAACAACTGGTAAATGCTGAACCTGCCAAGGGATCGAAATAGAAACAAAAGTAACTAATCTTCCAACTGGTTACACTGTCACCTTGTAATGTAGGGAGAAGCAAAGCAGTGAATGGACCTGCTTTGTATCTCACTGTTACAGCACTTTATTTTGGGGACCTATTTACATAGTAACATAGTAATTGAGGTTGAATAAAGACATGCGTCCATCAAGTCCAAACTTTTCACCCTCCTTTTTAGCCCTACCTAACAGTTGATCCAGAGGAAGGCAAAAAAAAAAAAACAGCTAAAAAAAGGGGAAAAAATTCCTTCCTGCCTCCAAATCGGAAAGTATCCCTGGATCAACCAGAACTGCAGTATATGAATTAATACCAGTAATTCTCAATATTTTTTAGTTTTAGAAACTTATCTAGCCCACTTTTAAAGCTATTCAATGAACTTGCCATTACTACATCTGCTGGAAGATTGTTTCACCGTTATCACTGTAAAGAAACCTTTCCTAACCTGCAGATGAAACTTCTTTTCTTCCAAACTTAAAGGATGTCCACGTGTCCTCTGATATGACCTATTAGTGAACAATGCACCAGAGAGTTCATTGTATGGCCCAGTAATATATTTGTATACGGTTATCATATCCCCACGCAAACGTCGCTTCTCCAATGTAAACAGCCCTAACTGGTCTAATCTGCCTGCATAGTCAAGCCCCTCCATTCCCCTTATTAATTTAGTTGCCCTTCTCTGAACTGCTTCCATTTATTGCATTGGGACATAGTTAATTGATTTTAATACAATCGCATATAATAGATTATTTTTTTGTATAAATATTACACCAATTCATTGTTCTGGGTATGCAGTGCTCACTATTTAATAGAATCTATCTGTGTTCCAGTGAATAGGCAGGAAAAGTGATACTGATTCCCCCTCCCTCTCAAAGTGATTATGTATATGGGGGGAATAGTTACTGGAAAACACCAGCACAGTAATGTTGGATGGTGCTGGACACTAATTTTGAATTGTTTGCCTTTTATTGTACCTTATGACAAACCTGGCCTTCAGAGATGAGGTCCCAATCCTATATAAACTGTACTACAAAAGCCTAAGGTACTTACAGGGAAATGCACTACTGGCTCCTACACTAAATACTACTAATAATAGTAGTAGGGACTGTGTATTTCCCTTGGGCGCAGCAGACTCCCATATAGGGAGTCTACCATGGCCAAGGAAAATTTTCCCTAAAGAGCGTTCAACTGAACCGATCATTCAGAGGCCGCGCGCTCGTTCGGGAAAGCAAGGTACACACAGTACTGATAAAGCCCAGATCCGATGGTATTTAGTGTCAGAAAACCACTATCAAGGAGATTCAATAAAAGTTCTAATTATTAAAAATGGTGCTAATTTTGCCCAACCAATCAGATGTTAGCTTTCAAATGTTAAATAAGATCTGATTGGGGCAAAATTAGCACCTTTTCTAACGATAAGAACTTTTATTGAATCTCCCTATATGTTTAGCGCTTTGACAATGGTGTAGGAAAACATGCTGCTCGTGTGAAACTAGATAGGAGTCTGGCCTAGGGGAGAAAAAAAGTGTAAATCTGGCCCTGTGTAAACCTATATAAATGTTCCATTAAAAGCATTAATTTCCATCCACAATCAACATATAAAGATAAAGGGATAGTTCAGTGCAAATACATATGCTTTTAAGAAAAAAAGCAGTATTTTCCCATTCCATTTATCCAGCATTTTGTCTGTGCATAAATAAATGCTTTTGAAACACTAACTGTTTGCAGAACCCCTAATAGTTCGATTATTTTGCCCTTGACTCTGGGTTGGTTCAGTTGCTTAGTAGATATCTGAGCATGCTTGACCCATGCAACAGCCAATCAGTGGAAATTTCCAAGGAAGTGGTGCATCCTGGGACGATGGACTGTTGCACTAGCAATTTGGCCAATAGTCCCTTACTCACTTACACGTAGCGATCATATGCGTTATAATCATAGGTCCTATGATTAAGCTCCCGTGAGGGGACTGTGACTAATTGCTATTAAGTTCTTTTGCCATTACATTTACCACCATAAAATTACCTGTTTGTCCTTGTTTTTTAATAGCAAGCTGCGCCATATTATTGATGAGATGGTAACCACAGAAAGAGAATATGTCCGCTCCTTGTGGTACATCAGTGAGAACTACTTCCCAGAGATGGAGCGACTGGATCTGCCTCAGGACCTTAGGGGAAAACGAGGCATTATCTTTGGGAACCTTGAGAAACTTCGTGACTTCCATAGTCAGTATTTCCTGAAGGAGCTGGAGAGCTGCTGTAATCACCCTCTGCGAGTCAGCCACTGCTTTCTTAGACATGTAAGTAAAGACTTTGTTTTGTCTATTGTTTTTACTTGTGCTGCATAGGATGCGTCTAAGCCAACTTTATTTCAATAAAATAAATGTGCTGGATATTGTGCTCAAAATCATTTTTTCAGAGATTTTAAAAATGTTTAAAATGTCTGACATAATCTGTGAACAAAGGATTTATATTGACGAAGTATCATGTAGTAATAATTAATGGTTCTTCTGCCATTAAGTTCTTTTGCATTTGTATGTTGTATCGTGGGTTTTTTTTTTAAAGGTGTTTATCCTAATTCTTTTTAGAAAGACCAGTTTGGGATGTATGCTTTATATAGCAAGAATAAACCGCGGTCTGATGCTCTGCTTGCCAGCCATGGAAACATTTTCTTTAAGGTAAGACATCTTATGTACACTAGAGCGTAGAGTGTGCTGCAATGCACCAGAACTATTGCTATCATTTCTTTATTCCTCAGCCTGTTGTAGGTAGTTTATTTCCCTATACGGGTAACTTTTAGCCTATTTCAAGTTGGTCCCTATAATGAATGTACAGTGTTGTATATCCTAAAAGAAGTATATGTGCCCTGTATATAGCAAATCCTGCATATTGCAATCCTGCATTGCACATTAGTTTCTACAGCAACACTAAATAATTAGGAACAGGGAAATAAAACAGTATAGAAACTGTTACCTAGTAGATAATTTTAGGATTTAAAGAGTTAATTGCGAAATTATATATCAAGGAGAAAGTATAAATGTATGTGTTTTAATCCATTTTACGAAAGCCTTATTTTTCCATTTCCATCCAGAATAAACAGCACCAACTTGGTGACAAGATGGACCTTGCTTCTTATCTTTTGAAGCCAATCCAAAGAATGAGCAAATATGCCCTGCTTTTAAAGGACTTAATTAAAGAGTGTGGAGAGGCACAAGAACAAGAGCTTGCTTACTTACGTGCTGCTGAGGAAATGGTGAAGTTCCAGCTTCGTCATGGCAATGACCTGCTAGCTATGGATGCCATCCGGGACTGTGATGTTAGTCGTTAAAAGTATACTATTATCTGGGGGTTATGTTTGCAGAAAGTTGTAGAAATTGTGTTCCTATAAGGATAGCATGATCCAAGTTTAAATGATAGAGTATATTTATGACATGACAACATTGATATTAGATAAAATAACAGGGAGATCCATTCTTCTTATTTTTAAAAATGGTACTAATTTTGCCCCAACCAATCAGATGTTAGCTTTCAAATGTTAAATAAGACTGATTGGTTGGGGCAAAATTAGCACCATTTTTAACAATAAGAACTTTTATTGGATCTCCCTGTTCTAAAGAACAAATTCTCTTTTCTGCTCTAAGCAGTACACTTAAGTTAAGTTTTTTAACTTGCTTTGTGGATAGTCATAAAGGGCATTGTATTCTTGTTTGTCTATCAGAAAAACAAAATCCATTGTGTTTTTAGTAGTCATCATTATTTATTATAACCTAACCCCCTAAAGGTATTGGGCTGGCCATACATTAAAACTTGTTCCTACATCCACCTGGCCTAATCATTTGAATAGATCACAAACAGGATGCATAAACTCACTTGTTAAAAGTAATGTTGGATGGTAAAACTGCTGCTCCTTTTTATACTATGGTTATTTCAACATTCATGTCAGATTGAATGTCAAATCAAGGTATTGTATGACCAGCTTTCATGGACGGATTTACACCTCAGGGGCCTGTGGGCACAAAAATCCTGGTGCTTTTAGCCCCACCCCTAAATACAGACCACACCCAGAATCACACCCAGTTTCTCTTTTTATGAAAAAATATTTAGGGGATTGAGGGGATGGGGGATTGACAGCCACCCCTTCAATCACAGACACCCCTAGGCACATCCAGGCCTGCCAGTAAATCCAGGCCTGCCAGCAAATCCAGGCCTGCCAGCTTTAGTCTGATGAATCTGTGGATTTTAAAAAATCTAGTGAAAGTGTACACTTTTGCTAGGAAAACATAAGTTTTTTGGTTTGTTTGCATGTCTTGCTAGATATAATAAATATATATTTCTCAGCTATTGTTTGAGAGTGAACACACCCCTTACCTCAATACCAGAGCTGAACAAAGAATCTGTCTATGAAATCCAACAGATTGAAAATACAGTCTCATTATCAAAGCAACTAATACTGGTTCCACGTGTTTCAATTATTTTATATACTTTAAAATCCTATGAAATGATTTTCGGTGTATTTTTTCACCTTTAACAAGGTAGTTTATGCATCCTATTCTGTTTTACTTGCACCATAGATTTATTGGATTATATGGGTGCTCAACACACTGCTGTATATGATACAGGACACCTCCTTTCCATGGGTTAAGATTTAACAGTTCAGTGATTGTGGATCCATGTGTAGGGGCAACTTGTACCATGTTCAGCCCACATGCCACTGGATCTCACCAAACTTGATAATTGTCACATTCATAGGGCCCTATTTGTAAACACACGGTATCGCAATTTAGCGATGCCGCACATTACAATAATGCCAGTGGTCGTACATTTACACCAAACAATATGTTATTAACAAATGTTCAGTCGTAGAATACCATGCGGTAGGAAACTACCCCAATGATATTCTATGATCTTAAATCTAAGAAAGGTCTGTCACAGAGAAAAATAGGCCAGAATTTGGCAAGGGTAAGGATAAAGTCGACCCTCTGTTGCCAGATTTTGTGGTTTAATGAAACCTGAGTCAGAACATGTTCTTATAGATAATATATCTTGATTATGTTTCAGAATAGAACCATAAAGGGTTCTGGGCACAACTTTATTCTGGTAGCTTCATTGGTCAGTTTTACACATCATGTTGTTAAGAATTCTAGTAGTTTGATTCGTCAGTTTTATACATCATGTTTTTAAGAATTCCCCAACAAATTGTAAAAGTGGATTGCACTTACTGGTTAAATACACTAAATACAGGACATTTTCTGCACTTATTTATTTGTTGACTGATATTTTATCCTTTCATTGTCTTTGCCTTAACAGGTTAATCTCAAGGAGCAAGGCCAATTAGTAAGACAGGATGAGTTTACTGTTTGGCTTGGCAGGAAGAAGTGTCAGAGACATGTTTTCCTCTTTGAGGATCTTATATTATTCAGCAAGCCTAAACGTATTGTGGGAGGACTAGATGTTTATATCTACAAACGCTCCTTTAAAGTAAGCAAATTGATTTGCCACTATGTAATTTTAGCTAAATAATATTTTTATACATTCTTGTATATTAAAGTTAACTTCTTTTTATTCATTTACTGTGCAGACTGCAGACATTGGGTTAACAGAAAATTCTGGGGACAGTGGCTTACGATTTGAAATATGGTTCAGGAGACGTAAATCCAATGACACACACATCCTTCAAGCCAGCAGTCCTGAGACTAAACAAGCATGGACCAATGATATTGCTAAAATCCTATGGCAACAAGCTAGCAGAAATAAAGGTTTGTATGCATGTACACCATAGTTTTAATTTTGCTGCCTATTTTAATCTATTTATTTCTATAGCTGAATGTGAAATCAAGTAATTCACACTTGTTTTATTTCCTTTATGGTAATAGAGCAAGAGATTTCTGTATATTAAACACATAAAAATATTCTTTAATTCCTGAATGCTGGTTTTGATGTTAATGTTGCTTGAAATATTAAGTATTAATGTTAATTAATGCATATATGCTATTATTTTATTAGGTTTTAATTTGTGTTTTTATTTCCTTTTACAAATGTTCGTCATTTCGTCATTGTGTTGTCATCCACCCTTTACTTATCCCTGACTTGTAACAATATCATATAATGTCATTTTACTTTTCAGAAATACGAATGCAAGAAATGGTGTCTATGGGAGTTGGTAATAAACCATTTTTGGACATTAAACCAAGTGATGCAGCCATAAATAACAGGGCCATTGACTATATTATGAAAGGAAGAGGTGTGTGATGAATTTGCTTTGTTAAATGACCTACGAGTCTTTTATACATAATTAAATTGTGTTATATATATTAAAATAGCATGTCCTATGCTAGTGATGCATCAGCGATCTTGGTTCAGCAACACAGTATTGGTAACTATGCTGTACGTATGTGCTGGTTGTTTGTGCATTCACTATAAAGGAGAGTACTTTTTTTTTTTTTGCAGGAGCAAGAACTAGAGCTTCCATTGCAGTTTCCATGTTTGACCACTCAGATCCTTACAAGAGAACTCAGGCGCCCATTACCTGCAGTTCTGTAACATCAACCTGCGTCCCCTCTTCATCGTCGCTGTTAGGACCACTTAATCTTCATACATATGTTAATCAAACAGTACTGTCAGGAATGCTTTCTGCCAGCAGGCTGTTTGACACCAGCAGCTGTCTCGAAGAGGATGAGTTGGAGAATGAGACCAGCTGCAGTCAGCCCTCTATGAGTATGTGTTTTTAGTATACATTGCTGTACCTGTGTATTATGTTATGGAAGGATTTCACAAACTGTGAGTTGTAACCACTAAGATCTTTGATATGTTACAAATCAGTTGCCAAAGATTAGAATGTGAAAAATCACTAATTGCTGTCTATTTCCCTCAGAACTTTTAAGTACCTATATACTCGAGTATAAACCGACCCGAGTATAAACCGAGGTACCCAATTGTACCTGAAAAAACTAATAAAAGTGATTGACTCGAGTATAAACCGAGGGTAGAAATTTTCAAATTCTAAATTCTCATACCTTGGCACTCCAGATGTTTGGAAACTACAACTCCCAGCATGCTTGATTAGCTGGGAGTTGTAGTTTCCAAACATCTACACCCTCACCCTCCCACCTAATTCAAAGGGTACCTTCTCTCCATTGTGCATCCAGCTCTCCAGTGTCCGGGATTCGTCTGTAATGCAGCATACAAATTGAATGTCGTAAGTGCCATCCTGCGAATGGAATCCTGTACATTACGGTACTAACCATTTGCACGCCGCGCGCTGAGTCCCTGTACTGTCACGGGTGACGTCACTGCGTCAGCCGGCGCGACAGTACAGGGACTCAGCGCGCGGCTGCCGAAATGGTTAAGTACCGTAATGTAAAGGTTCCATTCGCAGGATGGCAATTACAGACAGATTCAATTTGTATGCTGCACTTACAGACAGGAATCCCGGACACTGGAGAGCTGGATGCACAGGTAAATGTACTGACTCGAGTATAAACAGAGTTAAAGTTTTCAGGCTGTTTTTACAGCCTGAAAAACTCGGTTTATACTCGAGTATATACGGTAATGTTGAAAACCAGGAATGTCAAACTTGCAGTCCTCCAGATGTTTGAAAACTACAACTCCCAGCATTCGTGCAGCCAGGGAATGCTGGAAGTTGTTTTCAAAACCTAAAGCTGCAAGTTTGAAATCCCTGCTGTAAAAGGCTTACAAATTGGTTTTATGCTTATCTCTTCCATTACTTTACAGTGAAGCAGGACTTATAATTATATAAAATTAGGCCTGTAGCAAATATAATGCAATTGTTTGTGTTTCAGAGTGATTTATAATAATACTTCACAATCTGTGTTACAGTTCCTGTGGGATGTAAGGGATGCCTATACATTTATTGTTTAGAGGTTATAGTTTAGTATGTTTAAGAAACCTTCTATGTAACAAATGATAAGGGAATCATTCTTGGTCTCCACAGCCACAGAGAGTTCTGATTCTTCACAGTGCATGTCCGGGGCAGGGTCCAGTGGGTCAGACAGCGGATGTGTGGCTAACATTCGCCAGGACAACTTGACTGAAGATACTTGTTCTCCTTGTGATGCTTCTGCTCCCTTTTCAGTGCAAAATACAGAAAATTCTGGCTCTAGGTTTCCACATATGGAAAAAAGGTTCATCAACCGTCAATATATTTCTGCTGTAAGTATGGTACTCCTTCATGTGGACCTACATTCCATATTTTATTTATTGCAACAAATCTGCTTGTTAAGTTATTAATATATGTAAAAAGAGTAACTGCTATTCCAATTATAATGATTGCAATGTAGTTTCCAGTAAATATACTATTATTATTATTATTAATCTTATTCTGACACTTGTCTGCTATTCAAAAACAGATGATTTTACTAGGGAAAAAAAGCTTTAAAGGGCATGTCCACCTGCAAAAAAAACTTTAAATATATTTTAGGGCACCCTAGCCTACCCCCAACCGCCAGATTCGTTTGTTAAAAAAAAGGAGAACTCTACTTGGCGGAGAGGCAGTCAATCACAGTGGCTGCCGGCAATGCGCCGGGGGAACAAAGTAATGTAAGTCCTGCTGTTTTTTTTAACAAACAAACTTAGTGGTTGGGGGATGGGCTGGGGTGCCCTACAATATATTTAAAGTTTTTAGAGTTAGGGCACCAGGCATCAAAGAGGGATCCAGAGGGAGGGAGGTGAAAGAGCTCCCCTGCCCATGTCACAGTCCTTACTGAGGAAAAGGCTGAAGCTGGGACTGGCTGACACACCGATAGCTCCTACTCTTCAGTGTCTTGGGCTTTGAACAGGCACTGCAGGAGAACCATTTGGAGCAGAGGAGTAAGGAAAGGATTTTTTAACACTACACCGTAGGGTCAGTAGTGGGTTAAATTTTACTTTTGGGGGTTGACATGCCCTTTAATGACAGAATAGAAATTGCATTGTTTTAATGTTTCCTCTGGTTTACTTACCCTGACAGCCAGGAATAAGGGTATCCTTTAAAAAAACTTTTGGGATAAATTCCAAATGTGTCTTAACCATGTTGTTTACACTCATAAATGTGCAAATCAATACAGTACCCTTCATTTGTGAAAGCAGGAAGTAAATCTCAAAGTTTAACACTAGATACCTTTAAAGGGAAAGTTCAGTGCAAATAATTTTTTTCAGAAAAAAGAGCAGTATTTTTCCATCCTAATGATCTTAACCTGCCAATTCAGCATTTTGTCTGTGTATAAATAAATGCAACCAAAATACTGACTTCCTGTTTGCAGGACCCCTAGTAGAGACAGTTATGGTCTTGCCCTTGACCCAGCGCCTGGGTTGATTCATTTGCTCAGTAGAGATCTGAGCATCTTTGACCCATCCTACAGCCAATCAGTAGAAATTACTGTTAGGAACATTCCAAGGATGTGGTGCATCCTGGGAAGAAGAAGGACCATTAGAACCTGAAATGTCTGCTCACTAATGTCAACAGCAGGGAACAGCAAAGGGTATGAAATCAACAGATTTTTCAAAATGGGAGAGAATATGTAGAATAACTAAAAAGGCATTACACAAACTAACAATTTAACAAATATTAATAATTTCCACTGAACTGCCCCTTTAACTGTGGAATTTCTTAAATGCTGCATTGTTGTGTTTACCTAGTTTTAGTGATATTCCTATACATAACACATTATAACAGAGAAGCTTTTGTAGTCTGAAGCATGAATCTGCATTTACTGTAGCAGCAATGTTTATAAAGAAACAAAAAAATCGAATGCATTTCCCTTTATTTGGAGACTGTTGTGCAGTATCTTATGTGTTCGGATTAAAAATATTTAGTTGTATGAGTGGGATGTGTTGTATATAGCAATAATATTTAAACTTCAACATATTGTATGTGTGTATATATATATATATAATTAATAGAAGAAGGCAACGGCTCTCTCGGGTCTTTAGAAAAAATTTAAAACTTCACATTTATTTAAGATACATTAAAATAACGCTACATCAACACGGGCCGTCCTAAGGATATGGCGTCATGGATTCCATATTGAGTTTTTATAGGCACCATGTCCGGCAGGAATAATGCATATTTAAAAAAGGGGAAAGATAATGGTCATAGAAATATAGAAACACAATATTAACAATATATATTTACATTTATACAAATGTTGCAAATTAATACTATAAATGTTCCACAGGTGTTATACATTGTTTCCACAATGCTAATACATAGTTAAGAGAGCCTCACAGGAAATAACTTTATATTGTTGTTACAGAATAAAAAGGCAGATATCACTAACCCCTGGCTTAAATAAAATGAATACAGAGTAAACAATAATTATATTAATAGCCCATTTTTTTTTTAAACTCAAGTTTATTGAAATAAATTTTGAAAACATATCTGCATCAGTGTTTCATTTACATATGAGTGTCACAAGGTAATACAGTACTGTTGGATCGGCATTATATTATTCAGCTTCATTTACCTATTGTAGTCACAGGGTGATACAGTAGATTGGGATCAGCATTGTGTTAAGCAACTTTATCTACATATTATAGTCAAAAGGTAGTACAGTACAGTTGGATCGATATTGTGTTAAGCATAAAACATATAATGTTTATCACCTATTTTTTAATTACGTAAAAAAAAGAAAAGCATTATTTGTTGCTACTGTATTTTATAGGACTTGTTAGGCCTGGGTTAAAGGATGTATGGAGAGGGGGGGGGGGATTTATAGGGGAATGTGCTCCGGAGCAGCCCGCAGGGGCCCCCCACACAGCATCCAGTTCTTGTTTTACATCAGTGTTAAAATTCATATTGTTAGATGTGACTTAATCCAGAGAGCCCATATTTTACTAAACTTTCTTGGGCACAACCTATGCTGGTATCTTAGGTTATGGTAGGGGAGCATATTATTTATCATTTCTTTCCATGTATTGACTTGAGGGGCGTCTGGGGCCATCCATTTCAGGACTATCGTTTTCCTGGCCATAAATAGCATTTCTCGTAGAAAGGTCAGCTGGCAGACATCATCTATCTCTAGGGTACCTATGCCTAGTATACATAGCTTAGGGTCCATTGGTACTGGCCATGGGAGTAGTGCTGTTAGGAATCTAGTGATCTCTGACCAGAAGTGACTGATGTGTGGACAGCTCCAGATAAGGTGCCAGAAGTCTGCTGGTGTCATCTGGCATTTGGGGCATTTGTCTGGGTGCATCTTTGAGAGCCGGTTTAGTCTTGCAGGTGATAGATAGGCTCGGTGTATGATATATAGTTGAATTAATTTATTATTAGTGGCCGGCGAGGCGTTCGTATGTGATGAGCCAAGATCATTCCAATCTTCGTTGGTTATATTTGGTATATTGGAGGCCCATTGTTGGATTAGCGAGGTGCTTTGAATTTCGGTTTGTGAACTGATGAGATGGGTGTATAGCCGAGAGGTTAGTCCCTGCATACCTTGGGTTTTCAGTATGCCAATTATTGGATGTTTTGTTAGTATGATTTTCCTGTCAGGGAATTCAGAGTGAAGGCAATGCCGAAGTTGTAGGTATCTGTAGAAATAGTGTCTGGGCAGCTGGAATTCTGCTGCAAGATCTTCGAAGGTTCGTATATTTTCCCCTTGGTTGTTGTAGTTTGCTGAGTTTGAGACGGGCTCTCTTGTGTGCCCAGAGGAAGGAGGTTAGTATTCCATTGAAGTCTGTGAATAGTTTTTTTGGTAGGTATATTGGTGAGTGCTGAACGATATACAGTATTTTTGGGAGTAGAATTATTTTTGTCAGCTTGATTCTGCCTGCCAGATTCAAAGGAAGGTCCGACCATGTGTTAGTTTTATTTCGGATTGTATTCATTAAGGGTTGGATGTTTAGTTCATTAAAAAGTTTGGGATTTTTTGAAATCCAGATGCCCAGATATTTAAATCTGTCAACTATTGGGATTTTCCATGCGATACTGTCGGCAGTTGTCCTGTCCGAATCAAGTAAACATAGAGTAGACTTCTGCCAGTTGATATGAAGTCCCGAGAAGGTACTGTATTTGTCGATTATTTCCGCTGTGCGCATCAGAAAGAAGTTAGTATCAGAGAGATATAGTATCATGTCGTCCGCATACAGTCCAATCAAGTCGGAACTTCCTCCAGCACTCAGTCCTTTGATGTCTGTATCAGCGCGTAGTTGTAATGCCAAGGCTTCTATGACTATTGAAAAGAGATAGGGTGACAGAGGGCATCCTTGCCTGGTGCCTCTCTGCAGGGGGAACGAGTCTGATTGGGCTCCGTTTACTCGGACTGTGGCGCCTGGGGATTTGTACAGCAGTTGGATCCATCTTATGAAGTTTGGGCCGAAGCCGAAGCTCCGCATACACCTCCACAGGAATGGCCACTCTACCGAGTCAAATGCTCGACATGCGTCTAGTGACATTACCGCTCTATCTCCCATTTTATCATGTATGATTTGTGTATGTATTTAAGTACGTCTGATGTTTATAGACGTGCTTTTGCCTGGCATAAAGCCCGTTTGATCTGGGTGTATTATCGAGGTTAGAACTTTTTGCAGGCGGTTGGCCAGGGTCTTGGCTAGTAGTTTGTAATCGCTGTTAAGCAATGAGATTGGCCTGTATGCTTGATGTTCAAGGGGGTTTTTGTCCGGTTTCGGGATTAGTATTATTGTGGCGTCCATCATCGATCGAGGGAGGCCGTGGTTTTCGAAGGCTGTGTGGAATGTAGAGAGGAGTTGGTTAGATAGTATTTCTTGGTAAGTTTTGTAGAATTCAGCTGGTAGGCCCTCCGGGCCTGGTGTCTTTCCGGGTGCCATCTCTGATAAGGACGTTTTTATTTCTTCAAGCGTTATTTCGGCCTCTAGCATCTGTCTCTGGGATTCTTGAAGTTTTGGGAATTGGGTTGTTTGTAGGTATTCTTCAATTAAGCCTTCTGAGTGGTTTGACTGTGAGGTGTATTGCAGCTGAAAGTAGTTTACAAATGATTTGAGGATATCCGTTGTGTCAGTTAGGTAACCCTCTATTGGGTCTTGAATGGCTAATATGGTTTGTTGACCAGCGCTTGATTTTGTCAGTCGGGCCAAGAGTTTAGCCGATACATTGCCATGTTCGTAGTAATATTGTTTTTGAAAGAACATTTTGCGTTGGGATTTTTCTTTGAGCAGGATATTGTATTGTCGTTGTAGTTGGCTCCATCCATCTCTCGAGGCTTTCGTAGGGTTATTGCAGTATGATTGTTCGGCTTCCTGTAATTGCTTTATCAGAGTCTCCTCCTCGGCCCTGGATTGCTTTTTAAGTGTATTGATCGTGGTGTTCAGCATTCCCCTGGCATATGCTTTAAATCCATCCCAGACAGTCTCTCTCGGGGTGGATTCGTGGTTCAGTTCAAAGTAGAATTGAAATTCATTTCCCAGTGAGTCTTCTTCTGATATTAGTGTGAGCCAGAAGGGATGGATTCTCATTGAGCGGTTGTTGTGTAGTGCGTTGTGTTTTGTGAATTCCAACAAGACAGGAGAATGATCCGATATCCCTCTAGGGAAGTATGTTGTTTGTTTGATATGGGGGGCCAGTGTCTCATTGACGAAGAAGTAGTCGAGTCTGGACAGAACATTATGTGTTGGTGAGTAACAGGAGTATGTGGAGGCTAGAGGGTTTCTAATTTGCCAAATATCCATCCAGCCGAGCTCCGCCATTGTTCTGGCCAGGTAAGTACCTTGCCCCTTGGAGGACGATGCACTCAGGATCGGCAGTCTATCTTTGTTGTTTGACATTATCATATTAAAGTCATCCATACATATTATGGAGGCGTTAGGGTAAGCAAGTGCGAAGGAGATTATTCTTTGTAGTGGCATGAGTGTTGCAGGAGGGGGATTGTATATACCTATAAGTACATATAGCGTGTTTTCAATTGTCAGTGCAACACACACAAATCTTCCTTCGTTGTCTTTCTGTGAGTTGATGATGGTGAACCTCAGGGTGGATCGAATCATTATTGTTACCCCTCTTGAGTATGTTGTATGTATGCTATGGGAGGCCCATGCCACCCAAGGTTTGTTTAGCCATTTTTGGGTGTCTTTTGATAGGTGTGTCTCCTGGAGGCACACGATATCTGGGTGGAGAGTATGGATCCTGTCAAACACTTGGAGTCTTTTTAAAGGGCTGTTTAATCCTCTGACGTTCCACGACAGGATTTTAATTTGCCTGCTATTGTCTCCCATATTTATATTGGTCGACTATTTTCTTTTGGGTTAAGTTCGGAGGGGCCACACGGGCCAGTCCAGCACAGGTAGAAGGGCAGAGAGGGAGGGGGGGGAGGGGGTAGGCCGGTGCAGATATTGTGATATTTCTTTGTAGTAGTGCTTAAGTCACTTTTCTGCAGACATTTACAACAATATATATAAACATTTAACCATAACTTTCTCAATTGAGAGATATAAACTGGTAACATATATAAATAGAAATCGCCCTTAGAACGGGGCAGCACCTGCTTAGTACGGTGCAAAGCCATTGGCGAGCACGTCCGTCTTCCTCCCATTAATTAAGACAGTGTGGGCAGTTAAATGGGATAACCCCCGTCCCTCCCCGGCACCCCCCCGAGTGGGTCCAGTCCGCCCACGCCCCCCTCCCCCCCGGGCACACGGCGTCAGCCGCGGGAATCTATGTGAGGGCCGCCCCCAGCCTGGCGAGTCTATTTTGACTTGGTACCAGTGAACATTATAGATATAACATTATCACTCCTATATATTTCAGTGTATTCAGTTTGGATTTGAGTTTTCACCTCTATATTGTATTACAGCATTTCTTAATAAACCTTTCACATTTCACAGTTGTATTACGCCCACCTGCCATTTCGAGACTCACTTACATTGTGCCCCGGGGGTGCACAGTAGTTTCCCGTACATTGGTGACATCAGAGTGCATCAGTATGAACTGGGTTTTGCATTACGCAGTAGTATGGCAGTTATATAGGGATGTAGTATGTATACCCATTAGTTCGACAGTTATTTTATATAGTATCTCTGAGGTGCACTGGGCTCCCTCCGCACAGTACCCCCTCCAGAGTATATTAACATCTTATGGTTATTACTTTTTTTACATTCATCTGATCGCACGGAGAGACACCCCGCCCTGCCGCCGGCAGACGCCCGCCCGCCGCCTTTTACCTGTTAGGAGTTGTTTATCGCTCCAGAGCTGGCACCATGGTCGGGTCGTGCGCCGGGGGGGGGCGGACCGGGGTCCAGGGTCATTGACAACATCACACAAACTATTTGTTCAGCAGTACCGTCGGGGCGACCTGACGACCTACAGGTCTCGGGACAAGCATTAGGCGGTGTTCATAACAGGTGGTTCCCTTTGAGGTTGATTAGTGGCTTCCCAATCTGGCACTGGAATTTGGCCTTAGTCTGTGACATTGTAGTGGTACAGTAAGGTCCCAAGGTAACAGCATAGATTAGGGCAATATCATACAGCAAACAACATCACCCTCGACCGTACTCAAGGGTCGGAGGGTTTCCGGTGTGGGAATATTCAGGGTTGTGGGCTTAGTGGTACTCTGTGTCCCTTCTGCCGTTATGTATCGCTATGTCCATGTGGTGACTATTCCGTGGGCACCAGGTTTGTAGTATAATTAAATATAGGCTCCTCTCTAGGGGATCGGAGCGTATGGAGTAAGTCTCCACCATGTGGGCCGAGGGGGATAGCGGGGCCAGGCACAGGCCCCCATGTTTTAACTTGTATACATGCCAAGTGTTGGGGCGAGTGTACTTGTTTTAAGTCCAGCCGGACCGGCCTACCTTACAGATGTTGACCAGGTAGCATCTCGGGGTGTAGTTGTGTGGTCCTACCCATAGTGTAGGGTATACTGGTCTCCAGTGTGAAGTTGTGTCACCTACGATTCATCCTGGCAGCACAGTCGGGTCAGAACCACCGGAGGGTCTCTCGCATCTGTGTTTTTAAGGGTTTGGGGAGCCCTGCCTTGATCTTGGCTCCGGTGGACGGGCGTCCAGCCATCTCGTGCATTCCTCCGGGTTGTCGAAGAATATAGAGCGGTTGTTGGTCTCTATTCGCAGCCGTATCAGGGAGCCATCTATTTGAAGCTGGTCTCGGTCTCTGTTTGCACGTAGAATACGGTCTCTATCTCTGGTACTTAGGATTCTGGCAATCAGGGGTCTGGGCCTTGCTCCGGGTGGTGGGGCTCTCGCCGGAATCCGGTGTGCTCGTTCCACGGAGAAAGTGGCCGAGAGGCCTGCGTTTGTGAAATTTTGTAGGATCCATCGTTCTATAAAGTCTCCTATGTTTTTTCGGGGATTCCTATGAAGCGGAGGTTGTGTCTCCTCATCCTATTCTCCAAATCCTCCGCTTTTTGGTAGTAAGTATCGACTTGTCTTTTCACACAGGAGATGTCGGGGGCCAGTGGAGCCATTGTGTCCTCCAGAGTGGAGACACGATTCTCCACCTCCGTGCACCTCTGCCGCACTGTCTGCAAGTCGTGCCGGAGCAGGCTGATATCGACTTTTACCTCCTCCATCATCACTGTTAGTGTGGATTTGCTGTCATGGATTGCCGCCAGTAGTCTGGTTTGGAGGGTCTGCAGCTCTGGCGAGATGTCCGGGGGGGTCGGCTCATCTCCAGGTGCGTGCATCTCAGACTGGGCCCCAGCCATGTGGAGGGGGGAAGATGGCGGTCCCGCGCGGTGTGTGTTAGCTCTTCTGTCTGTGTGCTCAAATTTTTTGAGTTTTGCCGCCGCTGCTTTTTTTTTCTCGATTGTGGGGCATTCGGCCAGGGGTCAAGGCAAAACGTAAGGTAGGATTTCAGCTGTCTTGTATCTTTCAGGTTAATTGCCAAAAGTTAGGGAAGACGGACGGAGCTCACGCTTTCTGCGTCCTATTCCATGCTCGCCTAGGCCACGCCCCCCTAGGAAACCATGATTGACTCGAGTATAAGCCGAGGGTTGAAATATAGACCCTGATCCCGCCGTAGACCCTGATCCCACCTTAGACCCTGATCCAACAGACAATAACTAGACAGGTTTTGCACCTAGAAAAGGCAGAACTACAAATCCCAGCACCCCCTATTAGTCCATCACCTGTCGGGAAATGCTGGGAATTGTAGTTAGAGGTCCAGACAAAAATCCCAGCTAATGCACCTGGACAGTTATTAACCATGGGCCCCTGTACAGAAGACAGCACCAGTTCCAGTGGAGCCCAATGAAGGCAAGTGTATCACATAATTACCGGTATTATTAACCTACCCGTGCCATGGAACCAGACTTGCTGCTTTTTGAACTTAAACCCCTTACGCGCTTCCGGACGCCGGTCTCCATGCAACTGTCAACGCTGTACTGTACTAGGAAAGAGCCTGTCATGCTTTGTGTGCTGCTGCCCTAATATCATCAAGGGATAGGCGGGAGGGAAAGTATCGCGAGACGTAGTAGATGGTCTCCAGCTATTGGGCGCACAAGCTGCTCAGCCAATGAAGAAGCGGTAGAAAGGCTCAGCCAATGGACAGCCGAGGAGAGATGTGATGTAAACGGAGCATGGATTTCACAGAAGTTAGTGACCCGAGTGTAAACTGAGGTTAGGTTTTCAGGCTATTTTTAAAGCCTGAAAACCTCGGCTTATACTCGAATATATATGGTACATTTCAGCTTTTAATGAATTGTCTTAGTATCATAAACAGATTTTGTCTATATTAGGGGAATAGTCTTTGAATATCTACAATGTTTAGTGTTATGTCTGCTCTGAAATTATTTTTTGTTCGCGATGGTTTTTTTTTTTACACTATGTATCTAGTGATCTTCTATTTCCCTACAATTTAATTTCCAGAAGGCACTTTTTTTACACGTCTTCTACAAAATGTAATTGATGATTCATTTAGTTTTGTCTTCTGTAAAATGAATTCTTAAGTGGTAGTGAACTGTTGCCTTCATAAGTTAAAGTGCTGTGCTGGTCATAGTTTGTCAATCTATAAATCAATTTATATAGATTTTATTGGTTTCAAATGCATTTTGTTTAAAATGTACGTAAAGAAGTCCAGTATCTAACCCACCTATTTTTTAATACGTAAAAAAAGAAAAAGCATTATTTGTTCTACTGTATTTTATGGACTTTTAGGCCTTGGTTAAGGATTATGGAGAGGGGGGGGGGATTTATAGGGGAATGTGCTCGGAGCAGCGCCGAGCAGCCGCGGCCCCCCACACATCCATCCAGTTCTTGTTTTACATCAGTGTTAAAATTCATATTTTTAGATGGTACTTAATCCAAGAGCCCATATTTTAACAACTTTCTTGGCACAACCTATCTGGTATCTTAGGTTATGGTAGGGAGCATATTATTTATCATTTCTTTCCATGTATTGACTTGAGGGGCGTCTGGGCCATCCATTTCAGACTATCGTTTTCCTGGCCATAAATACATTTCTCGTAGAAAGGGTCAGCTGGCAGACATCATCTTCTCTAGGGTACCTATGCCTAGTATACATAGCTTAGGTCCATTGGTACTGGCCATGGGAGTAGTGCTGTTAGAATCTAGTGATCTCTGACCAGAAGTGACTGATGTGTGGACAGCTCCAGATAAGGTGCCGAAGTCTGCTGGTGTCATCTGGCATTTGGCTTTGTCTGGGTGCATCTTTGAGAGCCGGTTTAGTCTTGCAGGTGATAGATAGGCTCGGTGTATATATATAGTTGAATTAATTTATTATAGTGGCCGGCGAGGCGTTCGTATGTGATGAGCCAGATCATTCCAATCTTCGTTGGTTATATTTGGTATATTGGAGGCCCATTGTTGGATTAGCAGGTGCTTTGAATTTCGGTTTGTGAACTGATGAGATGGGTGTATAGCCGAGAGGTTAGTCCCTGCATACCTTGGGTTTTCAGTATGCCAATTATTGGATGTTTTGTTAGTATGATTTTCCTGTCAGGGAATTCAGAGTGAAGGCAATGCCGAGTTGTAGGTATCTGTAGAATAGTGTCTGGGCGCTGGAATTCTGCTGCAATCTTCGAAGGTTCGTATATTTTCCCCTTGGTTGTTGTAGTTTGCTGAGTTTGACGGGCTCTCTTGTGTGCCCAGAGGAAGGAGGTTAGTATTCCATTGAAGTTGTGAATAGTTTTTTTGGTAGGTATTGGTGAGTGGCTGAACATTCAGTATTTTTGGGAGTAGAATTATTTTTGTCAGCTTGATTCTGCCTGCCAGATTCAAAGGAAGGTCCGACCATGTGTTAGTTTTTTCGGATTGTATTCATTAAGGGTTGGATGTTTATCATTAAAAAGTTTGGGATTTTTTGAAATCCAGATGCCCAGATATTTAATCTGTCAACTATTGGGATTTTCCATGCGAACTGTCGGCAGTTGTCCTGTCCGAATCAAGTAAACATAGAGTAGACTTCTGCCAGTTGATATGAAGTCCCGAGAAGGTACTGTATTTGTCGATTATTTCCGCTGTGCGCATCAGAAAAAGTTAGTATCAAGAGATATATTATCATGTCGTCCGCATACATCCAATCAAGTCGGAACTTCCTCCAGCACTCAGTCCTTTGATGTCTTATCAGCGCGTAGTTGTAATGCCAAGGCTTCTATGACATTGAAAAGAGATAGGGTGACAGAGGCATCCTTGCCTGGTGCCTCTCTGCAGGGGAACGAGTCTGATTGGGCTCCGTTTACTCGGACTGTGGGCGCCTGGGGATTTGTACAGCAGTTTGGATCCATCTTATGAAGTTTGAGCCGAAGCCGAACTCCGCATACACCTCCACAGGAATGGCCACTCTACCGAGTCAAATGCTCGACATGCGTCTAGTGACATTCCCGCTCTATCTCCCATTTTATCATGTATGATTTGTGTATGTATTAAGTACGTCTGATGTTTATAGACGTGCTTTGCCTGGCATAAAGCCCGTTTGATCTGGGTGTATTATCGAGGTTAGAACTTTTGCAGGCGGTTGGCCAGGGTCTTGGCTAGTAGTTTGTAATCGCTGTTAGCATGAGATTGCCTGTATGCTTGATGTTCAGGGGGTTTTGTCCGGTTTCGGGATTAGTATTATTGTGCGTCCATCATCGATCGAGGGAGCCGTGGTTTTCGAAGGCTGTGTGGAATGTAGAGAGGAGTTGGTTAGATGTATTTCTTGGTAAGTTTTGTAGAATTCAGCTGGTAGGCCCTCCGGGCCTGGTGTCTTTCCGGGTGCCATCTCTGATAAGGACGTTTTTATTTCTTCAAGCGTTATTTCGGCCTCTAGCATCTGTCTCTGGGATTCTTGAAGTTTGTGAATTGGGGTTTTTTGTAGTATTCTTCAATTAAGCCTTCTGAGTGGTTTGACTGTGAGGTGTATTGCAGCTGAAAGTAGTTTACAAATGATTTGAGGATATCCGTTGTGTCGTTAGGTAACCCTCTATTGGTCTTGAATGGCTATATGGTTTTGTTTGACCAGCGCTTGATTTTGTCAGTCGGGCCAAGAGTTTAGCCGATCCTTGCCATGTTCGTGTAATATTGTTTTTGAAAGAAATTTTGCTTGGGATTTTTCTTTGAGCAGGATATGTATTGTCGTTGTAGTTGGCTCCATCCATCTCTCGAGGCTTCGTAGGGTTATGCAGTATATTGTTCGGCTTCCTGTAATTGCTTTATCAAGTCTCCTCCTCGGCCCTGGATTGCTTTTTAATGTATTGATCGTGGTGTTCAGCATTCCCCTGGATATGCTTTAAATCCATCCCAGACAGTCCTCTCGGGGTGGATTCGTGGTTCAGTTCAAAGTAATTGAAATTCATTTCCCAGTGAGTCTTCTTCTGATATTAGTGTGAGCAGAAGGGATGGATTCTCATTGAGCGGTTGTTGTGTAGTGCGTTGTGTTTTTGTGAATTCCAACAAGACAGGAGAATGATCCGATATCCTCTAGGAAGTATGTTGTTTGTTTGATATGGGGGCCAGTGTCTCATTGACGAAGAAGTAGTCGAGTCTGGACAGAACATTATGTTTGGTGAGTAACAGGAGTATGTGGAGGCTAGAGGGTTTCTAATTTGCCAAATATCCATCCAGCCGAGCCCGCCATTGTTCTGGCCAGGTAAGTACCTTGCCCCTTGGAGGACGATGCACCTCAGATCGGCAGTCTATCTTTGTTGTTTGACATTATCATATTAAAGTCATCCATACATATTATGGAGGCGTTAGGGTAAGCAGTGCGAAGGAGATTTCTTTGTAGTGGCATGAGTGTTGCAGGAGGGATTGTATATACCTATAAGTACATATAGCGTGTTTTCAATTGTCAGTGCAACCACACACACAATCTTCCTTCGTTGTCTTTCTGTGAGTTGATGATGGTGAACCTCAGGGTGGATCGAATCATTATTGTTACCCCTTTGAGTATGTTGTATGTATGCTATGGGAGGCCCATGCCACCCAGGTTTGTTTAGCCATTTTTGGGTGTCTTTTGATAGTGTGTCTCCTGGGAGGCACACGATATCTGGTGGAGAGTTATGGATCCTGTCAAACACTTGGAGTCTTTTTAAAGGGCTGTTTAATCCTTGACGTTCCCACGACAGGATTTTAATTTGCCTGCTATTGTCTCCCATATTATATGGTCGACTATTTTCTTTGGGTTAAGTTCGGAGGGGCCACACGGGCCATCCAGCACAGGTAGAAGGGCAGAGAGGGAGGGGGGGGAGGGGGTAGGCCGGTGCGATATTGTGATATTTCTTTGTAGTAGTGCTTAATCACTTTTCTGCAGACATTTACAACATATATATAAACATTTAACCATAACTTTCTCAATTGAGAGATATAACTGGTACATAATAATAGAAATCGCCCTAGAACGGGCGCAGCCTGCTTAGTACGGTGCAAAGCCATTGGCGAGCACGTCCGTCTTCCTCCCATTATTAAGACAGTGTGGGCAGTTAAATGGGATAACCCCCGTCCCTCCCCGGCACCCCCCCGAGTGGGTCCAGTCCGCCCACGCCCCCCTCCCCCCCGCACACGGCGTCAGCCGCGGGAAGAATCTATGTAGGGCCGCCCCCAGCCTGGCGGTTCTATTTTGACTTGGTACCAGTGAACATTATAGATATAACATTATCACTCCTATATATTTCAGTGTTATTCAGTTTGATTTGAGTTTTCACCTCTAATTGTATTACAGCATTTCTTAATAACCTTTCACATTTCACAGTTGTTATTACGCCCACCTGCCATTTCGAGACTCACTTACATTGTGCCCCGGGGGTGCACATAGTTTCCCGTACATTGGTGACATCAGAGTCATCAGTATGAACTGGGTTTTGCATTACGCAGTAGTATGGCAGTTATATAGGGTGTATTATGTATACCCATTAGTTCGACAGTATTTTATATAGTATCTCTGAGGTGCATGGGCTCCCCCGCACAGTACCCCCTCCGAGTATATTAACATCTTATGGTTTTACTTTTTTTACATTCATCTGATCGCACGGAGAGACACCCCCCGCCCTGCCGCCGCAGACGCCCCCCGCCGCCTTTACCTGTTAAGTTGTTTATCGCTCCAGAGCTGGCACCATGTGGTCGTCGTGCGCCGGGGGGGGGGGGACCGGGGTCCAGGGTCATTGACAACATCACACAAACTATTGTTCAGCAGTAACCGTCGGGGCGCCTGACGACCTACGGTCTCGGACAAGCATTAGGCGGTGTTCATAACAGGTGGTTCCCTTTGAGGTTGATTAGTGGCCCCAATCTGGCACTGGAATTTGGCCTTAGTCTGACATTGTAGTGGTACAGTAAGGTCCCAAGGTAACAGCATAGATTAGGGCAATATCATACAGCAAACAACATCACCCTCGACCGTACTCAAGGGTCGAGGGTTTTCCGGTGTGGAATATTCAGGGTTTGGGCTTAGTGGTACTCTGTGTCCCTTCTGCCGTTATGTATCGCTATGTCCATGTGGTGACTATTCCGTGGGCACCAGGTTTGTAGTATAATTAAATATAGGCTCCTCTCTAGGGGTTCGGAGCGTATGGAGTAAGTCTCCACCATGTGGCCGAGGGGGATAGCGGGGCCAGGCACAGGCCCCCATGTTTTAACTTGTATACATGCCAAGTGTTGGGGCGAGTGTACTTGTTTAAGTCCAGCCGGACCGGCCTACTTACAGATGTTGACCATACATCTCGGGGTGTAGTTGTGTGGTCCTACCCATAGTGTAGGGTATACTGGTCTCCAGTGTGAAGTTGTCACCTACGATTCATCCTGGCAGCACAGTCGGGTCAGAACCACCGGAGGGTCTCTCGCATCTGTTTTTTAAGGGTTTGGGGAGCCCTGCCTTGATCTGGCTCCGGTGGACGGGCGTCCAGCCATCTCGTGCATTCCTCCGGGTTGTCGAAGAATATAGAGCGGTTGTTGGTCTCTATTCGCAGCCGTATCAGGGAGCCATCTATTGAAGCTGGTCGGTCTCTGTTTGCACGTAGAATACGGTCTCTATCTCTGGTACTTAGGATTCTGGCAATCAGGGGTCTGGGCCTTGCTCCGGGTGGTGGGGCTCTCGCTCGCCGGAATCGTGTGCTCGTTCCACGGAGAAAGTGGCCGAGAGGCCTGCGTTTGTGAAATTTTTTGTAGGATCCATCGTTCTATAAAGTCTCCTATGTTTTTTCGGGGATTCCTATGAAGCGAGGTTGTGTCTCCTCATCCTATTCTCCAAATCCTCTGCTTTTTCGTAGTAAGTATCACTTGTCTTTCACACAAGAGATGTCGGGGGCCAGTGGAGCCATTGGTGTCCTCCAGAGTGGGAGACACGGTTCTCCCCCTCCGTGCACCCTGCCGCACTGTCTGCAAGTCGTGCCGGAGCAGGCTGATATCAACTTTTACCTCCTCCATCATCACTGTTATTGGTGATTTGCTGTCATGGATTGCTCATAGTCTAGTTTGGAGGGTCTGCAGCTCTGGCGAGATGTCCGGGGGGGTCGGCTCGTCCCCAGGTGCGTGCATCTCAGACTGGGCCCCAGCCATGTGGAGGGGGGAAGATGGCGGTCCCGCGCGGTGTGTGTTAGCTCTTCTGTTTGTGTGCTCGAATTTTTTGAGTTTTGCTGCCGCGGCTTTTTTTTCTCTATTGTGGGGCATTCGGCCAGGGGTCAAGGCAGGACGTATTGTAGGATTTCAACTGTCTTGTATCTTTCAGGATAATTGCCAAAAGTTAGAGAAGACGGACGTAGCTCCGCTTTCTTTGCGTCCTATTCCATGCTCGTCAGGCCACGCCCCCATTAATAGCCCATTTTAATGTTATAAAAAACAATGAAGCAATAGTTGTTTGTTAAGACCCTTAGGTACCTTAGGTCCAATACATAAATCCATTTTGCCTCTTTTTGAAGCATGGTGCCAATAAAAACTCAATACGGAATCCATGACACCATATCCTGAGGACGGCCTGCCAGTGAGCTGAAACATGTTGATGTAGCGTTATTTTAATGTATCTTCAATAAATATGAAGTTTTACATTTTTTCTAAAGACCCGAGAGTGCCGTTGCCTTCTTCTATTACTTGTATACCTTCTATATATATATATATCCAAGTCTTTTAATAATTACAAGGGTTTGACACCCCCTGTGCTACCAGTAGATAAATAGATAAAGATGAATTTAGTCCAGTGCACACATGGGATTTATCACAAAAAATACCTTTAATTGGCTACATCAAACAGCAGACCGACAACGTGGCTGCCCTACCAGCTGCACTGGGCCCTCGCTGTACCACTACCACAGACACATAAATATTAAACTATATGTAATTAACCACGTTTGGACCATACTCAGGCCTCTTCATCAATTGGACCAAGTCGGCTATACTCCCCATTGATATGAATATTACGATACCCCCAGTCTACTCCACATCAATACCAACGGTTTCCTCATTTAAGTACATAGGGATACATATAACATGTTCACCTACTACCTTCATTGATCTAAATGTTTGGCCGCTACTACAACTAGTCAAAGACAAAACCAAATGTGGCAAAATCTGCCTATAAACCTGTTGGGCAGAATCAACTTAGTAAAATATACTGCAACCTAAGATTCTGTATGTAACACTCCCTCTGTACATATCCCCCCCCCTTTTTTTACCAAACTGCAATCCTATATTATACCTTTGTAACTATATTTTCTAGGAAAACGCACTCTTTCACAACTTCAATTAGTTTATTTGTGACATGCTGGTTTACACAACTTTCGGGGTCCTCTGTGTATGGGACTTTCTATGGGACTGTGTATGGGACTTTCTATGGGACTGTGTATGGGACTTTCTATGGGGCTGTGCATCAATTAAAGGCCTCACCCTGGGCGATACCACCGAAAAACTAGGACTCTACGCGACGATGTCATCCTCTACCTCGATAACCCGGGCAAACCACTCACCTCACTGATACAATTATGGAAACATTCGCCCCATACTCAGGCCTAAAAATAAACTGGAACAAATCAGTCATTAACCCAATGGATAACCCTACGGCAGATCTCACCAACAGCCTCACCCCATTCCACAAGCAAACCACTTCAAATACCTAGGAATCAACATTACCTCCTCACCAACTATCTCTACAAATTAAATATTCAGCCCCTATTGGAATACACCCAAACCAGATCACAGCTGGACAGCTGCACTCAATCTATCGGAAGAATCAACCTATAAAAATCAGCTTATTACCAAATGCTATATACACTTCAACATACCTAACTTGGATTCCACAACACTTCTTCCGAAAACTTAACAGCCTGATAACCGCCTCTGGGGGCAATGGGAGAGTAGACAACTAAACTAACGACTTTACAATGCCCTAAAACCCACGGCGGCCTTGCACTGCCAATTTATACTTACTATGTTGCCAGCCAACTTAAATACCTACAACCATGGATGGACCCTAAAATTCCCTAACACGGCTCCAAAAAATGCTACACCAGTATTATGGCCCACCAATGGCATACCTCCAGAACCCATCGAAACATCTTGTGGGGCGAGGCACAGTAATACACACGGTGGCCTCCAAAGCTTGGAAAGCTGCTAACTTAATCGTGGCATACAGCGGACTCCCCCCTGAAACCCCGATTGGCGCAATAAAACACACACAACTAACGGCCATGGCGAGTGGGGAGTGGCGAGACAAACCGATTCTTACCTTTGCAGATATTATAGAAAAATAATGAGGGTATCCCATTCGCAACTCTACAAACCAAACACGAACTACCAACCCATTACCATATAAATACCTACAGTTGAGACACTGCTGAAAGCAGAATTTTGCACCTACCCAACCATCGAGCTGACAAAACACCCATAATCGGTACCTCCGTACTCAAGGTATGCAAGGGCTCATTTCACGCCTCTACACTAAGCCATTGAGCGACAATCTATAGCAACAACCAGAACACTACAAACCAAATGGCAAATATGCCTTCGAACCTACCTGAGAAGCTGGACCGACTTTGCCGACTCGCATACAAAGGTATCCCGCTGCCAACAACGGCTGATCCAATTCAATATTCTACACCCAACCCCCTCTCCCCCAAAGACTCCACCGAATCTCCCATCGAGAGTGCACACTTGCCCAAAGTGCCATCAAGATCAAGCCGACTTCTGGATTTAATATGGACATGTCCCCGAATAAGAACATTTTGGCAGCAAGTTATTACCTTCCTCGGTAATATAAGTGATAACCGATCCATTCAAAGGAGAGATCTGCATAGGGCAATTTAGATGAAGAATGCTGGGCAAAAACCACAGCTCCTTCTAGTAGAAACACTATTCTATGCCCGCAAGCCATAATACTCAAATGGATGGCCCCAGAACACCCAACACTAGCGCAATGGAAGACCCTGGTAAACGCTGCAATACCATACCTCAAGTACTCTACCGTACAAGAGGCTGCCCGGATAAGTTTACAAAATTTGAAGATTTGGCTGGATAACTGCGAAGCTCTAGTCTAACCCTGCTGACCGGTGCGGCGGTGCTCATACATACCCTCCCCACCCCTATACCTCATTCCCACTTCTCCCCCTCCCTCCTCCGGTTCCATAGATGCTAATCAAATAACAATAAGAAGAGACAGACAAGTTTACTTGTATATAGTTAATAGTTTAATGATAATCTATGCAAATTACAGGTAGTATACAATATGTATTATCTGAGAACAAGAACACTGTACAACTGCATTTTAATGCACAATGATATACTGTATAGCTTCTCTACTGCTTAATAAAAACGAAGTAAAAAAAAAAAGAGGCTCAATATACCAGGTACTGTAGATATATTTTACATTTTTTTATGCCAATTTGTCATATGAATGGTACTAAATCAAATATCTTTATTTTAGTGTTACAAAAATCTGCTTCGTTCAGTAAGAGGATGAATATATATATATATAACACCATCTTTTCTTATGCTAAACATGTCTCTTTGTGGAATAACAGCCCGATGCACCAAAGAGCTGCTATCGGCAACCCGGTACAAACGTCAGCGATGTATATGCTAATAGCAGCATCGCTAAGTGCCAGTATCTATTTCTTCACTTTTAATGCCAGCTACGGTAAGTAGTTTCGGGTGTAAAAATGGCAGTGGTACAGTAGTTGTCCTTTAAACTTATACTAACATTACAATTAATAGGTTTAAAACTACTTACATAAAGATATAAAAACTGGGGTACTATCCCGCAAATCCATAGAAAACCCACGCTACTGATGTGATATCGCGTTGGTACTGTATGTAGTTTCGGTTGTTTTTGCCACAAAGTAGTTTACCTAGGATATAAATCTCCCTGTTCTTTATATGGGTTGACACATTTGGGAATCTATTCATTCATACATCTTTAGTGATTCTGTTTCAAAAGTTTTTAGGTAAAATGTTTAATATCACAAATAATACCACTCCTGTCTGCTATACAAATTCATTGCTACTCAGTCGTAAAGGAATTACTATATAAATCAATCAAGGATCTAATCACATAAGAAATAAATTCATAATGATCTGAACATATATTCACTGATGAAAAAAGTCAGGACAGAATAAATTAAGTGGTGTTATTCTGTAAAATCAACATAGTTGAGGAGTGTTTATATTATATATACTTACTACAGGCTCAAAAGGTTATCGGGGGGGGGTTTGTTCCTTTATGGACGTTTATGGAAACCCTGTGCATATAATCACAAGGGAGAAATATAAGTGAAGTTTTTATACACAGCTTGGTTTTATATTACCACATTTATTGTGTCCTGATTTTTTTCATCAGTGAATTATATACACATAATGTATACCATGTGATGAAAACCTTGATTGATGTATTTACTAAATCTAATTTATTTATCGATTAGAAATAAATTTATTTGTCTGACAGAGTGAGAGCTGTCTGATTGACTTTTAGTATTCCCAGTAAAGTAATAATATAAGACATTAAATAAAGGTGAAAACCTCAAGATCTTTCTCTCCGTAAGTGGTACAGTATATATATGCTTTGTTCCTGAAAAACATCCTAATTGGTGGAGGTATTGTGCTAATGCCCCATCATACAGTGTGAAGCCAAAAGGTCCTTTTTTCTAACCTTTGCTATTTCAGAAAGAACTATTTGTGGGTTTTACTTTATATGGAAATCAACAAAGTTGATAATGTAGATTTTAGAGGGTGATGTATATGTATAACTTGAGTATAAGCCGAGGTACTTTTTACCTGAAAAATTTGTAAAACTGATTGACCCGAGTATAAGCAGAGGGGTGAATCTCCCATACACATCCCCATAGATAGTTCCCCAGACAGTCCTATAGAAAAGTACATACCACAGCCCCATAGAAAGCCTAATACAAGCCCATAGAAGCCTAATACACAGCCCCATAAAAGTCCCATACATAGCCCCATAGAAGTCCAATACACAGCCCCATAGAAAGTCCCATGCACAGCCCCATAGAAAGCCCCATACACATCCCTATAGAAAGTCCCATACACAGCACATAGAAAGTTCAATACACAGCCACATACAGTAGAAAGTCGTACACAAGCCCCTGAGAAGTCCAATACACAGCCCCATAGAAGTCTTACCACAGCCAATAGAAGTCCCATACACAGCCCCATAGAAAATCCCATAAACATCCCCATAGAAAAGTCCATAGAAAGTCCATACACAGCCCTATAGAAAGTCCATACACAGACACCCCATAGAAAGCCCCATACACAGCCTATAGAAAGCTTCATACAAGCCCCATAGAAAATACAATACACTGCCCCATAGAAAGCCTATATACACCCGATAGAAAGTCAAATACAGAGCCCCATAGAAAATCCCATACACAGTTCCATAGAAAGTCCAACACACTGCCCCATAGAAAGTCCCATACACAGCTCCATAGAAAGTCCAATAACAGCCCCAAAGAAAGTCCCATCACAGCCCCATAGAAAATCCATACACAGCCCCATAGAAAGTCCCATACACAGCCTGATGAAAGTCCCATACACAGCTCCATAGAAAGTCCAATACACAGCACCATAGAAAGTCCCATACACCGCCCCATAGAAAGTCCCATACACAGCCCCATGGAAAGTCCAATACACAGCCCCATAGAAAGTCCATACACAGCCCCATAGAAAGTCCCAGACACAGCCTGAAGAAAGTCCCATACACGTCCATAGAAAGCCATACACAGCACCATAGAAAGTCCCATACACCGCCCCATAGAAAGTCCATACACAGCCCATGCAGTCAATACACAGCCCCATAGAAAGTCCAATACACAGCCCCATAGAAAGTCCCATACAAAGCTATAGAAAGTCTAATTCACAGCCCATAGAAAGTCCAATACACAGCCCCATAGAATTCCATACACAGCCCCATAGAAAGTCCATACACAGCCATAAAATGTCTAATACACACCCCATAGAAAGTCCCATACATAGCCCATACAAGTCCCTCACAACCATAGAAAGTTCAATACAAACCCCAAGAAAGTCCAATACACAGCCCTATAAAAAAGTCCAATACACAGCCTATAAAAAAGTCAATACAGCCCCATGAAAGCCTCAACACAGCCCCATAGAAAGCTCATACACAGCCCCATAGAAAATCCAATACACTGCCCCATAGAAGCCCTCATATACAACCCGAGAAAGTCAATACAGACCCCATAGAAAGTCCATACACAGTTCATAGAAAGTCCAATACACAGCCCCATAGAAAGTCTATACACTGCCCCGGACTTTCTATGGGGCGGTGTATGGGACTTTCTATGGGGCTGTGTATGGGACTTTCTATGGAGCTGTGTATGGGACTTTCTATGGGGCTGTGTATTGGACTTTCTATGGGGCTGTGTATTGGACTTTCCATGGGGCTGTGTATGGGACTTTCTATGGGGCGGTGTATGGGACTTTCTATGGTGCTGTGTATTGGACTTTCTATGGAGCTGTGTATGGGACTTTCTATCAGGCTGTGTATGGGACTTTCTATGGGGCTGTGTATTGGACTTTCTATGGGGCTGTGTATGGGACTTTCTTTGGGGCTGTGTATTGGACTTTCTATGGAGCTGTGTATGGGACTTTCTATGGGGCAGTGTATAGGACTTTCTATGGGGCTGTGTATTGGACTTTCTATGGAACTGTGTATGGGACTTTCTATGGGGCTCTGTATTTGACTTTCTATCGGGTTGTATATGAGGCTTTCTATGGGGCAGTGTATTGGATTTTCTATGGGGCTCTGTATGAGGCTTTCTATGGGGCTGTGTATGAGGCTTTCTATGGGGCTGTGTATTGGACTTTTTTATAGGGCTTGTATTGGACTTTTTTATAGGGCTGTGTATTGGACTTTCTATGGGGTTGTGTATTGAACTTTCTATGGGGTTGTGAATGGGACTTTGTATGGGGCTATGTATGGGACTTTCTATGGGGTGTGTATTAGACATTTTATGGGGCTGTGTATTGGACTTTCTATGGGGCTGTGTATTGGAATTTCTATGGGGCTGTGTATTGGACTTTCTATGGGGCTGTGAATTAGACTTTCTATGGAGCTGTGTATGGGACTTTCTATGGGGCTGTGTATTGGACTTTCTATGGGGCTGTGTATTGGACTTTCCATGGGGCTGTGTATGGGACTAGCAGGCAAGAGCCGGCCTTAAATAAGCAGCATAAGCAAGCGATAGTCGGAAAGAAAGACTGTGGTTGTTCACTATACAAGAAAAAGGTGACAACATAGTTAATTGTGTTAGAAAAGGAGAGAGGCGTATATCACCCTAGGCAGGTGTCCAAGTGGATAGGAGGAAATGAGAGTTGTCAACAGAAATAGAGATGGACCGGACGAGTTTAGGTGGAATGATCATTCAATTTAGAAATTTAAGGAGCCAGATTCAACATCCAGGAGGAGATGGTAAGGAAGACAGGCGGAGACACGTGATTGAGATGTCGGAGTTAGTGCAGGGTTAGAATTATATGTAGCCCCCATCTTATTGAAGTTCCTAAAAATGTAATGAAATCTAAACAGAAATTATTTATAGATTTGAAGGAAAAGTCAAAGCAGGAAGTAGTGTGCACACACTGTTTTTTGGGGGTGGGGGATTTTGGAGGGTGTTGGTATTTTGTTCTGCTTATAAGTTAATAAGTTATACATTATACGTTTATTCAATAAAGCAGAATCCCATACATTAATCCCTACAGTAATAGCCAAATCCAGTACCATAACCTCCAATTCCTTGGCACACCCAGATGTTTGGAACTACAACTCCCAGCATGCTTTGCTTGCTGGATTGTGTTCTAAACATGGGAGAGGCAAGTGCAATAAATTTTTAATTAAGCTTACCATAATTTACAATTCTCATGACCCCCATATAGTAAAAGGCTCTCGACCCCCATATAGTAATGGGCACTCTGCCCCATAGTTAAAGTGTTCCTAGAGTTGTAGTTTTACGCTGGCACCTGAACTAGCACCATTTTTTGCCCCAACTGAGAAGACCAGCATATTTACAGCATCCACAAAGCAGTGACAGTGCGGAGTGAGTCCAGCAGCCAGACTACAGGAAGCAGGAAGGAGTGTAAAGCAATCAGCTCCTGTAACCTTTTTATGCATGTGAAGATTTATTAACAGTGCCAACCTACTGGTTCTCATCCCGCAATTGCGCATTTGGATCAAAATTTGGACTTGACCCGGTATAATCTGAAGTTAGGTTTTCAGAGCTAATTTTAGTATTATAGTACCTCGAGTATATGGTACCTCATCTCCTGCATAAATATTTGATAACCTTCTAAATATTTACATAATGTATTGTATGTATAATAGTTTATTACAAGGCACGCTTGGGGCCACAGCGCTGTACAATAACAAAATAAGGGCAACACCATAACTAGTTCAGTACATAAATATAATATAAATGTAACTATATAATTCTAGAACCTTGCCACAAGATAAAGCAAAAGCATCAAAAGTTCGTCTTAGCTTATTGTTTGTAAGTTTTGTTACTGCAGCCATTTGGACAAGATTATTGCTCACTTCTGTAGTAGGCCAATGAACAAATGCACCTAGTCATAAAAAAAAATAGAAAAAGTGCCAAGCTGAAATGCCCTGTAAAATACGCTGTTTAGCTTTTTATTTCCATGGCCAAAAGGTCACCTCAGTGATTTCTAAAAGGCTTATATATACAGCAGATGACACATTATCTCTTATGCATTGCTTTTACTGTCATTACGTTTATTACTTAGCCCTCATTAAATTACTATTTGTTCAAGCTAACCCCAGTATTGTTCCCTTACATCCTACCATTCCTTGTTTTCTCCAGTATTTAGTCATCCACTTCCTACAACAGTTGTTAACAAGAGGGTGGTTAAATATTGAGATGCTATAAAATCAATTGTTCAAATAAAAAATCTTTATCTATCTAAACCACCTAAAGGTACATTTTGGTCAACCCTACACCCTTTAATAACCAGGAAAGAGATATATTAAGAAGCAAAAAAAAAATCAATTTAAAAGTGCATGTCCACCCCAAAAATATTTTTTTAACAGAGTTCTGCCTACCTTACTGACCCTAAATGCATGTAGATAAAGAAAAAAAAAAAAAACGATTTTAAGTGCGTGTTCTATCTCCAATTACCTGCTCCCCTTCCTCCTCCTATCAATCATTCTCCTAACCCTGCATGTCACACACAGTCTAGTCAGCTATAAAAGATGTCTTTTAGAATATATACCTATGTTTAAATCACAATCCACATGTAATAGGCAAGATGCAGCCACCAAAATAACTCCACAGCTCCATTCTAGCAGAATGCTGGATCACTGTGTGTGGAGGAGTTTTTCCGTAAGTCCCAAAAATGGAGCATGCTGATTGGCTGCCAATGTAAGCCACCAGATTGGCTTGAAAGTTCCCTGTACTTCCTGAAGGGAGGGGGGAAGTTCCTTATCTGCACGAGCACGCATAGTTTGCTTGTAACAGACTCGAAACAGAGTAGGTGTTTGTGCTTTGTGGTGATGTCACTCCCCTCCTAGTCATGGATAGGGGAACTAAACAGGAATGGAATGGCAGTTCCACAGAGATTACAGAATTCAGGGTAAGAGCTTTAAACTATTTTTAAAGGACCTTTCTTTTCAAACTATGTTTTTTAGAGACTGGACTATCAAGAAACTATTTCTGGTCCAGAAAACGTTCTACCTATATCTAAGTCCAGAAAGATTAATTTTAAAAATGATTAACTTATTTCACGCCTATTTATTTTTTTATTGAGGAGCTTAACCCAATAAACGAAGAAGTGTATCTCTTTAAAGCTTGCCCATAAAATGATTTTTAATCCAAACAAAATGTCATCACTTATTCTACAAAATTCATTGATTTACATGTAGTCTTTGTATCTTAGTATATACAAAATCCCTAAAATCTCTTATGCTTTCTGAGTGGGTATCAGTATTACAAAGGAATAAAAGAGTCTCTGTTCATTTTATAATGAGGCTTCCACTTGACTTGAATTTATTAGTACTGTCACCTGGATCTTTAGACGTTATCACACACACTCCCATTAAAAACTTGAAACTTCTTTTAAACACAAGAGCAAGTGGCAACTAAGTACTTTTCACTTCCAAGTTATCAACCTTTGCTATTTTTCTTAAAAGCTGAATAAAATTGATTACTGTATCTCTGGACTCAAGATTAAGTTTTTTCCACTGTGTCTGATCCTTGTAGCAAGAAGACTGAACATTTTTTATTTTTGAGCCACATGGTCTCTAATGATTGAATAATCTCTTTTACGGAATAATTCCCTCTTTTATCGGCTGGACAACTTGCAAAATTCTTAGGTTCTTGGCAAATCATGATTGTATCCAAATACAAGAGAGATCTAAGTATATTTCCTATAACTATACTTGCCTATTTCTTTTAGTTTTAATAAACTGATAATATCGTAAAGGAGTCAAGCAGCAAAGTACTTGTTTAAATAGAAGGGTTTTCCTAAAGTGTTCCATGGTTAGAGAGTAAACATTTTCCCTAAAGGTTTTAAGATTTTCCCATAGGTCATTAGTGACAGGTAAAGTAACACACCTTGGTAACTGAACACAGATGTGTATCGGCAACTGAGAGAAAAGAACATTTACTGATTAAGGAATATACAAGAAAGAGGCATTTAATAAGAGTTATCTTGTTTACAGTTGTTTATGATTGTTTCTTTTTTAACCGTGTAATAAAAATATTGATATTTGTAACCTGATTTCCACGGTGGATTTAACTTGATACAGAGTTGGACATTGAAATAATTTTTAGCTATATTTTTTTTTTTAAAAAAAACAGATGGTAAAGGATATTTTAGGCTAATGCAGGTTCGATTCATACTGATCAAACAAGCCTAGGATAATGTCCCTAGCTTCTCTGGGTCTTAAGGAGAACTAAACTTAATTTTTTTAATCGAGTTGGGAACACTTTTCTCCCCAGAACACCTATACATTGTAGATTCTCTCTAATAATTGCATTAAGGATAAGTGCACTGTAAATCAAGTATGTTAATTTGGAAGCTGCAGCTTTAAAAATACCGTTGCCATATTTTTTTTTACCTATGCCCTTCAGAGCCTACCTTTGTGCCTTGGAAGTTGCTGACATCTTGTTACTTATGCTTTGCTGAATGTTAACCTCCGCCCCTCTGAGATTTCCTCTGCTTTCTCCTGCTTGAACCTCAAACAGTAATGCTTGTGAGTTCCGTGCACACGCACGTGCACGGAACTCACAGGCATTACTGTTTGAGGCTCAAGCAGGAGAGTGCACAGAACACAGGCATTCTGTTTTGAGGCTCAAGCAGGAGAACAAGCAAGAGGAAACCTCAGAGGGGCGGAGCTTAACATTCAGCAAACCAGTAACAAGATGTCAGCAACTTTCAAGGCACAAAGCTAGGCTCTGGAGGAGCATAGGTAAAAAAAATATATGGCAACGGTAATTTTAAAGCTGCTTCCAAATGAACATAACTGATCTTACAGTGCACTTATCCTTTAAGTACATGTAAGAAATAGCTTCCATGTTGTTACCAGTACAACCCACGCCCATGTAGTCATCACAGAGCCACGCCCCCAGTATTCACTGTCTGTTTTTCACTATTTTCTCCACACCATATGGAAGTTTGTTGATAAGACTTTGAAAGCTGCTTGGTACCTTTGCATTTTGTTTTCCAGTCAGTGGTGAATGCCATATACATTAATTAACATATTGTAAACAGTATTATTTATAATATGGTATAGTATATTATGGGTATATCTTGGTTTTGAGTCTTAATATATGTTTGTGGTCATAATATACACATTATGCCTAACTTATTTCACTTTATTCTCTTTTTTATGGGTTATACCATGTGCATCTCTTATCTGCGATTATGTAAAAATTTAGGGTAGATTGATATATGCTAAACTCTCTGTAATCTTATGAAAATTGTGATTGTTTTAAATATACTGATGTTGGAGGCTTTTTGGATGTATAAAAGGAGGGGGAGTTGGCGACGGGAACTCTATATTACTAAGTGGCAGGTGCTGGCCCGCTTTAATGAAAGGAAGTGCACCAGCACGCCGGAGATACAGTAAAGAAGATCAGGTCTTAGTGGCAGGGTGCATGTGCTGCTGCACACATGTGCTATTGCTGTTTGGAGTGAGTAGTGAATTCCATCCAGCCGTCCTGGAGTAATACAAATATTCAGCTAATTTTTTTTTCAAAAAATTATTCTATACCTGTGTTATTTGCATTTGCAGTGATGGTTCAACTGGTAAAGTGCATGGTTACACAGTCCAAAAGGTCCAGGTTTAAATCCTTAACCTATTTTTGTTTATGTTATGTTCCTATCAAAAGATATGTTCCTACATGTACGCATGTATTTATTATCTCTGTTTAAGGAGAGGGGTAAAAGTTTGCTTTTAGCAAGTACATGAGGTTGCAGGTTTAATTTCAGAATTACTTTTTATTTGTTGTTGTATCTTTTTCTTACATCCATTATACTTAGAAATTCACTGAAATATTACTTCTTTTTTTGTATTAAAAGCAAAGACTTATATCATTGTTAGGACAGGAACATTAAATATGTTAGGGAAAAAACTGAAATCCCTATTCTGTATTCTGTTATGTGATTGGCTGTCAGTTTCTAGGAAGAAAGTCGGCAACCTTGTTTTGATCTGTTAGCACTACAGACATGTGAAGCTGTAATCGGAAGACCTTATTCTGCTTTAAATTATGAGCTTGTAAATTTACACTTTCCAGACTGCCTTGTATCTGTGTCTTTGTGACAGGAATGTGTTTTCTGAAGCTATTTGAGACCTGCATCCATTTTTTGTCCCTTTCTCTATCTAGGGCACTTGGCAGCAGTGGACATGCTCAACCTTTAACTTGGGACTAGACCCCAAGTGCTGGTGATATCACAGCTCCCAATGCTAGGCGAAAAAACACCCTTTATATAGACTGCGCTAGAAGCATGATCCCAAAGTCATTTTAAAGGTGGAGGAATGCCCTTTTTAAAGTTTAAACTTGATCGGAGACCACATTCCCCCTTTAAATTAGTGTTCAGGGAAAAAAAACGAGTTATTCTGGTAAGTAGCCCGCAAAGCTACATTGTTTTTCACACAAAAGCTGCTCAAAATTGGAAGGAATGTGGGTATACACTATTTCCAAGTGAAAATATAAATTGTTTTTGCATATGAAAGGGCAACATCCTTTTTATATGCAAAAACATTGTGGAAACATGCTTGAAGTGATAATTATTGAACAGGTATTTGGAAATTGCAGCAAGGGAAATTGCAGATTTGCAGGTAAAAGAGCTCAATATCCCAGGTACTGTAGATAATTATTCTACTATTTTTTTTTTTTACTATCACGCAAATCCATAAAACCCACGCTACCTGATGTGATATCGCGTTGGTACTGTATGTAGTTTCCGTTGTTTTTGCCACAAAGTAGTTTACCTAGGCGATATTAAATCTCCTCTGTTCTTTATATGTGTTGACACATTGTGGGAATCTATTCATTTCATACATCTTTAGTGATTCTGTTTCAAAATGTTTTTAGGTAAAATGTTTAAATACCAAATATACCACTCCTGTCGCTATACAAATCATTGCTACTCAGTCGATAAAGGAATTACTATATAAATCAATCAAGGATCAATCACATAAGAAATAAATTCATAATGATCTGAACATATATTCACTGATGAAAAAAGTCGACAGAATAAATTAAGTGTTGTTATTCTGTAAAATCAAGCATAGTTGAGGAGTGTTTTATATATATACTACTTACTACACGGCTCAAAAGGTTATCGGGGGTGTTGTTCCTTTATGGACGTTTATGGAAACCCTGTGCATATAATCACAAGGGAGAATATAGTGAAGTTTTTATACATGCTTGGTTTATATTACCACATTATTATTGTGTCCTGATTTTTTTCATCAGTGAATTTATATCACATAATGTATACCATTTGATGAAAACCTTGATTGATGTATTTACTAAATCTAATTTATTTTCGATTAGAAATAAATATTTTGTCTGACAGAGTGAGAGCTGTCTGATTGACTTTTAGTATTCCCAGTAAAGTATTAATATAAGACTTAAATAAAAGGTGAAAACCTCAAGATCTTTCTCTCCGTAAGTGGTACAGTATATATATGCTTTGTTTCCTGAAAACATCCTAATTGGTGGGTTTATTGTGCTAATGCCCCATCACAGTGGTGTCTCCCCAGAATTTTTTCCAGCCGGGTGGCATGAAAAATAGCCGGGTGGGGGTGGGACGGGGAATTGGTGTTGGGGAAAATGTGCACTGCATCATGCTCATTATAGGACAGGATTGTCTAACTTTCATCCCACAAAGATGTTTGAAAACTATGACTCCCCAGCATTCTGTGGTTGTAGAATGCAGAGTTGTAGTTCCCTTCTGAAGGTAACCCATGTACAGGCCGCACAACACATGTGCCACCCTTTGTGGCCTTGGGGATCTTGGAAAAGCTAGTAAACATGCCAATAGGTCAGTATTTACTGACCTATGGCACCTATTAAAGGGGTATCTCCCACTCATAATTTCAAGGTTTAGGCATCTAGTTCCTATTGAAGAAACGAGTAAAGGAGCTGTGTCCTTACCTTCCGTTCTTCAATAGAACAACAGGAAATGGTGAGCAGTTAGGAAACTTACCCACTCGCTCGCTCCCCGTCTCTATTCTGACGGTTCCGACGGACCTTGTGTCTGCCATAGATCGCGCATGCGCATAGAAGACAAGTTCCTCGGAATGTTCGACTTCAATAGAACTAGATGCCTCAACCTTGAAATTATGAGTGGAGTACCCTTTAAAACCTATTATCTAAAGTTTCTCTCAAGGAATTTTTCCAGCTGGTGGCATGAAAAAGTAGCCGGGTGGCCGCCGCTAAAAGACCCTAGGGAGAACATGCATCATACGTGTGACACTGCTCAGTAACGCTTCAGTACTTTCTTTTTTCTAACTTTGCTATTTCAAAAAGAAACTATTTTGGGTTTTTAACTATATATGGAAATCACAAAGTTGATAAGTAGGATTTTAGAGGGTGATGTATATGTATATACTTGAGTATAAGCCGAGGTACCTTTTTACCTGAAAAATTTGTAAAACTGATTGACCCGAGTATAAGCAGAGGTGTGAATTCTCCCATACACATCCCCAAGATAGTTCCACAGACAGTCCTATAGAAAGTCCCATACACAGCCCCATAGAAAGCCTAATACACAGCCCATAGAAAGCCTAATACACACCCCATAGAAAGTCCCATACATAGCCCCCATAAGAAAGTCCAATACACAGCCCCTATAGAAAGTCCCATGCACAGCCCATAGAAACCCCATACACACCCTATGAAAGTCCCATACACAGCCACATAGAAGTTCAATACACAGCCACATACAGTAGAAAGTCCGATACCACAGCCCATAAGAAAGTCCAATACATACAGCCCCATAGAAAGTTCCATACACAGCCCAATAGAAAGTCCATACAATACACAGCCCCATAGAAATCCCATACACATCCCATAGAAAGTCCCATAGAAAGTCAATACACAGCCCTATAGAAAGTCCAATACACAGCCCATAGAAAGCCCCATACACAGCCCTATAGAACGCCTCATACACAGCCCCATAGAAAATACAATACACTGCCCCATAGAAAGCCTCATATAAACCCGTATAGAAAGTCAAATACAGAGCCCCATAGAAATGTCCCATACACAGTTCCATAGAAGTCCAACCCACTGCCCCATAGAAAGTCCCATACCCAGCTCCATAAAAGTCCAATACACAGCCCCACAGAAAGTCCCATACCCAGCCCATAGAAAATCCAATACACACGCCCATAGAAAGTCCCATCCCCAAGCCTGATAAAGTCCATACACAGCTCCATGAAGTCCAATACACAGCACCATATAAAGTCCCATACACCGCCCCATAGAACTTTATATTGTAACCTGTTTACCGCATGTAACTATGGAACCCCCTTATTTTATTGGAATGCTAGGTATTGAGTATTATTATTAGTAGTAGTTGTTAGATTTGTCAGCAAATAATTATTCTTTACATTTCCCTTTTAAATAAACATGTAAATTTAGGCAAGTATAGCTAATTTCTGACTTGCCTTAACACAACATTTTTTTAGATAGGAAATAATGATTGATTCAGTAATCAAGTGTATACATTTAGGGAAATAAATCTTAGGTTGAACAGTGCCTTTTTCTTAGTTAAATACAATGTAGAATTCTAGCCATTTTAATTTCCAGTATTTTTTTAGTACACCTTTTTTTTCCCTTTTAGGTAGCTTTGGTGAAGTGGACAGAGAGTGTTGGCTTGACTCTGGTAAATAGGATTTAACCTCAATCAACTTAAGACCCCTGGTGGACAGATCTTGACATTCTTCATTCTTCAGATATTCCATTCACATCTGAAAGTAAACGAATGTGTATAATAGTGAGAGTAAGTGGTTTTTTGTTATTTTTTTCAACTATTCCACAACTTAATAATTTTACCTCCTACCAGTTTTTTTTTCATATGTTACACATATTTGACTTTGCTTGATACAGGACTAAGGAACGGCCGTAAACATGGCTTATATCTTGATTATAGATGCACATTCTCTTTGGGCACTTTCTTTTTGTTACATAGTTGTATTTTTCCAGTGCACTGCTTTGTCAAGCACAATACACCAATTGTTTTGTGATCTAATTTGCCATTTATGTGCCAGTCACAACTACAGAGAAACAAAGAGAACCCGTAGATCTATGAAAGGGGAAGTGGTTATAAAAGCCTCTATTTCTTTAGACAAAACTGCTTTGATTTTAACATTTTCAAAATGTTTCCCAGGAAACATAATCAAGTCAATAGGAAGCATTATTTTTCAATTCCATGCTCTATTTCAAAGGCTTAGGCTGAGGCCACACTGCAACGCACAGGAATTGCACACAAAACCGCGAGCATTATCGCACGTTGATTGTGTGCGGGATTCGTTTCGCATGTGTTAATGCCCAAAAATGGTGAACGCATGCATTACCAACAAACACAAACGGACGCAGAATCGCATGCGCATCCAGGAATTTTCACGGTCCGCAATTCCATTTTAGCGGAATCGCAGACGCAACTGTGAGCGCGAAACCGTGCACAAACCGCTAGTGTGGCCTCACTCCTAAGCCATAAAATTATGGAATAAACTACATAGGAAGATGGAAATTGGCCTGTGCTACGTCCAGAACATTTTAAAATTATTTTTAGTGCTGTATAGAGGAAGAAACATTGCAGCATTCACCCATATATAATTTATGAGAGATATGAAGGTAACCAATGTTGCTAGTTGGCTGTTGGCTGGAAGGTTGACGGACTGAGTGGCAAGCTGGCTATGGAATTCAAGTGATATATATATACGGATGTCTGTTTAACTCCCCATTGTGACATGGACTGGAAGGGTGCTCAAAAAAAAGATCTATATATAGTCAGCTAGTTTTACAGAAGTAAGTGGATACATTTATTAATACACTACAACCTTGGGTGGCCTTAATGAGCAGCTTGCTGCTAACATTGTGTTCTTTGATTGGTGGGGGGTAGAGTTGATTGCACTTAAGGGTTTCAAAAGGGTTGTACATGCGAGTTATGTCACATCTGACAACGCTTTCATCTGTAGATGTGTGTTGAATGTGGTTTTGCATCAAAAAATAAAACAATGCCTTCACTCAGTCATTGGCTTTGGTTGCAAGTTCTTTTTAATATTAAAACAAAATATAAAAAAGAAACAGTCGTATTCACACTTAGGGGGGCAGGCCCCCTTCCTCAGGTGCACCTGAGGAAGGGGGAGGACCCCGAAACGTTGTGTAAACCAGCATGTCACAAATAAACTAATTGAAGTTTGAAAGAGTGCGTTTTCCTAGAAATATATGTTACAAAGGTATACTACTGCTGGTGGTGAGCAGAATTAGGAAAAACAGCACCATCAATACCGAAAAATAAACTAAGGAGTGCGGGGAATAACAAAACGATTTAAATCGTATATTATATCCTTCCTATGGGGCTCAAAGACATAGAGTTAAATTTAAAAAAATAATTAAGTCCCAAACAGATGGGAGGCCTCGCTCTGCCTGACTTTAAAGCATATTATGTTGCGGGACAGTTAAAAAATTTCCACGCTTGGATACATAACCCAGGTTTACTAGATGACCCATATGTGGAGCACCCGTGATGGGCCTGGAGCCTATGCTACATGCATACTTACCGTCTCACCCTCTGACATACTTAGAAGGACCATCCAGTGAAATAATGGGTGGAGCTACAGTACTACACCAACAAATGCACAAGATGGAAATTAACAAATTCTGTGATAAAATATGAAGGTATACCAGGCGAGACCTTCTTGTGGCGAAACCCTAAATTCCCACAATTATTTGCCTTCACACCATATAGGGAATGGGAAATAAAAGGAATATACTTATTTTCCAACATGTCATTGTGAACCAAAGGCTAATTTCCTTTACAGAACTACAAGCCAGATTTGAATTGCCCAATCACTACCTCTTCAGGTACTACCAGTTAGACACTGCCTATACTCCGAATTTAAAGGTACTGAAATACCAATAAACCAACATGGTATAATACAATTCTTGTGCTCACAAGCTACAAAGAAATTCATATCCCGAATCTATACTAAGCTTAACCTCACCCAGACTTCCCCACTTTACAATTCACTACTTCAATCTTGGCAAATTCATATACCCAATATTACATGGATCAATATGATCTCCTCTCATACCACAGCCTCACTAGCAGCAAAAAATAAAATGATTCAATTTTATATCCTCCAAAAAGCTTATTTATCACCTCAGATGATGAGCCATATGGCCAGAAGTAGATCCACAAGCTGCCCTAAATGCAATTTAGATGGTGCAGACTTCTGGCATTTACTCTGGGACTGCCCTAAAGTCCAAAGATTTTGGAACAAAATTGTATGCGAACTATCAAACAAGTTAAGACTGAATGTACCACAAGATCCCAAGTTATGTCTACTAGGGGTGCCTGAAATTGACAACTGGACTACCTACCAACTGAGTTTCCTGAGGGAAACGTTTTACGCACGTAAAACGATCATTTTAAGATGGATGGCCACATCACCGCCAACTAAAAAAACCTGGAGAACATTAATCGAAAAAGACTTACCCTTTGTAAGACTAATATATATATAAGCAGAGGAAAACTGACCAAATTTAATAAAACCTGGTCGGTATGGCTAGACAACTAGACAATTAATATTAAAGGAACACTAAAGCCAAAAAAATAACTATTTGCCATTCGTTTGCATTATTCACAGGGAGGTGAGAACGCTTATTCTCACCTCCCTGTGAATAATATTACACTCGGGGGACACTGGAACTTACCTACTACCTACCGCCGCTCCACTCGCAGCCGCTTCTTCACTGACAGCCACTCTGTCCCGACCACGCGCCCTATCTTAGGCGAATGCGCGCCAATACAAAAGATAGGGCGAGCGATCGGGAGAGAACAGCTGTTCAGTGAAGAAGCAGCTGCGAGTGGAGCGGCGGTAAGGTAGTTCCAGTCCCCTGAGCGTACTATTATTCACAGGGAGGTGAGAATAAGCATTCTCACCTCCCTGTGAATAATACAAACGAATGGCAAATAGTTATTTTTTTGGCTTAGTGTTCCTTTAAGCAAATGGAATAGCAATAATAAAACATAAGCTTTTAGAACCTGAGTGATAAGATAATATGATGTCTTGATATGCAATGTAACTGATACTGAACAACCCCTTGCTACTGAAATGTAAGATACAAACCCATAGACATACCCCTTTCCCCCTATATATATCCCCAAGTTTCAACCCCTGTTTACCCCCCATTTACACCTAATTACTTTATTCACTGTATAAGCAAGAGTGTGAAAGAAAAACAAAGCAAATACAATGACTTAATTATCTTTATTCTTATTGTGAAAAGTTTATTAACAATTGTAATGTCATATTACTTTCTTGCAACTAAATAAAACCAAGTTAAAAAAAAAAACTATATGTAATTGGTTAATATTTGTCAGCAAGATATTTGTGTTCTAACTGGCAAAAATATCACATTATTAAAATTATTTCATGCAGCTTTGTAGTATTGTTGCATATTGTATGCAATTGAATTTTTGTATTTTGAAGGCCTGTATTCTAACTGCTAACTAACCCCTACATCTCTCTCCAGAACCCAAGCCACATATCCTTAAGTCCTTCCACTATTGTCTGAGCTTTCTTCTAACCTGTACATTTCAGTAAGTGCAATTTCATGTTGTTTGCTTTTATGTAAAAAATACAAAAGGGAAATGGTGGGGACAGATATTGAGCAGATTAGGGGTGGATAGTGTGCACTTTAACTTGACCAAACAACTATATTGTGCAACTGTGTAACCTGTAGGGAGTTTAATCCAGGTCATTTTATGGCATGGAGACCTACACCCATCTTTGAGCAGTGTGTCATTATGTGGGAGTAGGGCAGACCTTCCTTCTCTGCAGTCTGAGGCCACATAAATGGCTCTTCCACGCCACAGTTGGGCATTGATTACAGAATAATTTCCTTCTGGTGAGGTACAGAGCACATCATACCTCATTACTAAATTAGTGATATTAGTCATGAGAGCATACAGTGGTGTGAAAAACTATTTGCCCCCTTCCTGATTTCTTATTCTTTTGCATGTTTGTCACACTTAAATGTTTCTGCTCATCAAAAACCGTTAACTATTAGTCAAAGATAACATAATTGAACACAAAATGCAGTTTTAAATGATGGTTTTTATTATTTAGTGAGAAAAAAACCTCCAAATCTACATGGCCCTGTGTGAAAAAGTGATTGCCCCCCTTATAAATAGTAAAAAAAAATACTTAATTGAGATCTATCAGTCTGGTAAGGTATAAAGCCATTTCTAAAGCTTTGGGACTCCAGCGAACCACAGTGAGAGCCATTATCCACAAATGGCAAAAACATGGAACAGTGATGAACCTTCCCAGGAGTGGCTGGCCGACCAAAATTAACCCCAAGAGCACAGAGAAAACTCATCCGAGGCCACAAAAGACCCCAGGACAACATCTAAAGAACTGCAGGCCTCACTTGCCTCAATTAAGTTCAGTGTTCACGACTCCACCATAAGAAAGAGACTGGGCAAAACGGCCTGCATGGCAGATTCCAAGCGCAAACCACTTTTAAGCAAAAAGAACATAAGGCTCGTCTCAATTTTGCTAAAAAACATCTCAATGTTGCCAAGCTTTTGGGAAAATACCTTGTGGACCGACGAGACAAAAGTTGAACTTTTTGGAAGGTGCGTTGTCCCGTTACATCTGGCGTAGAAGTAACACAGCATTTCAGCAAAAGAACATCATACCAACAGTAAAATATTGTGGTGGTAGTGTGATGGTCTGAGGTTGTTTTGCTGCTTCAGGACCTGGAAGGCTTGCTGTGATAGATGGAACCATAATTCTACTGTCTACCAAAAAATCCTGAAGGAGAATGTCCGGCCATCTGTTCGTCAACTCAAGCTGAAGCATCTTGGGTGCTGCAGCAGGACAATGACCCAAAACACACCAGCAAATCCACCTCTGAATGGCTGAAAAAAACAAAATGAAGACTTTGAGTGGCCTAGTCAAAGTCCTGACCTGAATCCTATGATATGTTGTGGCATGACCTTAAAAAGGCGGTTCATGCTAGAAACCCTCAAATAAAGCTGAATTACAACAATCTGCAAAGATGAGTGGGCCAAAATTCCTCCAGAGCGCTGTAAAGACTTGTTGCAAGTTATCGCAAACGCTTGATTGCAGTTATTGCTGCTAAGGGTGGCCCAACCAGTTATTAGGTTCAGGGGGCAATTTTTCTTTTTCACACAGGGCCATGTAGATTTGGAGTTTTTTTTCTCACTAAATAATAAAAACCATCATTTAAAACTGCATTTTGTGTTCAATTATGTTATCTTTGACTAATAGTTAACGGTTTTTGATGAGCAGAAACATTTAAGTGTGACAAACATGCAAAAGAATAAGAAATCAGGAAGGGGGCAAATAGTTTTTCACACCACTGTATATATATATATTTTTTTTTTTAATTTGTTTTCTTGCAGCAGAAATGTGTCTGTCTGCTAATTTGCATTTGTGTTATTGTGTAGGTTTGTGCATATTTTAAGGGCTAGGCCACACTATCGCTATTTAACATGCGATCCGATTGCGCATTAAAAAAGTGCATGGTGGTGGGCAATTGGTCTGGCCGCACTATATGCGCAACGCTGCGATCACCAATCTTTTTTGTGAATTGTAAGCGCTCCAGAAGCCGACGGTAACGTTCTATTCTGTGAGCCCTCAGCTTTAAAGATAATGTGCCCTATATTTGTAAATTGTAAGGAAATTCGATTATAAGTGTAGAATACAATGTTGACTTTTCATTTGTTTTTTAGTGTCCACATTGAACACATTTGAAATAATTTTGTTGCGAAAGGAGAAATACATTAGGTTACTAAGCCTGGTGCTAGATTGTTACCTTTACTTCTCTGAAAGTTAAAGGAGAACTAAACCCAAAAAATCAAAGTTTAAGTTAGAAAGTACTTCCCTCAACATCCTTCTCAGCATGGAAGATTCCACTCAGGGGCATTTTCCTTACCTCTATGAGCTCATTTTAGGTTCTGTTTGTTCCCTGAAGCTGACATTTTCCCTTGCCTGTACAATTACGATTGCAGTTGTAGGCTTGTCCATACAATACCATTGTGGTAGTATGGTATTGTATGAACAACTGTTTGTAAAGTACAGCCACACTTATTTTTATTTATTGAATAATAAATCCTGTACTAAAGCAGCTACCTAAATAACCATAGGTACTGCCTTTACTTAGTTATAAACTAAGCACGTTAATTTCATATTTGTATTGGACATGCGTAGTGCAGACATTAAATCAGCACTCACAGATTAGGTTGTCATAGAAAATAAAAGTACCCAAAAGATTGAGTACAGTGAACTGCTTTCTGAAGACCATTAGGACTACCGGTATGCATGGAGAGCCGGTATTGCTCTCTATTGCCTCCTCTAGGCAATGCAATGAGCTGATAGCGGCTCTCAGTGCATAGCGAATGGGGTTTACCAATTCTGAATATTTACCGCCACCGCCAGCTATCTGCGGATATTGAAAATTTCATCTTAAAGAGTCGTTATCGGCTCGGTACAAACCTTGTGGCGGTTGTCTTAAAGCCATGTTAACTCTTGGTATATGGGTTAATGTGACTTTAAGACGTACATAGCCCTACATATCGAGTAAAGCCTCTCTCTTTTAGAAATAATCCTTCAATATTTTTTTAGAAAAACTATTTTATTTAACTCTACTAAAAATGTTAGTTTATAATCCTTTATATTTTAAATAGCAACAAATTGGAACACAACCCCAGCATGTTCGATCAACAACAAAAAATGTTGGTAGTAATACAAAATATATAAATGTGAAATATTGTAAAGCCTATTGCACATGTTTTATATGCAGAGCTGTAATAAATACTAATGCTAATTCTGATTAAAGGTCATCAGATATCAAGAAAAGATTTCTAAAATATGGTCACTAACAGTTTTCAACTTCTTCCTCTAGGTTTGAGGACGTCTCGCAAGTTTTATCTGCTGAGGATTCAGTCGGGCTCCAAGCTTTTCGTTATGATTTTGCACCTGCTACTTCCAGAGCATATTAGTTTCTTACACCCACTATGCGCTCATTTCAAAATGTGTATTTTTTGAGAAGATATGTACAGTTTAGTTTAATATAACAGACACTGTAGTCTCCCATTAACACCTTCAGCAGCGACTGTGGGTCTATTAGTGCTGTGTTTTGTGGTGCCCTGATGCTAGGGATTATATATACTTAGGCTGCACAGTTTGTAAAGTTTGTTATAAAAATATTTAAGTAACTTCCTAAAATAGAATAACTTTCTATTACCCTTTTCAGTCTTTAACTGGAATTTGATAATTGTCTCTTTTTTTGTATTAGCTGTACCCAATTAGTCATAATTTATTTAATGAAAATAATACTTAAATCTAAATAAACAGATTTGTTGTTGAGTTGTTTTACTCTGTTTTTTAAACTTTGGGTGAGTGATGCAGTGAATACATCCTTACAGTATGTGCTCTGTTCTTATCCTGGCCAGTTTTAAATACATTTACCAAAAAATATAAGCTTAGCAGGGTTCTCTTGTTTTGAATTATATGTATTTTGTGGTGCATTAAGCACTTACATACTTTAATTAATTAGATTAAAATTATTCCAATAATTACTGCAAAAGTTACATCCCAAAGGTACGACATCTTTAGTACAGAGTATTCCCTCATATAAGGATACAATACAATATATATAGCAGGATAATGGAACCAGAGCACTCCACGAACTTAACAAAAATAAAAGCAGGGAGATTCAATAAAATTATTGTTTAAAATGGTGCTAATTTTTCCCTAACCAATCAGATCTTATTAAACATTTGTAAGCTAACATCTTATTGGTTGGGGCAAAATTAGCACCATTTTAAACAATAAGAACTTTTATTGAATAACCCTGTAGGTTTATTGAACCATCGCAGACCTATGATGGTTCAATAAACTAAGTTTTTTTCCGTGGAGTGCTCTGGTTCCATTATCCCGCTATTATACTTAACAGATGCACCCCGGCATACAGACTTTTAAGTACGGTGTGTGAAGGTTCCATTTGCTATTACCTATAGAATATATATCCCAATATAAAGAGGAGACAAATGTTTTTTTTTTTATTTTTGGCACATTTTGGGTCTGGCCTGAGGGTACTTGCCACTGCAGATGTTTGGAAATTTCACCTTACAACTTCCAGCAACTAAAGCATGCTGGGAGTTGTAGTTTTCAAACATCTGGGGTGTCAAGAAATTGGGGGTTACTGTATGGGATTACTGTCCATTTACAGGGCAACTAATGCCTCAAAACAATACAGATTTAAGAGGATGGTTTCTATTGTTTAAATGATTGCCTTCTGATTCTGTATTGTTTTTGAGGCTTTAGTTGCCCTTTAAATGGACAGCAGAATTCCTATACAGTAACAGCCAAATCCAGTATGGCTATTACTGTATGGGAATTCTACCCTCGACTTATACTCAAGTCAATCATTTTTTACTAATTTTTCAGGTAAAAATAGGTACCTAGACTCGGATCGACTTATATTTGAGTATATACGGTAAATACCGCAATTTTTTTTATATGCAATATAAAATTATATGCGCCACAGCCTCAAAGTGATTTTCTGATCATAATACAGATTTGTTACAGTACTATGAAAAAAAAGTGAATAAAGGTCAGTATTTCTATACCATATGGTATACTTGTATGGGCAGATACCAGGCATTATTGAAATGTATCCATTCTATTCTTAGGGGCCTGTCCCACCATCTCAGGCCATTAAATCGTGCTCTGGCTTGAGCATTCCAGAGCATAGCCTGGTTTGTGGTGTGAGTGGGGTTATCAATATTAATTCTGAGTTTGTATGATGGGACATACACAAGCAGTGGAGAGAATGCTATTTAGGCTATTAGGTGTTTCATTTACATTTTTGATCTAAAACCTGATCCTAAGATCTGTAATGTGGAAAGAAAGGTCAAGGGCATGTCCACTACCAAAACTAAAATTTAACCCCATACTGGCCCCTCTGTATAGTGTTAAAAATCCTTACCTTTCTCGTCTGCTCCAAATTGTTCTCCTGCAGTGTCTGTGCAAAGTCCAGGAAGAGTAGGAGCCGTCTTCCTGTGTTAAGGATTCTGTCTCTTCACTGTCCTCAGGGTGGTATTGCAGGCATGCACTGTGGAGCCAATCCCCCCCCCCCTCCATCAAGATCCATCGGCGCTGCCCTTTATTTTGACATGAAACTCTTTTTGTATATTGTAATTTTCCCCCTCCCAACCCAAATCGCATGGTTTGTTTGTAAAAAAAGAGAAAAAGTTACTTACCAGACCGGAATCCCTCGGCTAAATCAATAGCTGCCAGCCATGTCTGTGATTGGCTGACTCTCAACCAATCACAGACACGGCTGCTGGCCCTCAATGCAACGGTTTCTGGAAGTAAATGTTAGCTGTCAATCAAGTGCATTATTATCAAACTCTTCTGTTTTGTGCTGTAACTGAGTGACAATTAGAATGTGTGAATTGCATGGTTTGAAATTCCCCCACTCAGTGCTGACTCAGTGATTATTGAGCATGCTTAACTTCTCAGAAAGTCATGTCAAATGGAAGGAGTTAGTTAAGAGTGGGAGGGAAATACGTCCCCTCCCACTCTTAAGTAATGGATTGAAGGCATACAGCAACACACACACCTCAAGAGTACATGTATTTGTTTAGCACATTTTTACAGTATAGTTAGTATAGTATTTGAGGTTGAATAAAGACATACGTCCATCCAGTCCAACCCATCTAGCAATATCCTCATTTCCTGCCTAACTGTTGATCCAGAGGAAGGCAAAAAAAACCCCACCAAATTTATGAAGGGGGAAAAAATTCCTTCCTGACTCCAAGTGGCAATCGGAAATTTCCCTGGATCAACTTTACTTTATGTATCAATACCAGTAACTTGCAACATTCCTTGTTTGCAGAAACTCATCCAGCTTTTTTTTTTGATACTGGCCAATGAACCTGCCATAACAACGTCCACTGGAAGACCGTTCCATAGCTTTACCGTTCTCACAGTGAAAAACCCTTTCCGAACTTGAAGCCTAAACCTTTTTTCTTCAAGTCTTAAGGGATGTCCTTGTGTCCTTGGACATGTTCTATTGGTGAACAATGCCCCAGATAGTTTATTGTATGGCCCATTAATGTATTTATACACAGTAATCATATACCCACACAAGCGCCTTTTCTCCAGCGTACATAATTGTAACTTTTCCAGCCTGTCTTCATATTCAAGCTCCCCCAATCCCCTTATTAATTTAGTTGCCCTTTTTGTACACAGGATTCCAAAATTGCACTGCATATTCCAAATGAGGCCTTACCAATGCTTTGTAAAGAGGGAGAATAACATTTTCCTCCCTTGAATCCATACCTCTCTTTATACAAGACAATACCATGCTGGCTCTGGCTGTTGCCGCCTGGCACTGCTTGCTACCTTTAAGTTTGTTATCCACCAGAACTCCAAGATCCCTTTCCAACAGGTATTCACTTAAAAATCCTTGTGCTACTTATACTATAAATGGCTCTGTGTTAAGTCCAAAATGCATCACCTTACATTTATCAACATTGAATATCATCTGCCACTTAGCAGCCCGATGTGACTATCTAGATCCCCCTGCAACAATTGCACATCCTCTGAAGTTTTTAATGGTCGACAAAGTTTTGTCATCAGCAAACACAGAAACCTTGCTGACAATACCCACTTCCAAATCATTAATAAATAGATTAAATAGAAGTGGCCCCAACACAGAACCCGGTGGCACCCCACTTAGCACTTTAGTCCATAATGATGAAGACCCATTTACAACTACTCTCTGCATCCTATTCATTAACCAATTTTCTATCCATGCACAAATGTGACTCCCCAGACCAACAGACCTTAGCTTATACATTAGTCGCCTATGGGGGACTGTATCAAAAACCTTAGCAAAATCCAAGTAAACTACATCTACTGCTATGCCACAGTCTAAATTTCTACTTACGGTACTTCCTCATAAAAGCCAAGCAAGATAGTTTGACAAGATCTATTCCTCCTAAATCCATGCTGGTTACTACTTATGTCAGTCCTTGAAACATACTCTAGAACATGTTCCCTTATTAAACTTTACAGTATCTTCCCCACCACTGAAGTTAAACTTTCAGGCCTGTAATTACCCGTCTGTGAACGACTTCCCTTTTTGAATATTGGAATAACATCAGCCTTTTTCCAATCCAGAGACACACCACCGGACATGAGGGAATCAGCAAAAATAAGAAACAATGGCGTAGATAAAACTGAACTTAGCTCCCTCAGTACCCGAGGATGTATTTTATCCGGTCCAGGAGATTTATTAATATTAACCTTATTTAGTTCTTTCTGTACTATATCCTCAGTTAACCAAAGTGCACTTGAATCTTTTATACCATTATTGCTACTATATGATATCTGTACTTGGATCTTCTATAGTGTATACAGAGGGGAAAAAAGTATTCAAGACATTTGCTTTATCGCCATCCTCCGTAATTAACTTATCCCCATTAATTAATGGTGCCACATTCTCAGTCCTCATCTTCTTACTATTAATATACTTAAAGATATACATAAAGATTTTTAGGCTTTGTTCAGCTATCCTAACTTCATTATTAATTTTAGCTAGTTTGATTGCTTTCTTGTTAGTTTTTTTTTCTTGTTACACTCCTTGTTACAGTTTTTATAATCCCTAAAGGCCCTTTCCGTTCCCTCGGCCTTAAAGGTTTTAAATGCCTTTTTCTTCCTTTCCATTTGCCTCTTTACATCAGAATTCAGCCACATGGGCGCGGATTTATATTTTTTACATTTATTTCCCAAGGGTATAAATTTAGATGTGAACTGGCTTAAAATCCCCTTGAACACAGTCCACTTCTGTTCAGTACCTTTACCTGATAATACATTATCCCAGTTGACATTCTGAAGAGCTACTTTTAACCTGGGAAAATTTGCCTTCCCGAAATTAAGTCTGTTAATCCAGCGCAGGGCTCGTTCATACACGCTCGTTTGTATCTGTATTTCAAATGCAGGTGCATTTAAAAAAATGGACAGACCGTAAAACCCCACAGGATTTCATAATATCGTTCACATCTGCTGCATTATAATCCGTTCCATTCCATTCTGTTTAAAAAACGCACTGCATGCAGCATTTCTGTCCGTTTTTTCTTGCATTTTCTATAGAAATCTATGGAATACACATTGTTAAAAAATGGATACAAACTAACACATGCTGTGCGTTACGGTCAGTTTCTAGTGTGAACGAGCCCTTATCCTTTCGATAACAAAGTCCAAACGCCACTATTTCATGGTCACCATTCCCTAAGCCTCCAGTTACCTTTATATATATAATGCGCTCCACAATGTTAGATATTACCAGATCCAACAGAGCTCCTTTTCTAGTAGGAACCTCAACCACCTGTGAGAGAAAATGATCCTGCAGCAAATTCAGGAACTCATCGCCTTTTTCTGTGTTGGCAGTTCCACCACACCAATCAATGTCAGGGTAATTAAAGTCCCCCATAATTAGCACACTCCCCAAATTTGCAGCCCTTGCCAACTGCATATGAAGTTGACTCTCCTCCTCTCTGCTATAAGCCGCCATAATGCTAGCAGACACCAACAATGAAATTACCCCCTTTCCTGTTGCCTAATTCCACCCATATTGCCTCCACATTAACATCCATATCGTCAGTTATCTCTTCTTTTAAATTTGGCTTCAATTCCTTTTTTAACATAAACACATACTCCTCCCCCTTTCCTTTTTATTCTGTCCTGCCTAAATAAGGCTTATCCTTCTAAATTTACAGCCCAGTCGTGAGAACTGTTCAACCACGTTTCTGCTATACCTATTACATCATACTTTTCATTCAACGCCATCATTTCCAATTCACCCATTTTGTCAGCCAGGCTTCTTGCATTTGCAAACATACATTTTAGATTATGATCCTGTAATTTATTCATACACTTTAATACACATGCCTCCCTATCCCCTATGCTAGCCCCACCCCCCTTTCCGCCCACCACTGGCCTATCTACACCCTGCTTTCCTCCTGGGCTATCTATCCCAGTGAGACTGCCAATACCCTAATGGCCCCGCCATCAGTTGCCCTTTAAAGGGTATCTACACTGGTAAAACCCCCTTTTTCTATTTAGTTTTATTGAAGAACGGGAGGTAAAGGAGGTGTGTCTTACCTCCCTTTCTTCTTCAATAAAACCTTCAGGCGCTGGGAACCAAGGGAAGGAACTTACCAATCGCTCACTCGCTCCTCCGCTGATTCATCTGACAGGTCCTGACGGACTTTGTACTCTATGCGCATAGACTACTGAGTCCTTCCATTCATTCCGGTCATGAAGGTTTTATTTATCTCCCGTTCTTCAATAAAACTAAATAGAAAAAGGGTGTTTTACCAGTGTAGATACCCTTTAAAGGGCAACTAGATTATTATTTAGTAGGGGGTTACATTAGGTTTGAACAATTACCTTAAATAAATAAAAGTTTAAGTATTTTTTTTATTTATACCGAAAGTTATTTTATCACACGTTTGCAGATTCTATTTACTTGTAAAACCTGAACTAGAGGTGCCCCAACCTCCATGATGTCAGGCTTGACCCCACCCACCAGGTGGACCCCACGGTCCAGTTATTCACAAGGAGGCCATGGTTTGGTCAACTATAATATATGTTCATACACTCACTATAGCAAAAAAACAAATGTACCCAGGCAGCAGGTCTTTAACCCTTTCACTGCCAGGAGATTTTCATTTTTTTTTGCGTTAACTGCCAGAAGAATTTTCAGGATTTTGCCCTCAATCGCTTTAGACTAATTTTACAGTAGGAAACCTTGCAGTAAATCAGGAATATTATACATTGTTTTTTTCAGCACAAAGTCTACTTTAACATGGTAACAGAATTTTGTAACTTTTCTGGAAATTTTACTGGCATTATGGGTAAAATATTTTAAAAAAATGAAAAATTTGCAAATATTCATGGATTTTTCCCATTTTTACTTATAGTTATCTTAAGGTTACACACAAAAATCTTACTGTTTCTAAAAGCTCAGATACTCCCGAGTACAACAATACCAGATATATGTAGGTAGCCCACTTTTCCTGTACAGGAGACCCCCCCAAACTAAAACTGCACCTTCAAGAATATTACACCAAATTAAAATGTGTAACCACTACTGACAGTTAACATAGAATATCTACCAAATTATCTAAAATATCCCCACAAGTGAGATATTTTTAGAAACTACACACTCGCAGGATTTTACGAGTGAGGTTAGTTTCGATCAAAATGCAGATGCCCGGACGCAGCTCTTCGTCCAATTGTAAGTTACTTTCTCACATTTTCCTTTTTTTCCTCAACTGTAAAATCAGAGACAAAATCAAATGCGAATTTCAGCTAAAAACTGTGGAGGAAAGTTCAAACGCATCTCAAATATGAAAGCCTAACCCCTCCCGAATAAAACGGTATGCCACATTCATGGGTGTACCCAGAGACATGGCTACCAACTAACCCAGAGCGTGACCAGTGCCAAATGTCAGTAGCAGCAAAAAAAAATTAGCCAGTTTTGTATTTGAACAGTCTGCAGTTTTTCCACAAAACACCCCCGTAACTTAGAAATAACCCCCACAAACTATATATTCCTGAAATCTACACACCTTCAGCTATGTAACACTGTAGTTTGTTCATTCATACCATCAATGGTGTGGGCGCAGTTCTTCATAGAAGTTCGCATTTGTCTGAAAAAATGAACAAAAAACAACTTCAAAAGGTAGAAATCATGCCAAAACCTCATGGAATGTAAAAAAAAGTTACTAAATATCAATCTCCCAAATGTCCTGAATCAAAGGGTATGCCATATGTGTGGTTACACACGTGGACGTGGAAGCCAAAAGCCACAAAGTGAAACAATGCACAATGGCTCAGAAACAGCAAAAATATTCAGCCAAATCTGAATTTGAACAGTCTGCAATTTTTCCCCATAAAACAACCCCCACAAACCATATATTTCTCAAATCCACACACCTTTATCTACGAAATTCTGTAGTTTGTTCATTCGTACCATCAATGGTGTGGGCGCAGTTCTTCGTAGAAGTTCACAGTTTTAGCAGATTTTCTAAAAAATTTGGAAAAAAACACTCTCAAAAGGTAGAAATCATGCCAAAATCCCAAGTAATGTAAAAAAAAGTTACCAAATATCAATCTCCCAAATGTCCTGAATCAAACGGTATGCCCTATGTATGGTTACACACGCAAACGTGGAATCAACTAACCACAAAGTGAGCCAATGAACAATGGCCCAATTACAGCAACTTTTCAGATTTGTCAGACTAAACACCCCTCTATATTAGAAATACCCCCCCAAACTATATATTTTTGGAATCTACACATCTTCAGCTACACAATGGTGTGATTCTTTTATGCATACCACCAATGGTATGAGCGCAGTTTCATGTAAAATTTCGCTTTTTTACCAGATTTTCAGGAAAAATTTATAAAAATACAATTCAAAGTTAAAAATCATGGCAAATTTCCACATCCCACATGTTCTGAATCAAACGGTATGCCCTATGTGTGGATGCACACAGAGACGTGGCCACCAACTAGCTCAAATGGGATGCATGCACAAATGCAATTACAAGAAAAAATCAAAGTGCTCTGTAATTTGAACAGCCTACCCTTTTTCTAAGGAAACAGTCCAGAAACATGGAAATTCCCCCCACAAGCTATATATTTTTGGAATCTATACACCTTCAGCTACGTTACGATGCCATGCTTTCATACATACATGAAGAATTCCAGACCCAGTGATCCAAAGAACTCTTGTGTTTTTAGGAGGTTTTGTGAAAAATAAAATAAGATGATTCAAGGATTGAAATCCTACCTAAACCCTTTTGACAAGCAAAAAAACCCACTAAATGTCAATCTCCCACATATCCTACATCAAACGGTATGCCATATGTGTAGGTGCACACAGAGACGTGGCCACCAACTAGCTCAAATGGGACACATGCACAAGTGTAATTACAAGGAAAAAATCAAAGTGCTCTGTAATTTCAAACAGCCCCAAAACTTGGAAATGCCCCCCACAAATAAACCCCCCCACATGTTCTGAATCAAACAGTATGCCATATGTGTGGATGTACAGAGACGTGGCCACCAACTAGCTCAAATCGGACGCATGCACAAGTGTAATTACAAGAAAAAAATCAAAGTGCTCTGTAATTTCAAACAGCCCCAAAACTTGGAAATGCCCCCCACAAATAAAAACCCCCACTAAATATCAATCTCCCACATGTTCTGAATCAAACGTTATGCCATATGCGTGGATGCACACAGAGACGTGGCCACCAACTAGCTCAAATGGGACGCATGCACAAATGCAATTACAAGAAAGAATCAAAGTGCTCTGTAATTTGAACAGCCTACACTTTTTCTAAGGAAACAGTCCCGAAACATGGAAATTCTCCCCACAAACTATATATTTTTGGAATCTACACACCTTCAGCTACGTTACAATGCCATGCTTTCATACATACATGAAGAATTCCAGACCCACTGATCCAAAGAAGTCCATGTTTTTACGAGGTTTTGTGAAAAATAAAATAAGATGATTCAAGGGTTGAAATCCTACCTAAACCCTTTTGACAAGCAAAAAAACCCACTAAATGTCAATCTCCCACATATCCTGCATCAAACGGTATGCCATATGTGTGGGTGCACACAGAGACGTGGCCACAAACTAGCTCAAATTGGACTCATGCACAAGTCCAATTACAAGAAAAAAATCAAAGTGTTCTGTAATTTGAACAGCCTAATCAATTCGGAAATACCCCCCACAAACTATATATTTTTGGAAGCTACACACCTTCAGCTACGTGATGGTATCATGCTTTCGTATATACATGAAGAATTCCAGGCGCAGTTATCCATAGAACTTCGTGCTTTTAGGAGATTTTGTGAAAAAATAAAATAAGAATGACTCAATGGTTGAAATCCTACCTAATCCCACTCGGCAAGTAAAAAACCCACTAAATGGCAATCTCCCACATGTCCTGAATCAAACGGTATGCCATAAGGTTGGGTGCAAACAGAGACGGGGCCACCAACTAGCTCAAATGGGATCCATGCGCAATTGCAATTACAAGAAAAAATAAAAAAACGCCACAACCCACCCCCCACACCAATCCCCACTCCCTCTTTTAGTGGTATTTTAGTGAAAAGCAGTTAGTACGGAGAGTCCCACAAGTTTTTGCACACTTTACTGATCCTAAAAATTCAATCCGGTCTTTTTTTGGTACCTCTGCAAAATTCCCTACTAAAATAGGCTTAGTTTCCCTTGAAATCGAACAAATAATGATCCGCGTTTACTTTAGCGATATCACCGGGGACATTGGGAAGCTTGGAGAAGACAATTTTTTTGCCAATTTATAGTTTTTAGGTAAAAAAAAAAAAAAAGGTGTGTGTATCACTTTAAGATTTTATTTTGTGTGCATTTCCCCTTTTTTTGGGGGATCATTCCCAAAGATGATCATCAAATCATCTTAAGGAATGATACCGAACTTGGAATACGGGCATAAATGCCCATTTTCCAATTCGAAATCCGATCGGAAAAATCACTTCCCGGAAATCATTTTCCAGGAAGTGATTTTTCATTCATTGGCAAAGATCAATAATTTGGTGATCAGAAGTGATCACCAAATTTTGATCTCTGTCCCCATTTTTTTTCGAAGTCTTCGCTAAGTAGCAAAGACTTAGAAAAAATCCTATTTGTGAATGGAACTTTGAGTTCCATTCACAAATGTATAGTAAAAGCTGTCAGCATGACAGCTTTTACTATACAGGTACTGCAGCATGATCTAAATGTAGATCTAGCTGCAGTACCTCCACTAGACCACCAGGGGCAGCCTCTTACCTCTCTATGGGAAGACCCCGGTGAAGGAGGAAGCCATGTGACGTCACCGGGGTCTCCCTTTCCGCTTCCTGAAGACAGACTCCACGTGGGACCGGCTGCACATCGCGGGACCCGGCTAAAAGTAGGTGTATCTTCCGATCCCCCCCTCGGATTTGGATCAAACCGAGGGGGGATCGAGGGGGCTAGGGGGGCAGTTGAATGCTGCCCCCCGATCGCCCCTAGCGGGGGCCAAATTTTTTTTTGCTGCAGGGAAGCCACAGATCGTATATTCACGATCTGTGGCAGTTTGTGCATTCACTGCACAGATCGTGAATATACGATCTGTGGCAGGGAAAGGGTTAAGTCTTTTCAGCAGGCTCAGATTGTGTGAAGGGTTCACCATTCCCGTATAAACTTCCAAATAGCAACAAATTGACACACAAGAGCCAAAATAGCATGTGCCAACTGTGATTTATTGGAGATACCAGCACGACATGTTTCAGACCAGTGTGGTCTTTCCTCAGGTGCATTACAGAAATGATTGGTGTGGTGGAACTACCATCACAGAAAAGGCGATGAGTTCCTGAATTTGCTGCAGGATAATTTTCTCTCACAGGTGGTTGAGGTTCCTACTAGAAAAGGAGCTCTGTTGGATCTGGTAATATCTAACATTGTGGAGCGCATTATAGATATAAAGGTAACTGGAGGCTTAGGGAATAGTGACCATGAAATAGTGGCATTTGGACTTTGTTATCGAAAGGAAAAGTGCGCTGGGTTAACAAAGACATTTAATTTCAGGAAAGCAAATTTTCCCAGGTTAAAAGCAGCTCTTCAGAATGTCAACTGGGATAATGTATTATCAGGTAAAGGTACTGAACAGAAGAGGACTGTGTTCAAGGGGATTTTAAGCCAGTTCACATCTAAATTTATACCCTTGGGAAATAAATGTAAAAAAAATAAATCCGCGCCCATGTGGCTGAATTCTGATGTAAAGAGGCAAATGGTAAGGAAGAAAAAGGCAATTAAAACCTTTAAGGCCGAGGGAACGGAAAGGGCCTTTAGGGAGTATAAAAACTGTAACAAGGAGTGTAAGAAAGCAATCAAACTGGCTAAAATTAATAATGAAGTTAGGATAGCTGAAGAAAGCATCACTAAGCCTAAACATTTTTTTAAGTATATTAATAGTAAGAAGATGAGGACTGAGAATGTGGCACCATTAATTAATGGGGATAAGTTAGTTACGGAGGATGGCGATAAAGCAAATGTCTTGAATAATTTTTTTTCCTCTGTATACACTATAGAAGATCCAAGTACAGATATCATAGAGTATAGTAGCAATAAAGGTATACAAGATTCAAGTTCACTTTGGTTAACCGAGGATATGGTACAGAAAGAACTAAATAAGGTTAATATTAGTAAATCTCCTGGACCGGATAAAATACATCCTAGGGTACTTAGGGAGCTAAGTTCAGTTTTATCTAGGCCATTGTTTCTTATTTTTGCTGATTCCCTCATGTCCGGTGGTGTGCCTCTGGATTGGAAAAAGGCTGATGTTATTCCAATATTCAAAAAGGGTAGTCGTTCACAGCCGGGTAATTACAGGCCTGTAAGTTTAACTTCAGTGGTGGGGAAGATCCTGGAAAGTTTAATAAGGGATCATGTTCTAGAGTATGTTTCAAGGACTGACATTATAAGTAGTAACCAGCATGGATTTAGGAGGAATAGATCTTGTCAAACTAACTTGCTTGGCTTTTATGAGGAAGTAAGTAGAAATTTAGACTCTGGTATAGCAGTAGATGTAGTTTACTTGGATTTTGCAAAGGCTTTTGATACAGTCCCCCATAGGCGACTAATGAATAAGCTAAGGTCTGTTGGTCTGGGGAGCCACATTTGTACATGGATAGAAAATTGGTTAAATAATAGGATGCAGAGAGTAGTTGTTAATGGGGCTTCATCATTATGGACTAAAGTGCTAAGTGGGGTGCCACAGGGTTCTGTGTTGGGGCCACTTCTATTTAATCTATTTATTAATGATTTGGAAGTGGGTATTGTCAGCAAGGTTTCTGTGTTTGCTGACGACACAAAACTTTGTCGACCATTAAAAACTTCAGAGGATGTGCAATCGTTGCAAGGGGATCTAGATAGATTATCACATTGGGCTGCTAAGTGGCAGATGAAATTCAATGTTGATAAATGTAAGGTGATGCATTTTGGACTTAAAAATACTTGTGCTACTTATACTATAAATGGCTCTGTGTTAAGTGAATCCCTGTTGGAAAGGGATCTTGGAGTTTTGGTGGATAACAAACTTAAAGGTAGCAAGCAGTGCCAGGCGGCAACAGCCAGAGCCAGCATGGTATTGTCTTGTATAAAGCGAGGTATGGATTCAAGGGAGGAAAATGTAATTCTCCCTCTTTACAAAGCATTGGTAAGGCCTCATTTGGAATATGCAGTGCAATTTTGGAATCCTGTGTACAAAAAGGACATCTTAGAAATGGAAAGGGTTCAGAGAAGGGCAACTTAACTAATAAGGGGATTGGGGGAGCTTGAATATGAAGAGAGACTGGAAAAGTTACAATTATGTACGCTGGAGAAAAGGCGCTTGCGTGGGGATATGATTACTGTGTATAAATACATTAACGGGCCATACAATAAACTATCTGGGGCATTGTTCACCAAGAGAACATGTCAAAGGACACGAGGACATCCCTTAAGACTTGAAGAAAAAAGGTATAGGCTTCAAGCTCGGAAAGGGTTTTTCACTGTGAGAACGGTAAGGCTATGGAACTGTCTTCCAGTGGACGTTGTAATGGCAGGTTCATTGGTCAGTTTCAAAAAAAAGCTGGATGAGTTTCTGCAAACAAGGAATGTTGCAAGTTACTGGTATTGATACATAAAGTAGAGTTGATCCAGGGAAATTTCCGATTGCCACTTGGAGTCAGGAAGGAATTTTTTCCCCCTTCATAAATTTGGTGGGGGTTTTTTGCCTTCCTCTGGATCAACAGTTAGGCAGGAAATGAGGATATTGCTAGATGGGTTGGACTGGATGGACGTATGTCTTTATTCAACCTCAAATACTATACTATACATACCCAACACCATTATATAAAAAATGTAGCACAAATAACCCTCAGCTCCATCTAGTGGCCAGAGGTCAGAAATACAATTCACATCATCAAAAATAGACACTACTAAACACATATAGTCTGTCTTAAGATTTTACACCATCGGAACATATTACCAAAGGCATAGTAACATCAGCAGTTCAATATATTGATCACATCCACATGAATAGATATCGCTATTCAATCTGTAAAGAAGGGGAAATATAAAAAGGTACATGAATACATCATTCATACCTCATTAATATTCCTGTAAGACTTCAAGTATATTCATAAAAAGCATTTATAACTTAAAACATCATTAAGACCATGTGGTTCCATACTGTCTAGCCTATCTATCCATTTTAACTCCGATTGTAGTAGCAGTTTCTGCCTATCACCTCCCCTTGGAGGTAGGGATACCTGTTCCAGAATTTGCCATCTCAAACTTGCTTCATTATGTTTATTCATAAAGAAATGATCACCTACTGGCGTATAGGAATTTTTATTATTTGAATCAAACCTCCTAATGGAGCTCTTGTGCTCACTAATCCGGATTTTTACCATACGGGAGGTCTGTCCAACGTATAGCTTGCCACATGGGCATTTGAAGGCATAAATTACAGACTCAGAATTGCACGTAAAGTAGCCTGAGACATGTATCTTAGATCCCTTAAAGGGGTGAGTCACCAATCAATTATTCCTGAACAAAAGGGCTGGTACACAGAAAGAAATGATCCCTTTTGTTAGTACATTTGGACCCATGAGCCATAAAATTAAAGATGTGGTTCTTAGGAACTGGTCCCTGCTGCAAAAAGACCCTAAATATGGGACACTGTTTAGGGACCCACCTATATTCTCATACAACAGGGGTAGGAGTATAGGGGATAGAATAGTGAGTTCTGACCTAAGAGAAAGGAAGACCACTACTTCTAGATTTTTAAGCACAAGAGCTCCATTAGGAGGTTTGATCCAAATAATAAAAATTCCTATACGCCAGTAGGTGAACATTTCTTTATGAATAAACATAATGTAGCAAGTTTGAGATGGCAAATTCTGGAACAGGTATCCCTACCTCCAAGGGGAGGTGATACGCAGAAGCTGCTACTACAATCGGAGTTAAAATGGATAGATAGGCTAGACCAGTGTTTCTCAACCAGGGGTCCGGGGACCCCTAGGGGTCCCTGGGAGGTTGCATGGGGGTCCTCAAAACATTGACAGAAATTGTATAGATCCACAATTTTGATGAATGCAGATATATTTTTCTACATATTTATAAATGTTCTGTATAAAGTCTGTGTTTGGTGTATTGATGTCTGAGAGATAAATAAAAATAAGTAATGTTAATGTTTTAATGTAAGGGTTCCCACCCTGGTGTGAATTAGAGTGCATTTTGTTCAATAGAGATGTATTTATAGATCTATCATTTATATTTGTATAGATTAGGTTTTTTGATGATTTGATGACTGACAAAGAAAAATAATAATACTGTATATAATCATAATTTTATGTAGAGGTCCCCAAGACATGAAAATTGTTTCAAGGGGTCCCCACAGATAAAAAGGTTGAGAAGCACTGGGCTAGACAGTATGGAACCACATGGTCTTAATGATGTTTTCAGTTATAAATGCTTTTTATGAATATACTTGAAGGAATATTAATGAGGTATGAATGATGTATTCATGTACCTTTTATATTTCCCCTTCTTTACAGGTTGAATAGCGATATCTATTTATGTGGATGTGATCAATATATTGAACTGCTGATGTTACTATGCCTTTGGTAATATGTTCCGATGGTGTAAAATCTTAAGACAGACTATATGTGTTTAGTAGTGTCTATTTTTGATGATGTGAATTGTATTTCTGACCTCTGGCCACTAGATGGAGCCGAGGGTTATTTGTGCTACATTTTGTATATAATGGTGTTGGGTATGTCATTTCTGTAATGCACCTGAGGAAAGACCACACTGGTCTGAAATCTCCAATAAATCACGGTTGGCACATGCTATTTTGGCTCGTGTGACAATTTGTTGCATACACTCACTATATCGAATAATACATTTTAGTAATTAACAATGTTTTACCACTCATCAACTGGCTCCCTTTGAAGTCCAGCTGAATTTACTTATTACTTAATAAATAATGACCTGGACAAGTGAAAACATTTATAGACATACACTCCAATATGAATGACTGTAATATCATGAAAATACCATTCCTACTGTTATTTGACTCCAAAAACAATGGGTTAAACCAAGACTTGGGATTCTTAGCCCACTATAACTGTTTAATATATTAGTATGTAGGACCATATGTGGATGGTATACAATATGTGCATATTCTCAGTGTCTGCTTTTCTCTCATCCAGCATCCCCCCTCACTATCCCCCCCCCCACCCCGCTACCTCTCCATTTGGTTGCCCGCCCTAGTATACTGTTATTGCTCTATTTTATTACCCCCTCTCATTCCTCAGTATATTCTGGACATTTTTGGGGTGGGGTTTTTATCTTGTTATCTAATGTAATTAGCTCCTTACTTTCTGTTAACCTTTGTTTTAATCAGTACTGCTCTGACCTGAGGAAGAAGGTAGATCCCTCGAAAGCTTGTCTACTAAAATACACTGTTAGTCCATTAAAAGTATCACAGTACTCTACTTTTTACTACATATATTGGACTAATACAGCAAAACAGTTTTTATTTTTACTTTACTTTAAACATCAAAACAATTCTCCACTTTATGCTTTAAAATTCAGCTGACATTACTAGTTCCAGTGGATTAGCAATAGGAAGATATGCGGCTTAACAAGATAGTATTTTAAGCTATATATAAACATTTACATTTTTATTTTATTAAAAAAAAGGTTTTTTTACTTGAATTGTCAAATATGGTACCGTTATATAGAGAAAAAGCATACATGTTAACACCTTTTTTGGATTTGAAATGGTAGAAATCTTAGTTTGTAACAGCATGTACAGGGCAAGATTTGGCCCTCAAAACCAAAAATCATATGTGTGACCCTCCCCCTGACCTCAAATGATTTACCTCCAAAAATGCAAATGGTCTTTGGCTTGATACTTTCTTGTATCAAGTAAATCACCTAGCAGCCAGAAGAAGAGGGAAAGAAAACTTAACATTGCGATTGTTGTGCTGTTCATGTAAATTACAGAAATAACCAAGTGTGCTAATGCGCGCACAGTGCAATTGCACAATGTTAAGTCAAACTTTTTAAAGCTACCCCCTGTATCTTCCTGCCGTGAGCAGGTGGGTGTTGAGGCTAACTAACACTGGCTGGTGGGTTGATTGACACTGGCTGGTGTACTGGAGGGCTGACCTAACAGTGGCTACTGAACACTCTAGTTCATCAGCCACTGTAAGGAGGGCTGACCAAAAAATTGTACCACAGTGACTGGTACATACAAGTTAGTTGCCCCTAGTGACTGGTACTTATCGCTTTTCCGGGATGCCACACATTTCAACCCCAAAATACTTTGAGGCCAGCGCATGACATATCTATAGTATGATAACTGTTTTTCTCATGATTATTATTTTTGTTAAGATATAGTAAATTAAAATATACAATATATAATTTATTTCTATGAAAGTAGCAAATGCACAATAAAATAAATTTAAAAACACTTTACTGCTGATAAAGAGTTTACATTTATTGACATATGTAATGGTCCTGTTTTTAATACAATAAAAATGTGTTTAAGTACAGCAGCTGTAAACATCAGTTTATGTTTCTAGAATGGGGTGCTTACACTGCATACTAGTGCGACCTTGTTAAGTCATTTGGCACCAGTATGTAGTTACAGCACTGTAAAAAGCTTTATTACAACAAGCTGGGATCTTTAAATCACCATTTAAGAATTTCACACTATCAATAAAAATTAAATGCAGCTGCAAACTGTAGTGTACTTGGTTGAATGTAAAATGCAATTAATAAGGAAAAAGAAACTGCCCCTCACTGCCAGAAAGTAAGCAACTCAAATGCGTTGCCAGAAACCTTTGCAGCAAAACAGTAAAAAGACAAAATTATTATTAGAGGCTATTGTGTTATTAAAAGTGCTACAAAGACAGCAAGCTAAAGCTTGTATTGCCCTTTAAAAACCGCTAAGAAATACATTTAAGAATGTGTTGATCTTTCAAAGAACCCAAGAATTTGCAAAAAATGCAAACTGGCATTAAATATTCTGATGTTACCACTAAAACATCTGCACCTCAGTCATTTGGAAACACACACATTAGTCATTGCAGCAGAAATTAGTTAATCCAACAGTTAAGGGCATCTTGCAATACGCTTAATACCTAAATCAAATAAAAATACAATTTGAGGTCAAATGATAAATAAAATAAAGTTTCTGCAGATCACAATAATTTATTAATACCACAGAGACTAATGTGTGCTTCTGTGACAGACAAAAAAGAAATAAAATAAAAACCAGATCCTCAAACGTTTCACATGTGTAGAGTTGCTAACTGCCCTACAGAAGTGAAAATTAACTTTAGCATCTTAAGACCAGTTTCAAAAATAGAACATCCCATGTTCACCAGAAAGTGCTAGATGTGAAATTATCAAACAAGGTATTTACAAATTATTTATACTAACTATATTTACAAAAAAAAGTTAAATACTACAGACCTTTTAAATTTAGCATATTTAGAGCATAGCTTTTCAAACAAAGTTATACCCAATCTTTCATATGTACACCAAGGCCCCTTCATTTAGTGCCCCAAATCCTCTTCAGTTTCATTAATCTGATGGGGTGTCCAGCTCTTTACTACCAGACACAACAAAATGAACAGAACCTTACAAGCCGCTAAACAAAAACATGAATAATAGACCAGGAGTGGTAACATTCTCATCTAAAATATCTTGTTTCTCTAATGTATGGAAATGCAGCATTATCAGCAAAGGAAGGATATTTAAATGAGTTAAAATGCAAGTCCATTGTAAAAGCCACACTTTAGGGGTTAAAAAGAAAGCCAACTGTTTTTAGAGTCACACATACTCCTTTTCTGCCTTCGATACAGTCAATGCCATAAATAAGGAACTCCTATGTTCACATCTGTTTGGATGTCATTCCCCCGAGTACTAAGACAGTCACAACTAGGTCTGCAAAGAATTCTCCTCTTTACTGAAAGGTACAACGGAGCCAGGTTTCACCCAAGAAAGACCAGACACATGAAGACATTTACTCTGATCTTCTGATTTCTAGACAGGAAGAAAAGATGGTTAGAGTTGTAATGTAATACTGCATACAAGCAACTTGTAGATAATTGATTGTAAAGTTTGATAAAAGACATATCTCCAGAATTTTTCACAATTTACTTATGTAAACTAGTATCTGTAATGTGTTTGCCATACATGACTAGAATTATTATGACCTGCAATTTTCACTTTTAAGGATAAGCCAGAGACATAAGATTGTCGGCCAACCGCTTTGGCAAGTAATCCTACACATGGAGTGTTAGCACTGGCATCAGTTATTGATCAAACAGGATGGATCACAAACGATGTCAAGAGTCGTCAATGTAATATTGTTGGCCTAGTCCTTCGGTTGATAGTTTGTGCAAAAAGCAGTGAAAAATGTCTACTACAGTACATTAGTAGATATTAAAACAAAGTTACATATATCAAAACTATGATACATGAATTACACTAAAACGGAATGCATTCACTGGTGCATTTTTCACAGAACACCATTATTTTATTTTTTCCCATATCCACCAGTGTCAAGTCTTCCTGGTAGCAGCCGCCCAGGAGATTGGGAAACAGATCAATCATTTTTCATGTCTGATAATGATAAACCGATTTTGGATTTTTTTTCATCATCAACCCATGCACATAGATCAATAACATGGAGAGGAATTTAAACTGTAAATAACCAACTTGTCATTTACCACCCTCATCTAAATCATTCAATCAGTTATAAAATTCTCCCTAGTCTACAGCAATAGCAGTTGGAGTAAGCTATAAACTACACTTACTGAGGTCAAACATATTTTGTAAAAACCCATTAAAAATCTTGCTGTACATATGCTACCTAATGTTCAAAATGCATCCTGACCCACAACATTGATAAATGAACTACAGTTCATTAAAGGTTGTGGTACACTGTGGCACAATAATTAGCAATGATGCCTTGGTACACTAAAATCCTGAAATCTACCTATGGACACATCTGCAAGGATTTTGTATGTTCACCCTGTGTTTGCTTGGGTTTCCTCCGGGCACTCCGTTTCCCCACAATCATAAAGACACATTGATTAGTTGTATCTTTGGGGGCAGGGCCTGGTGTGGATGTATATACATGTAATTGTAAAGCGCTTCAGAAGATGTTAGCGCTCTATAAATCCACAATAATAAAAGAATGGAGACGCTGACATTGGCAGAAATTCACAGACCGTTCTTTTTGTCAAATAAGGACAAAATTCCCAGAGGTCTGTTTGCGCCAAAAATATTCCAATAATCTGAAATATTGTGGCTGGCCAAAATATCGTCTTGTGAGTACCGGGTCAAAGGAAATTTGTTTTATATTTTATGTTTTAACTGCTTTTCAATAGGTAATCCTCAATATATACTAAAAAGCACTTCAAAAGCCTAAGCCACATGCAGTGCTTCTTTTTCTTTTGTGTGACAATTATTGATATAAATCATTAAAGGGCATCTATAGTATTCTTTCTATGTGTTCTATAATACTCCCCAACCCCCAGATTCCACCTCTGTCCTGAGATATACAAGTTAAAAGGAGTGAGGATTTCAATACACCACTCCTGCTTGAACTGTCAATCATATTCCCTAGCAGCATGCCAGTATAGTGTGTAGGCTTACACAGGACTTACAGCAAGTCTCCCAGTGATTCCTTACTTCTCAAAAATGCTTGGCAAATACTGGGTTAAAAACAGAAGTAAAGGGAAGGAGAAGTCCCCCTCCTCCCAAGCTTTCACCGATTTATTGCCTGTCAAAGGAAGACCTGGCTGCAGTGATTCAGGACTAGGTCTGTACAAACTCCCCCCCCCTTCCCCCCCTCCCATTCCGTACCTTCAGAACAATGGAAAAACTTCCTCTCTGCAGGCTTACATACCAAGTTTTTTTTTTTGTTTACAAAGGTTAGAGTGATGTGTCATGTGCAGGGCCGATCCTTCCATGAAGCAAGATGAAATGCTCACGGCGCACACCCCATGTAACTTCAGAAAGGCGGCAGCTTGTTAGACATTTTTTCCCTTCAGTCTGCTCACAGACATTGCGCAATCTCAAGGAGCGGCACTAGTTGAACTCTGTCAATCAGGACACCCTGCACTCCTGATTGGTCCCACAGCCTGGACTTACAAGCTAAGTGTGGGGATGAGATGTCCCTCCCATCATAAAGCACTTTTTTTTACGTACCATTTATGCAAAGGGTCTTTGTTCAGTCTGCTTTTGTAACTCAAAATAGTACCAGGGAGGCGCACTCAGGCAAGATATAATTCAGTGTTTATTGTGATATAACGGTGCACCTGGAAAGATTAAAGGAACGTGGGAGTGCGAGGAGTTATACAGTATATGTGGAGACTGCTTTTGTAACCGTCTGCCTTCCCTTCAACCAGATCGCTAATGTGCAGAGTGTGCGGCAAATTCAAACTCCTGCTCTCCTTATCTCTGCACTGCATTAGCGATCAAGCGAAAAAGTGCATCACCCATCTGTATAAATCATCTGGAGCAGCAGAGGTGAATAGGGGGAGGTGGAGAAGCAGATCAGGACTTGTCACAATCTCCAACAGTACAAGGTATGCGGAGGAGGGAGAGAGGAGCTGTGCCTGCTACTTAGGGATAGCCATGCAATGCATTGATCTGTCCAGTTGTAAAATGAGGGGAAAATGTAATAAAGGGAAGAACATGGAAAGGAGTAACAAAGGAGAGAAGAGCAATAAGGTGGCTGTGGGCACCAAAAGGGTAGGGTGCTGGTAATGGTAAAATCAATAAGCTATAGGACCCTCACTCTCCCATGTATATACACCCACAGCACCCTCTCTATCCCCCTGTACATACACCCAAGCAATGTGTGTGTGTGTGTGTGAGTGTTAGAGAGTGTGTGTGTGTGTGTGTGTGAGAGAGTGTGTGAGTGAGAGTGTGTGAGAGTGTGTGCGAGAGTGTGTGAGTGAGAGTGTGAGTGTGTGTGTGTGAGAGAGAGTGTGTGTGTACAACTGCAGACAGCAGCCAGAGGATATAGCTCCTACCATGCATGTCCCTTGCACAGGAACAGCTGTGGACTGGGAGTTTCAACTAAAATATGGAAGGTAAGGGGCCTTTAGGGACTGTGGAGAGACAAGTCTTCTAATGGAGCTGGGGGGGAAGAAAGTAGGTGTGATTGGCTTCTAACGGACAAGAAGTAGTGTTAAAAGTAGTTCACTGCCACCCACCCATTTATCCCTCAGTGTCACACTCCCACTTATCCCCCAGTGTCACTTATGTTGGGAGTGTGACACTGTAAAGTAGCAGATTAAAAGAGAACCAAGACATCAGCCTGGAGTGTGGCTGAAACGCTACGGTCAAGGTTCTGACCTTTTATCCTTATCAATAGTAATGATTGCACCACCCAGACACGTTGGATATTTAAGGAAGAATGTAGTTTGATGTGGTGGCAGGCTTACAAATAATTTGGCTAACATATTTTATTGTACATAATGTATGGTAGGGATTTCTAATGTGTTGTACCACTTGCACCAACATGTTTATGTGTCATAACAATAGAGAACACACCCCCACACAAAGCCACGCCCACTTTGCCGCAGCGCACTGCCTATAGGCAGCATTCAAAAGTTTTTTCAGGTGCCAAAAACCCTAGGGACACCCCTGGTCATGTGTAGGAGGATTAATGCGCATGAGCGGCTTGTTTCATAGGCTTAATTTACAGCCGGACTAAATGAACGAGGGAATGACCAGAGAGGGGAGTGGGAGTGGGGAGCTCTGCAGTAAATCAGACAGTGTGCAAACACGGAGCCACAGAGGAAGGTAAGAATAAGGCAGCATACACTAACCTTTTTTATACCTGGATTGGAGAAATGTATAAATTTCACTATAGATGCCCTTTAAGCACCTTAGAATATCTTTATTATTCTATGTATTATGGTTAGTACCCTAGTAAGTAATAACATGAAATAAACAAACAGAGAAACATGAATCAGCCACCTGCATCACCATCCTATTGTCTCAGTATTTAGCCCTTCTTCTTTTGGGGTCTGTTGTTACTAATTCTAATTTTTCATTCAGCATGAAGAATGAGCCATTTACAATGATGTACTTTGGATATTAAGATAAATCAGTTGCATAGTTACATACTTTTAGCGCTAACATTTTTTCTCTGGCTTCATCATGAAGTGTTGGGTTCCAGGGTGAGAAACTGAAAAATACACAGACAAATGTATAAAAGATAAAACTGCACAAGCATAAACATATATTTATTTTCTATAAATATAAACATGCATGTCCAAACTACTCTAACTATTGAAGCTTCCACACTAGCGTGATTTTCGCGCATTAGGTTTCGAATATAATAGAAATCAAGGGAACACAAAACTTCCTGCGATTTCCAATGTGCAAGCATCCGTTTCAGTAACGCATGCGATCACAAAATTTTTTGGTGCAATCGCCTGCATTGCCATAATGGAAATGGTTAAACCACATGCGCAAACACCCAACGCATCACATCAATCATGTGCGATAGCGTGCGCACTTCTGGTGCATTGCAGGAAGCAAGGCTCAAACATCAGGAAAAAACCCACAAAATTTATACATGCTTTTTGTAATCAATATTGCTCTAATCTGTGATCCTACACGGAGGTGGTAAAGTCAGTAGAGCAACAGAATGGAAACACAAGAGAGCTGCTATCGCCAACCCGGTGCAAAGTCACTGGCGATGTTATATGCCGATAGCGGCTCTCAGTGTATCGCGAAGTGGCGGAATCTATTTCAGCGCTTTTAACGCCAGCTATTTCCTGGTGTTTAAAGTGCCTCAATAGAATGCAGCTTTTGGCATATAACATCGCTAGCGGTCTTACTTCCGTGTTAGCCCCGCAGCCGCCGCAATGAAAGAGTTTCACTTAGTCGCCTTTTGGTGCATCGCCCTGTAGGTCTACAGAAATGTGACTCTAATGGAAATCTGCAATGCTTTATTTTTTTCTTCAAAGCCTATGAACACATGGAAGTTTTTTTTTACCATTAGTGTAATTTTCACTACTATTTGGGCGTAGTATCCAACACCATGTAGAACTTTACATTTTGATATAGAAACATGTTTAGCAGTCTCTTTAAAAAAATAAATACTCAAACACTCTTTAGCCAGCAGATACTGGTAATTCCTTATAAAGCAGTCTCAATATCTTACTATGATAAAATCCCTTCTACACTTAAAAAGGGGGGTTGGGGGAAGATTTCTTCAAACCTGCAAGAATGTCTTAGGGCTTTCTGTTGGTAAATAAGATCTCAGATTTCACGTAGTAATTGTACTTCTTTGGTTTTAATTGTTTTGCTAGTTTTAGCCGTATTCTTAACACCCTATAATTTAAAGTTACCCAGAGAATTGTACTAGACATTTTCTAGTACAACCAGTTTTTAAACCAGTTTCTCTTTCACGTTTTACATTTTACAAATATGACTTAAAAAGAATAATAAAATAAAAAATAAAGGTGTCAAAAAGAAACAAAAAGTGAATGACTTGTAATTTATTTGTTCCTCTCAGCTCCCAAGTTGTTAAAACTGCAAAAGAATGTTTTTTTGGTAGATTGGAATACTTACAGAATTGCATAGGGATCCTCAATTTTAGGCTGATCAAATAAGTGGCTATTGCATAGTTTCACACTGTCTACCACCTTGCTCTTGAACAACTGAATATCCTTGTCATATCTGTGGAGGAGGTATTAAACATCATAAAACCAAATGACTATGCAAATGCACTACATTAAGTCCACAAACACCAGATACGTTAATTTATTCAAAGATTATTTTGACTGTCTCGTTTAACAAACAAGGTGGTCAAATTATTTTGACATTACAAACCAGTGGCACAACTCTAGGAGCTAATTAGTTTTGGACAGCCAGTACCATCGACATAAAAAAAAAAAACTTTTAAGAACTAAAATGGCATGTGTCTATTTCTAGGGGTATTGGCTAACTGGCTCCTGGGATTTGTCCCACATCCTTCTACTGGAGAACTTTTACTCACTTTTGCCATGCACTTGAAAAAGTAATGTTCTAAAAGGACTAAAATAGTAAGTGCAGTGTACAAAAAGTAGAAAGGACACTTCACCATCACAACTTTTTAACCTTTAAACCCTCCCCCCAAAGCTTAACGTTATGTTTGCATAAACGTACCTTTATGTCATACCATCCAACATTCTTTTTTAAAAAGGTACAATATTGAGAAATGCATTACACAGAGCTGTGCTAAGATCAATGAATTATCCTATACCTTTTTCTACAAGTTTACCAATTAAAGGAGTACTGTTGGAAGATATGCATCTTTTGTAAAACTAATGCAGCAGGAGGGTTGCCTGTGGAACGTTTTGTATAAACAAAAACACACTATTCTTATTCTCCAACCTGTGTTGCCAGATTATCTGGTCTCACAAGGACACTTAATAAATGTAATTGGCAGGCCTGTACTGATTTTAATTAAACATTAATTATAACTTGGACACGCCATATGTGGTTTTTAATAAATGTCCTTACATGGCTTACTGATCTAACAACACTACCTTCAACATTCCCTCAAAAAAAGAGGTACACTATTGAGAAAATGCACTTGCAGAACTGTGCTAAAATCAGTTTCACCTGCAGCTCTTTTTTTTTAAAAATATATATGTTTACCTTATAAAGAGATCACTCTTACAACTGTACTAGCGTTGCCACCTTTCCCTTTAGGACCTAAACACATATGAAATCAACATGCTGCAGTGCTTAGTGCCATTGCATTACATATATGCTGTATGGCTACACTTAGCCTGCATTAAGCTAATATTCACCTAATATACATTCTAGCAATACACTCAAATCTATAAATGGTAATAAAAAAAAGTCTCTTGCATAAATTCTCACAATTATAAAGAGTTAGCAGGTTGCTTCATAAACACATATGCAAACAGTTAACAGCTTTCCCCAAACCCTTTTGCACCTCTCTGCTCAAGCAGAAAATTAGCAAATCATATTCACTGATCTCTCTGATGATTGTCTGGAATACACTGGCAGGTGGGCACTCTACGGTCAACTGTTACATGCAGTTTGGCATACGGAGAATACAAAACACAAGGTACCTAGTTAGCATGTGCAAAAGGAGTTTTGTGTACATGACAACTAGGAAGAGACAACACTTGAAAGCAGCCGTAACATCATAGATTGCGGGTTCTTTGAAAGGTTCTATAAATGATTTCTACTTTAAGAGTCTAATTTCAGGGATAAGAGACAAATGGTTTTAGTGTGATGTTTATTATAGGAGATGTAGCACTACATGTTTAAGACCTGAGGAAGGACCCTAAGATGTCTTAAATGAGAACACCCTTTAAAACTTCATAGAAAAACATAGATATGTTTTTTAATAGAAAATAAAAGAGAACATACAAGGAAGAAAGACTTACAACACTGCAGCTTCTGGATTTAATGGACTGGTTGTATCTATCTTGTAAAATATTCTGCGTGCATACATCAAAACTTGCCATATGTGATTGTGGTTTCTCCTAGGGAGGAAAAAACTGTAAAACGTCCACCATTCCACATAAATAACTTAAACATTAAGAGTCAAAAACACATTCACTACCAGAAAAATGGCAAATGTAGCTGTGATTTTTTATTTATCTGTATGTTAATAAGCAATAAGTAGCAGTATAAAATATAATATTTGTAGTAGTCGGAGACTAAAAGGATTGATTTTCTCAGCCTACTCAGGTTGTCGTTTACTACTAGATTCTGAAGTGAAAAGGTCAGCCAGATGACTAGTGAAACATCTTTAAAGGGTATATTCACCCCCAATATGCCCTTTAAATAACTAAAAAGTCCAGTTGAACTAACATTAGTATATATTTGGTATTCTGACATAACTAATGTAAGATATTAAAAATGGTATCACTATGTACAGAGCTGCCTTAAAGGGTAACTGTGGTCCAAAATTGACTTTAGGTAAATTGACAGGAATTGCTTTCCTGAGGATTTTTGCAATTTACTTTCAATATTTATTTTACATAGTTTTGAAGATATTTACATTTATATGTGTGATTTGGGAGCAGCATCACCAGAACCCCTGCACTTCCTGCTCTGAAACCATGTGACAGTCCCTCTTCCCTGTGTCTCCTCCTCCTCGTGGGCCCCCATTGCCCCTCCCCCACATGCACCTCAGACCAATACCCCCCCCTTACAGAAAACTGTAAAAGCAGCCTTTTTAGCAGAGAAAGAATCAACAGTTTCAAACTTTGATTCTTTCTCTGCTGAAAAGGCTTTTACAGAGTCTTCTGTAGGGGGTAGAAGGGCAAGTGGGGGAGGGGCCACAGGACCTGCGAGTGGGCAGGGCCACAGGGGTCTGCAAGGGAAGGGGCCAGGTTGGGTCTGCAAGGGGAGGGAACACAGGGTCCGCAAGTGGGAAGGGCCAACAAGTGGGAGGCATTAAAAAAAAAAAAAAAAGTGCTGTGGGCTGTGCTGTTCTCCGCAACCCCCTCCTACCCTTCAGTCATGCACTGAGCTTGTGCCAACCCTGCAGATTAGAGGAGGAAGTAGTATTTCTGACCACAGATTCAGAACCTCCCACCCCCTAACTTTCTGATTAGTGATTTCTTCATATTTTGGGCTGTGCAGCACATAGAGAGGTGGTTGATGGCTCGTTTTAAAAAGGTAGGAACCTGGCCTTTCATTTAAAATAAACTTTTAATAAAGGATCAAGCTGAACTGATTTGAGCACTTAAACTGCATTTCCTGCTATAAAAATGTTACATATGGTGGGCGTTGTGCCTTCTACTATCCAATCCACTCTGCTGCTAAAACCCATTTATTTACCATTTGAAAGCTAACATCTGATTAGTGCAAAATCAGCACCATTTTCAACGATAAGAACTCTTATTACATCTCACTGTTCATTTATCGATAGTGTTACAGTGATTGCTTCTCACAAAAATATGATTGAGTACTAAAGCCTGCATATAAATTTGTAATTAGAACTTTTCGCTGCACAACAGGTTTATCCTACATGTCAACTTTTGAACTATTGTGAATTTTGGGGTGCAATAAGGAAGCAACGTTTACATGCATAAGCTTATGGTTTAGCATGTCTTTTCCATACATGTAGTCATGTGTTTTTATTCTCTTCAGAAAGACAGTGGCAACAGGCAGGGAGGTATTTGCTTGATAATAAGGAATAGCTTTCCTCATGCTGCCAGGCCCAGTCCACACGACTTACTTGCCTAGCAGGGACCATTTGTGTTACCAGTAGGAAATTAAATATACAGTATACTCTATTTTTACTAATTTTTTACCTGAAAAATTAGTAAAAACTGATTGAATCGAGTATAAGCCTAAGGTAGAAATTATGACCACTACTGCCTTCTGATTTAGTATTGTTTTGTGCCTTAAGATGCCCTTTAAACAGCAGAATTCCCATACAGTAGTCCCATACAGTAATAGCCAAATCCAGCACCAGTAACCCCCATCCTTGGCACTCCAGATGTTTGGAAACTACAACTCCCAGTATGTTTGGACTGCTGGGAATTGTAGTTTCTAAACATGTGGAGTGGCAAGGTTCAATAAAACTTTTAATTAAGCTTACCATCATTTACAATTCTCCTGACCCTGAATAGTTAAGTGTCACCTGAGAGTTGTAGTTTCAAGCTGTCACTTGCATTGAACTAGCAGCCATTTTTTGCCCCAAACTGGGAAGACCCATCAGATTTACAGCATCCAGATAAAAAGTGACAGTGCTGAGTGAGTCCTGCAGCCTGACTAAAGGAAGCAGGAAGGAGTGTAAAGGCAGATCAGCTCCTGCAACTTTCTATGCAGATGAAGGATTTTTTAACACAGCGCCACCTACTCGTTAGTATGCGCAATTGCAGCATTTGGATATAAATTAGGACTTTAATTTTAAAGCCTGAAAATCTCGACTTGAATATATTCGAGTATATACGGTAAAAAATATGCGCCAAACAGTGAAGGATAATATGATAACAACCAAACATACCTCCACTTAGCAAATGCACGTTTAACATCAAGCTCCCCAGATACTGGATCAACTAGTGGGTGAAAGACTGGGATGTCAAACACTAGACGCTGAAAGAAGAAGGAAATACACTTAACATATTTAAAGGGGTTTTCTAACCTTAAAGAAAATTTGGCTAGAAAGCCTAAACATGACTAGTGATGCCCCTTTTAAAGTAAAAAATGATAGGAAAATTACCACTTAAAGAGTAACAGGACAAAAAGCCCTTTGTATTACCTTAAAAACGATCTGTCTGTGAGATCCAGAGCTCCAATGTCTATAGAAATCACTGGCGTTTCCTCTTCAGACGTCACTCATTCAGCCACTCTGTCAATCTTGATAACATCAGGGCATGCTTTGTCTCTTCTTTTTCGGTCTCTTTAACCTTTAGTTGAGAGGGGGAGAGTCCTGGGGAGTGACGTTGGCAGAAGGAAAAGCTGGCGATTTCTTTAGCCATCCAAGCTCGGGATCTTCATGGAACTTGCAAGTAGAAGCCTCGACGAGTGATTTTTTTTTATGGTAATGCAAAGGGTAAGGAAACCCCTTTATGTATTAATCACTGTTATCTTATTTTATATGGATACATTTTCTTTATTGTATCTTTCAAAAGGTTACTTATGGTTACATATGAAGTCAGTTTTTTTCTCGTAATGCATCCTTTACATGTCAACCTGTGTAGCTTTTTATCATGTACAACATCTTTGTGCTTGTGAGATGTTGTTACCAAATAAAACTAATTGGCTCTTAAAAAATATATTTTAAACAGCAATTTACCTTTAATTCTAATTCTTAAAGGATATCTAAAAATGTGCTTAACACATTTTCTTTAAAAAAAAAAAAAAAAAAGTGTATTTTTCAGGGTGGTAAACAATGCAAAATTGCAAAACAATTTCCTACCTTCTGCTTTAAAACGTAACAATCAAAAACAAATAGGTTTAGACCTTTTAATATTTTATTACATATAAAAAAAAATGTCAAAAGGTGGACAGTACGATTTACAGATTAGCTACAGCACTGTGGCTCAGTGGTTAGCACTGATGCCTTGCAGCACTGAAGTCCTGAGTTCGAATCCAGTCCTAAGTTCGAATCCACCCTTGGACACATATGTTCTCCGCGTGCTTGCGAGGGTTTCCTCTGGGCATTTTGGTTTTCCCCCACAATAATAAAGACATACTGATAGGTTGTATGTATCAAATAAATGTGCTTAGATTGTAAGCTCTTCAGGGCAGGGTCTGATATAAATGTATACATGTAATTGTAAAGCGCTCTGGAAGATGTTGGCGCTATATAAATCCACAATAATAATAATACATAGAGGAGTAATAATGGAAATATTCCACTGCTGCTTTCATTATAATTCTAATCACTTATGTATTATAAATTAAGCACAATCAATTTTGTGTCACAGCACTGTATGTTAATTATATTGTTTAAAAGTAACATTCTTCTAGAAGGGAAGAAAAGGCTGAAAACTACTTTCCGTTGTTTATTACCCATATTTAAAATGTAACCTAAAGAATATTGCATCCGGTGTGTAAAAAATGGGTGTGAAATTCACTATAGCCCAATATTACACCGTAACATGGTGTTTACACCGATTTAAACAATAACGGGATATATTGCATCTACTACATCAGTTAATGAAAGAACAGAAAAATCCACTCACCGGACATTCTCCATCAGGGTAGTTATCAGGAATATAGACTGTAAATTTAAATACCCCATCCTGGTAAAGTCCATTCCTTATAAATATGACACCAAACCACACTGCAAATTAGACATATTCAAATGTAATTCAAATGTATTAAAAGCCCCACCCTGCAAAAACAATGTTATCTTAAGTCAAAACGTGTCAAACTCAAGGCCCGTGGCTTGACTGTTTGGATGCTGTACAGCAGTGACTGTACAGCATCCAAGACTTACTACACTGCTATGCTTTTGTGCTATGACAAGTAGTGGCATAACTATAGATCTGCCTGCTAGATACTGCAATCGTCCCATTTTAAACAGCTGGTTGGGCGCACCTCGAATGGCGTGACAAGCAGTTTAAAAAAACAGTTGATCGCAGTATCCGGCAGGCAGATCTATAGTTATGATGCACAAATGGAGAGGGGTGTGACAAAGGGTCTTCCATTGGAGTTCCAGATTAGCAAATGATCACATCATAGGCAGGGGTCCCAGTCCAAAACAGTGTGCTTCACACCCTTTCTGTGGTGAGACCCAGCACTAGGCACAAGTGTGACAGAGTCCCAATCCTGCAACTGCTAAGTATCTTTATAAAAAATTCGGCCCACCACTTAGCTTGTCTTTTTGATTTTGGCCCCTTATGTGATTGAGTTTGACACCCCTTCCTTAAGTAATTATAGAGATTTTACAGTGAATTTACTGTGGGGAGCTGCAGCATTAAAATATCAACATGGCCACAAGAGATAGGATTAGATTACCTGTTCTCACTCTCTCTATTCAGTGGTAACAGTTGTAGGTGATATATTCATGAATACATGGCTGTCTTTCAAAAAAATTTAAACATATAAAACTTTTGCCAATTTGCCCATGGCTAAATACACATGGACCAGCAGTTGGGTAACATAAATGTAATTTATCTGTGTGGGATGCTACTGATGGTTTACAGCAGAAAACGAAGGTTTTTAAACTGATCTAGAGCCACATTTAGAATCTGTATGACCCCTGTGTGCAATTCATCTGGGTATTTCAGATAGAAATACTGGCCACAAATCAATGACAAACTGGTTACCAGTAAATGTCCAGATTTTAGGAACTCAACTGTCAACAGTTACATAAATAGAAAGTGTGTGATAATCAATAAGTTTTAAACAATTTAAAATGCATCTTACACAGCTTTGGTATTTACTTAAATCAATTGTACTTGTACCATGACCTGGATAAACGAGAACCTTCAAACATATCTTATACAGCCATTTATCCCCAAGGACCACATATCATGATGATGCAGTGGGAAATGCACTGCATTTGGAGATTAAACAATATTTTATATATAGTGCAATAACACTATCAATTCTGATTTCTTTGTCATAGTAAAATGAAAAAGAACTAAAAATATTTCTGGCCTTGGGCAGCTCTAAACCTCATCACTGCCATAATAATGCATCTATTGCAACATAGGATAGCAGAGTCCAATAAAATGAATGGTTCTTGCTTATTTTATTCTAGTTATTTTGTATGAACTTATAAAAGGTCTAAGATAAGTTAATCAGAATGATTCATTCAAAGGTCTCCATACCTAAAAATGTTAGAAGCACTAAGAAGCAGTTACTACCACAGTGCCACCCTTTATAAAAGGTATAGTTGACCTGTGCTGCTTTCCAGGTAGCCATATAAAACACATAATTATGCGATTTTATTTCTTTATATTCAAACTTACTTTGATCACTGGTGAGAATATCCTAAATCATTTGTACATTTCTAGTTACACAATACCCTAAAACCCAAATCGGCTCCTAAATTCGCTTACCAGCCTTCACTACCAGACCCTCCTGCTGCTCTTCCAATAAAACTTATGTCTAGGTTTAAGGGATTTCCTTCCATTCCTGAATTTTTGGTTTTATCTCAGATGATGCGCACACACACACACACACTTCCTATTCTTCAGTTTCCTGTACTTTATTCAGGCACTGTAGGACAACCATATGCAGCAGAAGAGTAGGTAGGAATCTTTCAACACTACACAGTGGGCTCAACAGTGGGGCAAATTTTAGTTTGGAGGGTGGACATGCCCTTTAAGACAAAACACCCGTGGTCATGTTGTTTTGTTACCCTTTATGAAATAATTCTAGACAGTGATAATATAAAAATCTTACTTAGGGCTGAACGGTATGATGGCTGCACGTAAACCCCAGGCAGCTTCTGTTTCACCACCAGAGTGCTGTGGAAATGAAATTTTTTTTTTTTTTTTTTTATAAAACACTTAACAATTCTAAACACTAAAACAAATATAAAATAATAAAAAGCCGCACACATCCAATAGCTAATAAACTTAAAACATTTTTTTTAATATTAGTAAACATCCCTAACAGCAGACACAAATTAACAATTGAGATGCAGCCTGCAATTAGGTTAAAAGAAAAAATAAAAAACACTCAAAAAAAATGTTGCCACTGTTTGATTCCAAATAGAAATCATCATTATAATCATCTTCTGCTGAATATTCATACTGGTAGTAGGAACAAAACTTGTGTACAAGGTCCTAAAAGAGTAGTAGTGGTGGTAAGGAGGACCTTAAAGGGCATCTATAGTGGGATTTTTTTTTTTAAAAATTCTGTGTTCTATAATTCCCCCCAACCCCTGGAGTACCTTAATTATTTTCTTCTGATTTCTCCTCTGTCCTGAGATATATAAAAGTTATAAGAAATCAAGATTTCAATGCACCATGCATGAGCCGTCAATCAAATCTCCTACCTGCATGCCAGTTTTGTGCGTAGTCTTACACAAGTATTACAGCAAGTCTTCCAATGACTGCTTCCTGCTCACTAAAATGCTTGGCAAATACGGGTTAAAAACAGAAGTAAAGGGAAGTAGAAGTCTCCCTCCTCCGCTAGCTTTCACCGATTTATTGCCTGTCAAAGGGAGATCGGCTGCAGTGATAAGGCAGGACGCGGTCTCTGCAAACTCCCCCCCCCCCCCCCCCCACATCTTATGCAGTACTATCTTCAGAACAACGGAGAAACTTTCTCTATACAGGCTTACATACCGAGTTGTTTTTTTTTTGTTTTTGTTTACAAAGGTTAGAGTGATGTGTCATGTGTAGGAGGATTAATGCGCATGATCGGCTTGTCTCAAAGGCTTAATTTAAAGCCGTACTACTTGAAAGGGGGAATGACCAGAGAGGGGAGGGGGAGCTCTGCAGTAAATCAGACAGTGTGCAAACACGGAGCCATAGAGGAAGGTAAGAATAAGGCAGAATACAATAACCTTTTTTTATGTCTGGATTGGAGCAATGTATAAATTTCACTATAGATGCCCTTTAAAGGACAATTATACTCACCTTCCCTCCGCTCCTCTTCTTTGGTCAGTACCTTTTTCCCAGGGTGAGGACCTGAATCGCTAGGTCCTCACCCTTGGGTTCGCGTAACTTGCAGCATAGCCTTACCGATGCGCTGCTCCGGTAGGCTCCGCCCTCTCCTCGCGCAACAAGGCCAATGGGAAGGCACGCACGTTGCAGAGCGTGCCTTCCTATTGGCCTCGTCGCCGACAGGGAGGAGGGGGCGGAGCCTACCGGAGCAACGTGTCAGTAAGGACCTAGCGGTTCAGGTCCTCACCCTGGGTAAAAGGTACTGACCAAAGAAGAGGAGCGGAGGGAAGGGGAGTATAATTGTCCTTTAAGCATACTGATCCCCATCTATAATTCAATAAGAGGCAGGAGCAAGTATTTCTACCTCTCATTCTATTTTAAAATAAATTTTTAGAAGTTTATTCACAAAGTCATTCTTTAAAGCCAAAAATAGATGGATTATAAATTCATGATAAAGAACTAAATTGTCTAAGAGCACACGGGAAGATAGTTTGTCCTGATCAACACTCTGGTTTACAGACATAACTAATTGTTCCCAACTGAATTTTCTGCAAAATAAATTGGCCCTAATAATCATACATGTCTGTGAATCGGGGCAGTATTCAACAGGATGCACAATTAGTCGGGATGAATTAATTGGGTGGTACACTTGCTTTTCAATAGACTATAGATCATTCTGTCAATGTTGGGGCTGAAGTTGGTCCATGTGTACAAGAATTTGCGTGATCCGGAAGTCATTTTCATATCTTATATGTATATATTCTGGAAAGCACTTTTTTAAAACAACATAATGAATGCCATGAATCTAGAAAAACTTTTTAAAAAATTCTAGAGAGAAGACCAACTAGGCTGGGTAAAAAAAAAACAAACATACTAAATCTAAACCAGCAAGTTTGTAAGTTTAGAAAATCTACAGTTGAATGTTCATGACACCAAAAAGGTAACGAAGAAAAAAAAACAAAAGAAACTCTATAGGAAAATAAGACTTACAACTCTGCTAGAAGGGAGTATTCAAGATAAAAAGGACCATATGACGCATGTGTCCCATTAGTGGATTGCACTGAGGGTGATGGCGATATGGGTTTAGTGATTGGAACTGCATTCTTGGGTATAGACGGAAGCTGTTTTTTTGCAGAAGATGAAGAAGGGGAGCTTATTTTTTGGTCTCCAGGAGTAACCTTTTCCTCATTATCCGATCTCTAGAGAAATAAAAAGCAGAAAAAAACCTAAAACACATTATAGGGACAGAAAAAGTATTGGGGAAAAACATTTAAAACATGGCTCAATGGTTAACACCAACTCTGCAAGGAGTTTGTATGGTTCCCCCATGCTAGTGTTGGTTTCCACCAGGCACTTCGGTTTCCCCACAATCATAAAGTCATAGTGATAGGTTATATGTGTTAAGGTGCATACAAACGTGCAAACTTGGGGGGCCGAAAAAACGCATGATGTGTATGCACGGCCATTTGGTCAGGGCGTGTTGCCCGATCTGCCGGATCATCACAAACCCCGATCGAACGGACATTTGCCCAACAAGGAGCCCATACACGGCACTATTTTCACCCAAAACGCCCGTGCATACACATCATGCATCACGGGTCGGACCCTGCAATTGCACGTGTGTATAATCCTTTAAGACTTTCATTGCAATCATTTCAGACAAAGCCTGATTTAAATAGATAAAATAATTGTAAAATGTTACATTAGTGTTTCTTAACCTTTTTATTCTATATTATATTTATAGCAATATTTTAAAAAAGCTAATTTATCAAAAGAGTGGAATCAATACAGTTCACATCACTAATCTCTGTAGTCTCCATTTCTTCCAAACTACTAAGGATTATATAAAAAGCCTTTCATCGTACCTTAAAAATAAAACCTAAATCACATCTCTAGATAAAATTTATGGGAAGTTGTTGCTGGAAAAGATTTAGCAATATTACTTCCTGCTTGGACACTTCCTGTTTTCAGCCATGTGACCAGCTTGTAGTCATGTGATCAGTCTCTGCCTGCATTAATAGGCTCCTCTTCTCAACTGTCATTTTCTTCCTGACAGTTTTCCCCAGCAAGTGTTAACCGAGTATGCTTCGTCCCAGGGGGCAGAGGGCATGGCACAGGTCTTGTGAGGTCACAAAACCTGCTGTAAACTGGAAATGTGAACATTCACCCGAATGTAATTTTTAACAGGCTGCTGCCAGAGATGTGATTGTTGGCTCGTTTTAAATTAAATATTGCAGGCTTTCACTAAACCATAACTTGTTTGGAGACCACAGTTGCCCTTTAAGGAACACCCATAAACCTCTCAGGGAACCCTTGAGATTCTAAGACCTCTGGTTGAGTAACACTAGTTTACACAAAATGTTTAGTAATTAAATACATACATACAAATTTTAAAAGGTTTTGCAAATACTGACATACAGAGATTACAACGCATTTTCATTGTTTTAGTCTACAAAAATGGACCTTGTTTCCCTAACATTTTATACAATTGTTCATGTATGGGTTATGGTCCAAACGTAATTTTAATCAGGCACACCAAATGTACACACTTGCCAGAAGTTGGTAAGTGCAATCCTTCAGTATCCTCTACAAAATGTATTGTGCGAAAAACATAAATTTCTTTCACCAAAACGTATGTTTTTTGCACAATAAATTTTAATATGTATGTAGTGTGGCCTTCTCATCCTTGCTGTAATGGCCATTTTAAATAGCATGCCCACCCTTAAAACAAAAAACTGGACACTTCATTTATTTGTCCCTAACCCCAACTGCTATATTTAGCACTTTATTACAAGCATTTATAACCAGATATTTAAAGAGGAACTGTGGTCCAAAAATGACTTTAGGTAAATTGATAGGAATTGCTCTCCTGTGAGTTTTTGCAATTTATTTCCATTGTTTATTTTGCATAGTTTTGAAGGTATTTACATTTTTGTGTGTGATATGGCAGCAGCATCACCAGGTCCCCTGCACTTCCTGCTCTGAAACCTGTCAGTCAACCTGCACTGTCTCCTCCTCCCCTTTGCAGCCCCCCTGGTCTCTCCCACTCATGGACCCCATGGTGCCTCCAGTTGCAGGACCCCTTGGCCCATTCCCTTACAGCCCCATGTGGTCCCGCCCACTCGTGGGTGTCGTGGTCCCACCCACTCACGGGTGCCTAAGCCTCACCCGCTCACAGGTGCTGTGGGCCACTCTGACACCCCCCCGAAAACTCTGTGGAAACAGCCTTTTCAGAGTTAGAACTCTGCCTGAAAAGGCTGTTTTCACATAGTGAGAGAAGGGATGTATATTCCCTTACCTTCTCTGCAGCTGCAGGTCCTTCACACAGCAGAGAGGAGGAGGGACTTCCTGTCTCCCTCACACACTCAGGGAGTCTGAGGCTGTGCTCGCCTGCGGCACTCTACAGGAGAAGCCTTAGGAATGTCACATGTCAGCCTCCCACCCATTAACTTTCTGGTCAGTCATTTCTTTATATCTTGGGCTGTGGAGCACGTAGAGAGGTGGTTGATGGCTCGTTTTAAAGGTAGGAAACTGGCCTTTCATTTAAACTCAACTTGGAGACCACAGTTCCCCTTTAATAAGCATTTCGCCGTTCTCTCAATTTTTTGGCAGAGATTGCTGCCTCCTCCCCCTGCTGTTTTAGGAATCTAAGCATGTGCAGAGAATGCAGCACGGGAAAGAGTAATCAATTATTGGCTGTGATGTCAACAGTAACAGCCTTGATTGACGGCATGGAGGGAGAAGCTGTCTTCCTGTGCCAGAATAAGGGCAATAATTATCCTTAAATAACTGGTTAGTAATACATTTTAAAGGGCATGTCCACCCCCAAAACTATAATCCCCCCAACTACTGGCCCCACCATGTAGTGTAGTTTAATCCTTACCTCACATCCCAGCTCCATAGGGTTCCCCTGTAGTCCCCCCCCAAAGTCCCAAAAACTGCCCACCAGGAGGCTAGCAGAGTCCATATAGGACTCTGCCTCCTACCTGGCCTCAGGGAGAAGTTTGGCATGCGTACTGCAGCCCTTCTCCCCCTCCCTCTCCGGATTCCCTCCCCCTAGCATTAATCCCCTTTAATATAGTATTCCCCTGGTCCCCCAGCCCCAACCACATGGTTGCCGATTGGCTGCCGCTCAGCCAATCACAGACGCGACTGCCGGTCCCGCCCCTCTGCTTGCATTTCCTCGCAAGCAGAGGGCCGGGAGCGTGGCGGAGGAAAGAGGGGAGGTAAGTAGAGTTTGGGGGGCTTTCTAAAAATAAAAATAATGCGGTTGGGGCTGGGGGACCAGGGATATATATAAATATATATATATATAAATATATATATATATATATATAATATACACAAACACACACATTTACTTAGAATCAAGGTTTGTGCTGCATATCCTTGTATTTATAGATACATATATCTAGTATTTATAGCCCACAGTATATAAGTTGGTCACTTGATAATGGAGTTTTTACAGATATTTATATTTTAGATGCCTGCCACATATTGTTATGTTTATACATGTGTTCTTTTTTTTAAATAGTAAACTGTATGTATGCTTCTATTTTATTTGACAGCTGAGCTCACTGAAGGACTTCCCTTATGTGATACATTTTAATCTGGATATCTCATAATGTTGCACTAGAACTTTTTTGTATCATATTTTTTACTGCTGGGTGGCCTTAAGGATTAGTACAGATCGATTTTCTCCTGTTATTGCCCTGTGTCTGGGCAGCCAGATCTGGTTGGGAACTTTTGCTTATCTGATCAAAGTGACCATATTCCCCCTTTGTGTTTCTGCACGACGTACCCTACCCGGCACCAGAGAGTTGGCTGTCCTGCTGATCAAGTATGAGGTCACCAGGGGGAGAATCACTTGAGGTAGGTGGAAAGGGGGGGGGGGCGGTGCTTCCTGTTTCTGTTAGTTATTTATTCACTTACCTTTGAAGTATGTATTGTCTTGAGAACGGCCAGGTACACGGCCAAAACGCGTCGACTTTGATATTCACAATAAATGTTTTTCGCAAGTCCTAGGAGTGCTCCTACTTTTCCGTTATATATACATCCTTGTTTTTGGACTGCACCCGGGCCGTTGTTATACCGCAGACGAGTGTGCTGCTCCCCCACTATTACTGTTCTATAGATCATGTACTTCTTACCTTACGTACAGAAGCTGATGGCATGTTCCAGAAGGGGTTCATCATTTCCAATGTGTTATACTGGAAAACAAATCCATTTTAAATGCAGAAAAAACATCACTTTTCAACAATATTTTATCTATCAGAAATATAAAACAAAAGCACAAATTTTACATACAAACAGGATATAACACACACGGACGGTCAGAGAGAAATAACTAGGGAGATTCAATAAAAGTTCTTAAAGGGTCACTATACTCACTCAAAAACTTTACATTATCTGAAACTACAATTACCGTACAAGTAAAATGGTGGTATTCACATATTTATCTGTGCTTGCTTTGTCATTAAATTATTAATGTTTAGTGAGTGCGCCTAACTGCCCCCACCCTCCCTTACTCACTGCTTTCTTGTAGTGTCAGCACAGCCTCGCCATGGACACTGCTCTGTTTACACTTCTCTCTATCCTTTCTTTTCTCTGCTGATTCTCTTAATTGTTGCAGAAAGTGTGCTAGCAGGCAGATAAAGAACCTAGTTAGGGGTCAGATATAGGACACAGATTATAATGTTTGCTTCTGGAGTGGCAGGTATTTCCCTGTACATACTGTGATTTCAAATGAAGATTTCTCAGGATCTACAGCTCAGATTTAAAATCCCCAAAAAGTTTTTGAGCAGTGGGATAGTTCTGAAAAATAGATTATTTAGAGTATAGATACCCTTTAACGATAAGAACTTTTATTGAATACCCCTAAAGGAATTTACACCACTTATGGTGTAAAGAGCAGAAGAGACCTGCCAGAGACACAGAGCCATTTCACATGCTCTACTTCCCTCAGACTCCTAACGTAAAAGTGGTACCCTTACCCTATACTAATTAAGTGCTATCAATATCCTAACGAATAGGACAGCTTTTATACAATAATTTTGCCTCTGCTAATATGATATCAGATCTTGAGGTAGCTGTTTTTTTTTCAAATTGATAAACTTGTTAAACTTATTTTTTTACATGCACACAACAGACATGACAGGTCTGATAGGAATGAATAGCCTGTTGCCCATCCTAACCTTAAATTTAAGTAATTGTTAGATTTATAAATTACTTTTTTATGGAATTCATTTCTAAATTTAGTATTGTAAAATATACATCATCTAAACATCTTTTTTTCAACATTGGTTTATTCTGCAACTGAGTAGATTGCACTGAGAAAACATTTTTTAAAAGGGGAAACCACCTATAGTCACTTGTCAATGAATAGTAATCACACACATTTGTGGGCTTTTGCAAGTAATGAAGACATAAGTGATCTATAAAGCTAAAGAAAGAAAGCAGTCTCAACAAGTAAATTTCTGATCACCTGTTTGTCCAATTCAGTTGAATGACATCAATACCCGCCAGAAATTTTTCGCCCCGAGCGACCGATACACAGAAATATCAGTCGGTTGGGAAGAAAAAAACTGCTCGATTTGACACACCCTTATATGCCACCAACCTTAAAATAGAGTTTATTGTTTACAATTTAATTTCTCCGATGTATTTCTGATATATGGTTAAAACAAACAAGTATGCAACCAGAAACTTATTTCTTTAATAATGTTCATAGCTTTTGCTAAACAAAAAAATGTGAAAAGGGGCCTCCGAGTAAAGAAATACCTCTTAAAGGAACCCACAAACAATAAATGCTTCTTACAAGAGGCAATTGGAAATTTTCCTTGATCAGCTCTACTTTATGTATCAATACCAGTAACTTGCAACATTCCTTGTTTGCAGAAACTCATCCAGCTTTTTTTTTTAAACCGACGAATGAACCTGCCACAACAACGTCCACTGGAAGACCGTTCCATAGCTTTACCGTTCTCACAGTGAAAAACACTTTAATGCAAACCATTTTGCAGGCAAAATCTGTAAAGCCATACTTTCAGCCTACTATAAGATTCACATTTAACAGAAACATCATTTAGATTGGTCAAATGAAACAGGGATATGCAATAAGAATTCTTATAGTAAAAGAAAGTGTAAAACCCACAATACCTGATGTCAGGTTAGTCAGGGGTGTGTTTCAAACTAACATTGAGGGACCTGCATAAAGTCCAAAACATTTTCAGACTTAACGCAGCACACTTAAGCAATACTTATAACATTTTGGTTAACTTGTAGTAATTACTGTTAGGGGCATCATTAGAAGGGGTGGGGTAACTATAAGGCCCTCCATATGATCCATGATGAGCTATTTTTAAACAGCTGATTGCGCATATTAAGTAAAGATGCGTCTGATCAACTTTTTAAAAGAACTGGTATCTTTACTTTATATATGTGTATATGTATGTGTATATGTATGTGTGATCTGCTGTTTAAAAACAGCAGATCTTCTGGTGAGGGTTGTATGTCAGGGGCCCGGTCTCCAATCTTACGGGTGAGCCCCTGAAGTTATGCCCCTGCTGGGAAAAAGGACCAATACAGAACCTTAAATGGTAGCTCACTACTAACCACAACATTAAAAAAAAGCATAAAATTAATTGTAGAATACCTAGGTATGCTATATATAGAAAAATAATGATTTTTCCACTGAACTTCCCCTTTAAGTATCCTTTATTGGCAGTTACAGAGTTCTGATTTAAAGTACAGTAAAAAAAAAGGGGGGCTTTTTAAATAAAAGTAATTATTAGATTTTAAACTTGAAAACTAATAATCTTGTCTGGCATGAGATACAATACAAATGAAAAACTATAAAAGAACATTCAAGCCCTTATTGGCATGTTTGAGTCTGCACAAAAAAGATGCAACGATGCAGTATTTTGGGAATGGCATGTGAACTGGAAATATTGGTTCAATTGGGTGTGTCGGGAATGCACTAAAATAAAAACTCTTCATACACCGTAAAAGCCTTTCCAGTGTCTGTATAATACATAATGATATTCTTAAAAGGTGTGCTTAAAGGGTATCTCCACCCGTTTTTATAAGTTTTGTGAATCCAGTTCTATTGAGTGAACGGGAGGTAAAGGAGCTGTGCCTTACCTTCCGTTCTTCAATAGAACACACAGGAGCCAGTATACAAGACCTTGTTCTTCTATGCGCATAGGTCCGTCGGGACCTGTCAGACCAAGCGCCGGGGGAGCGAGCGGGTAAGTTTCTTACCTTGTCTCCTGGCTCCTGTGTGTTCTATTGAAGAACGGAAGGTAAGGCACAGCTCCTTTACCTCCCGTTCTTCAATAGAACTGGATTCACAAAACTTATAAAAACGAGTGGAGATACCCTTTAAAGGCTAACTCATCTCCATATAATTGCCCTTTCATACCTTTCAAACAGAGGAAAATGCCTCTAGCTTCTTTGGATCTTTAAGAACTAAAATTTGCCCCAGTGCTGGCCCCACTGTGTAGTGTAAAAAAATCCTTACCTTGCTCCTTTGCTCTTTATGGTTCTCCTGCAGTGACTGTTCCAAGTCCAAGAAAGTAGGAGCTGTCCACGTGTTATACGGTGCCTGCTGGTTCCTCGTCCTCAGTAAGGACTGGCATGTGCAGGTGAACTCTCTCTCCTCTCCCTCCAAATCCCTCTGCTCCTATGTTACAGCTCACGGTGCTAACGGGAAAAAACACCCTGTATACTGTTGTAACTTTGAAAAGACTGCAGAAATTTTAAAAAGGTAGGAGCGTGCCCCTTTTTAATATAGGCCACGGTCAAGAGACCACAGTTTCCCTTTAAGAACTGGCCCTGGCTGCAGTAAAAAAAAATCATAGAAATCCAACACGATTCCTTTCTTACACCTTTTAGAGTTACATAGGCCATAGCCTAAAAATAGAAAGGGGCAGGGGGTATTCTTAAAGCAGTGTAATAGCTCAGTCAATTATGTCCAGAGTTCCAGATGGATGATAAAAGATCCAGATTAGATCAATTATTTGAATGGTTTATTGTAGAGAGGTGTACTTTGCTGTAAACCATTCAAATTGCTTATGCTTATCTGGTTCTAATTGCATCTATCTTTTATGCAGGCCATACACTAGTCGACTCACCTACCAACCACTGTCTGAGCCCTCCCTTTTAATGCACACAGGGTAAAGACCTAAAACACTAGGATCTCACCCTTGGGTTTAACTTAGATCAGCAGCACATAGGGCAGCACGGTGGCTCAGTGGTTAGCACTGATGATGCCTTGCAGCGCTGAGGTCCTGAGTTCGATTCCACCCTTGGACACATCTGCAAGGAGTTTGTATGATCTTCACATAGTTGCGTGGGTTTCCTCCACGCACTCCAGTTTCCCCCACAATCATAAAGACATACTGATAGGTTGTATGTGTACATAAAGTAATTGGATTGTAAGCTCTTCAGGGCAGGGCCTGATGTAAACCGAGTAAATAATTGTAAAGAGCTGCGTACTATGTAGCGTTATACAAGAAATAAAATACATACAAAATACATACATACATGATAGCAGAAGTTGTAGCTTAAACTGTGCTGCCCTCTTCACTGGTTGTTGCCAATTCCTTTTAAAGCTATATGAGCTTGCAAATTGCACAGTCAGCAGGGTTAATTTATTGGGCATGATGTCATCCATTACAGCCATTACTGACTCGTGCGCTGGGAAGAAGACACTGAAAGGGTGGCAGAGTGTAGGCTGAAATACGGACTATAGGAATGAAATTTTGTGTAATACACAGAGTACAATAATGGCAGCACTCGTACCTTATACAAAGTCCATGTGGCGCGTACACTCCGAAGGCGTTACCTGCCAGTTCCAGGTACTTATTCATATGTATATTGAAGGAATGCGCTACTCACAGGATACGAAGACAGAATATTCACTTTATTGAAGATATATCATATCAAACTCACGGAGATACAAAAAAACGACCAGAGAGACGGCCCACCCGGGGGGTCTTCGTATCCTGTGAGTAGCGCATCCCTTCAATATACATATGCAATTTTGTGGACATGTCCTTTAACAGATGATCTATGACCTTCATTGATTACACTGCATGTTCTATGTAGTCAAGCCAATTTTCACATATCCCATACTATTTAAAATTTCCTATGACTATTTAGAAATTAAAAAGTAATTATTTTTTTTTTGGTTTACATTTTCTATAGCACAGAGTTTAATTTTATAGAAGTTTAAGCTTCTATATGTAAGATTACATATATCTAACTAGACACATCCAAAATAACATTAACAGACAACATAAAAGGGGCAATAGCTAGAGTCACATTAAGTTTAAAGCATAATTGTGAAGTACCATGACTAGCAAAAGTCCGCAGATAAAATACCACCATTAGAAAAGAGAACAAAGAAGTTGAATATGGAAATCTTATGGCTTGCATCGCCTTCTTCCGGATTTTATATATACTCCCAGTGCTAGCGTGAGTTTACACTGGGAACTTCAGTTTCCCCCACAATCATAAACACATACGGTACTGATATGTTGTATTATATTTACGAGATAGGCCAAACGAACAATGTGAGTGGGCTGCACAGGTATCAAGTTAAAAATCTGTTTTTATTTAAAAAATTAAAACTTTCCAACACAGATCCATATGGCAATTAATGGGGAGGACAAGGTGAGTACCCGACGTGTTTCATAACGCATTGTCCCATTATCAGAGGTGTTGTTATACTTTATTCAAAGGTGTGTCTAAAGTCACCACTTACAGATCCCGATCCGAGGCCAACATAATAATTGCTTTTCTGCTGCAGTTGCGAGATGATTTTGAGCTTGCACTGCAGCAGATTAGGCAGTTTTGACAATTGCTGTCATGCATTGGCCAGGAAAAAATTCAGCTGAAGAGAGGCTAGGGATCTTGGTCTGTAAGCAAATTTAAAAGCATCTTCGGTAAAGGTAAGTATAATGATGGGATTCCCTTTAATAAGAGGTGCAAAATTTCATATGCTTTTAATTTGCAGCAATTGAAATGTAACCTTGAAACCCTAAAAGGCATATAACCTGGCCTAGACATTACTCCACTTACTGACCGAACCTGATCCAAACCGCCTTTCACACTCCACTGCCAATCTTTTTACAGCAGGGGTGGGCAATTAAATTTCTCAGGGGCTGCATGAGGAACTTAAACGGTTTTTAAGGGCCAGGACAATAGGTTTAACTCAGTTCTCATTATAGAGATTGAAAAACTGGATTTTATAAATAGATGAAATCAATATCCCTCATTCATTGGACTTTTTTTTTTTGCTGCATTTTTTAAAACAAAGAATAAAAAGTGTGCAATATTTTAGACCAATTCCATAAAATTCAATTATTTTATTGGGTCTAGGTCTAGTATTGAGGGGCCAGCCAAAGGGCTGCATGTGGACCCCGGGCCTTACTTTGCCCCGGTCTGATCTATAACCTACCGATTCACGTTACCTTATGTCTCAACCCATTTCCTCTAGACTGTAAGCTTTTTGGGCAGGGCCCTCTTTCCTACTGTATTACGATATTGCTGTAAGTAACTCATCATTCTGTGTACTTATATTATGGATTTATTACCGGTGTATGCAATATGTAAGACTTTGTATAATATGTTTTACCCTTGTATGTAATGTTCGATTATGTAATTGTAAAGCCCCACAGAAGATGTTGGTGCTATATAAATCCATAATAATAACCAATCAGATGTTTGCTTGCTGCAGATTAACAACAGCAACATTTTACACCTCTTATTATGAAAACCCTATTTTAAAAGTATTTGTCTCTGGCACGTCCTAATGAGACATGTTTACCTCAGTACTTGTACACAATGGGAAAAGAAAGGCAACTCATACACACCAGAGCCTCACTAACGAAGCATGTGTTAAAGGCTAAGCAGTGATTTCTTCAGGGTAATAACATTGCTGTTAGCCATAGTGATGGTAGAACAGGTTGCAACACAATGTAAGTATGTCTCTTGGCAGCTCATTAATATTCAGGATTACAGCAGGTTACAGGTATGATAGAGATGAGAGACATCTAATAAATAACCAGACCTTTACACATGGATATCGTAATCAACTCCTACTTACCAGTCCCACCGTACCCACGAAGCACTGTGGGTAGCGGCTAGTTCCTGTCCCTCTAGAAGGACCACGATGACATCACAGACACGTGACCAGGAAGTCTCGGTACCAAGCGCTGCAAAACTGCATAGGCAGACGGGAGAACGTCATCATCCGCGGCGACTTGCCCAAATTAATCAGTTTCTTGTCTAGTCCATGTGCGGCGTCTCAGCTCCTCTGTTTTGTTGTTTTGAAGCTACTATATCCCTCCCTAAGCACCTGTATCTTGTAATCAGCCCTCCCCCATTTCTCTTTCCTGTCGTCCAGCGCCTGTATCCTATTCTTACCTCCAGTCTCCGTATCCTGCGCCTAGTGTTTAAGGATAATTGTGCTGCCTCAATGCTGCGAAGGGGGCGGAACCCTTCCTACTGCCTCTGGCTGTCACTAAGGAATAGTATGCAGGAAAACACTTCCTCCCACTCTGATCTCGCGATGTTAGCTTGTGTATGGAAACACACGGATTTACAGCTTATTGCTGTTATTGCGGTCGGTCTTAACTGGCCGCAGATTCCTGGCACATTATAGCAAAAAAAGGTTTACTTTAATTTTTACTTTAATAAGTGTGTTTGTTTCCTTTTTTCATTCTGTTTTATGGTAAAGAGTCTTTCAAGTCTGGTTGTATGGTAAGGTTGATGCATTGCAACGCACCAGAAGCTCACATGAGATTTCGCTGTTTTCCATTATGGTAACACATGCGATTGCGCAAAAATTATGATTGCAGATGTTCCGGAGTCGGAAGCCCTAAACGCAGTGCATCAGAAATCTCAAATGTTTGCGTTCTCTCGATTTTTATTCTATTCAAAATCACAAGCGCAAAAATTGTGCACACTAGCGTGTTTTTCGCATGTTTGCACGTGCAGTTTTCAATAACATGGAAATTGCGGGAATGCGAAGATTCCTGCGATTTCCAATGCGCATGATATTGCACGTCCGTTTAGCGTTCAAGCATTTTGTGTTTTTTCTTCATTTTCTATTGAAAATGCATGCACAGACGTGAAACAAAGCTCGCTAATGCACAGAAATCGTACACGCAATCACGTGCGTTTGCGTGCGTGATTTGGTGCCTTGTAGTGTGGCCTCAGCCTTAAGGATGGGAGGGAGGAGGGGGTGTTTTAAAATAAAGCAACAAAGAATAAAGGGGGGGTTGTTTATTTTAACACTAGCCAGTTAAGCCCGTTATAAAAACGGGTGCTAGATCTCTCCCTCTCTCCGGTCCAGTTGGCGGACATAGCCAGAAGATGAAAACCCGCGCCGCTACACACACATCCAGCAACGCACAGGATCCCTCCCACTCTCTTCTCACGCATGCGCAGAAGGGAAAAAGCCACACGGATTCACCTATGCAGGTTTAGCATTTTATTATATAGGATTAAGGGGTGTAGGGGTGTGTGTGTATGTAGTATATATGTATATGTGTGTTTGTATTAATTTTATTTTTGCTTACGTTGCCAACTGGTTTTTCTAATGTGCGTATCTTTTGGTGGAATTAAATTGATTTTTAATTTTCTAGTGAGGAGATATTAAATATAATATAAAGAACCATTATTCTTATCTTTAGTTCATTCATTCATGCAACAATATTTATGAGTGATATGATCAATTTGGTCAAATCAGTTAAATATTACATTTAATAATACATTGGATAAACTATACTACTACCACTATGTTGATCATAGTTTTGATCTGATTGGTATCAGAATAGTAACTTTTTAAATTATCCATCAAAATTTTTGTAATCATAGCACCAACATAGGTATATATATATATATATATAGTTACATAGTAATTGAGGTTGAATAAAGACATGCGTCCATCAAGTACAACCTTTTCACCCTCCTTTTTTTTTCTTTCTTTTTTTTTTTTTTAAATCCCCTCCTGTTGGAGGTATTTTATTAATGATACAGTAGAAAAAATACAGTTACATATCATAGGTGGTGAAATTTGCAGAAAACAATTCTAGATATTATGGTACACTCAGTACTCGGGTGTTATAAGTAAGTAGTGTACTTGGGATCATCAATGTTGATTATCACTATAGTTTTTTTAGTAACATCAATAAAAACTAATACTAATAAAAACATAAAAAGAAAAACCCGTTTTGCCTTGTGATGCGCCTTTCCATTCTGGTTAGTGATCCTAAGAGATAGACTCCAAACTGTCGTCTTTACAGCTAGTTATGTTATTTAAACATTTACTCATTACATGTGTGGGGGGAGGTTTCCCATCTGGACCATATTTTGTCATATTTGATAGGGCAGCCCCGGTGGGTATTGATAAGTTTCTTGAAAGGGAGAGTTGCGTTTATAGCTATCTTCCAATTTGACAGTGAGGGGAGGGTCGGCTGAATCCACGTCTGGGCAATCAACTTCTTTGCATAGAAGAGGGTTTCGTTCAGGAAAATATGGAGGAACCTGTCGGGGACTACCTCCTTCATAATTCCTAAGAGACAAACTTTAGGGTCCAGTCCCACCGGGGATCCCATATGGTCATGCAGGAATTTAATTATTTGGTGCCAAAAGCCCTGAACTCTGGGGCATTCCCATATCATATGGTAAAAGCTACCTAGTGCTAGTAGGCATTTCAGGCAGTGTGGATTATAGTTGGGTTTGTAACGGGAAAGGCGGGTTGGGGTGAGGTAGGTTCTATGGAGGATATATAGCTGAGTCAGTCTATCTGACATTTTGGGGGAGGCTAGGGTGTGGGGCGCTAGGGCTTCCACCCAGTCCTCTCCATCTATCGGCCCACATCGGATTCCCAGGATATTCTTTTCTTTTGAGCAAGTACCCCTGCGGAGGGCGATCTGAGGCAGCGGTATAGTTTTGTAATTAATTTTGAGGAGGTTGAGGTGCTTAGTGTGTCGAACAAGGGGTTTTTAACAAATTCTGGGGGAGTATTTCTGAACTGTGTCTGAAATGCGTGTCGTACCTGGAAGTATCTAAATAACATGTTATTTGGTAGCCCAAATTCCTGTTTCAGTTGGTCAAAGTTTTTAAGAGTATTGTTCGTGAGGTGAAGGATTTGCGTTATTTTGTAGTTGGCCCATGTTTTTGCGTTTGGTATGGAGGTAAATTCTGGCAATAGTTTGTTGTACCATAGTGGTGTATCTCTGTTGATTGTTGGAATTTTCATTGTCTTGTTTGCTAGATCCCAGATTTTCAACATTTGAACCAGGAGAGGATGCGGGTTGCTGTTCAGGTGTGTGCTTCTGTAGCCTCTTGCAATAGAGTCTAGGATGTTAAGGTTGGCATTTGTGTTTGGCATATCTAGTAGGGTGTGGACTCTATCTCATTTCTCTAGTGACCAGTGACATAGGTGAGACAACTGTAATTCTAGGTAATAACTTCTTAGATCAGGGACTGCTAGGCCGCCCATATTGGAGGGGTTTTTGAGGGTGTTGCAGTTCAACTTGTGGCGTCCTGTGCCCCAGATGAAGGATTGCCTCTAGTATTTTTAAGTGTTTTAGGGGTAGGAAAATGGGGGAGTGCCATAGTGTATATAAAATCTTTGGGAGTAGTATCATTTTAATTAGATTGATTTGGCCCGCCACTCCCAGGGGTAACTTGGAACAGATCTGTGTCTTGTGTTTCACCAGTACTATAAGTGGTTCAATGTTAAGGGCAGCAAACTCTGCCGATTGTCTTGAGACCTTCACTCCCAAATACTTGATTGCGGTGGTTCTGAGTAGGGGTAAAGGAGTTAACGGGGCTTCTGGGGGAAAGCTGTCAAGCGGTAATATTTGAGATTTAGTCCAATTAATTGAGAGTCCGGAGTATTTGCCGTAGTTTGTAATCACTTGTAGTGATGTCTGAAGGGATGTGTTTTGGTCAGCCAAGAAGAGCAACATGTCATCTGCATAGAGACTTATCGTCTCTCATAGCTCGCCTTTTTTGAGTCCACGGACGTTTGGGTGAGCGTGAATCACGAGAGGCTCTGCAGCTATGGCATAAAGGAGGGGTGATAGGGGGCAGCCTTGGCGGGTGCCTCTGCTTAATGGAAAGAGGGGTGATATAATGTTGTTCGCCAGTATTTTGGCTTTGGGGTGCTGGTATAGTATTTGGAGCCATTTTATGAAGTTTGGGCCAAATCCGAAATTTTGCAAAACTTGCCAGAGAAAAGGCCATTTTACTGAGTCGAATGCTTTGGCCGTGTCAAGTGCGATTACACATCTTGAGCCTGTCTCGTCGTGGTTTGACTCCAAGTTCATATAGAGCCTGCGAGTGTTAAGCAAGGTGTTTTTACCGGGAATGAATCCTGTCTGATCGGCATGTATGATTGATGTTATGTATTTATTTAGTCCTAGTGATAGAAGTTTGGCAAGTATTTTGATGTTCACTTGCAGTAGGGAGATGGGTCTACAGGATTGGGGAAGCAGGGGGTCTTTGTCGGGTTTAGGAATTAAGACCTTCTTGCATGGATAGGGGTAGGGCTCTGGAGTCAAACATTGTGTTATATAATGACAGGAGTTTGGGAGACAATGTTTTGAAGTATGTAATGTAAAATTTAGCTGGGAGGCCATCTGTGCCTGGGTTTTTTTGGCGTGACATTACAGAAATAGCTTGTTGAATTTCTATTTCGGAGATTGGGTTTTCAAGTTCAGCACGTGCCTCTAGAGGGAGCTGTGGGAAATGAACTGTACTTAGGAAGTTGCGAATGTCTTCTGGTGCGTATTGTAAAGTCTAGGTGTACAGTTCGGTGTAGTATTCAACTAGGTGCTGCGAGACTAGTACTGGATCAGTTATGGTGTGTCCTGACGAGGAAGCTAGTTTTATTACCGTGGGTGGTTTGTGTTGGTTATTTGCCATGTAGGCCAGGAGTTTACCACATCTCTCCCCGTGATCAAAGCGTGCTTGTGATCTGAAAAATAAGGATTTTTGAGCTTTGTATTTGTGTAATTTGTTGGTTTCTCTAAACTGTAATTTGAGGGCGGAGGCAGTAGATGGGTTTGGGTTGTTTGTAAATTCTGTTTGGGCTGCCTGTAGTGCTATATTGGCTCTGTGCTCAGCTTGTGTGGATGCTTGTTTTAGTGCGTTGATAGTGGTGCTAAGAGCCATTCTTGCATATTGTTTGAATGTTTCGCAAACTGATGTAACCTCAGCGGTATTGTAGATCTCTGTTTTCTGATATGAGTTGGAGCCAGAAAGGGTTTAGTCTCCACTGACAGGGCTGGGAGGGTGTATCCAGCCATGCCAGCTCTATCCAGCAGGGGGCATGGTCGGATAAAATTCTGGGTTCAAAACCTGAATTCAACAGTTTATGTGTAAGTGTTGTGTGTATAAATATAATATCGATACAAGACATTGTGTTGTGGGAGTCTGAGAAGCAGGAGTACTCTCATTTATTTGGGTGGCAATTCCGCCTAGCATCTATTAGGAGTAGTGATTGCATGGTTCTACCAAACCTGGTGACAACGTTGGGGGGGGGGGGTCATCCAACCAGGGGGGTGGAGGCGGTCCCTTTCAAGGTCAACTACCATATTAAAATCTCACATCCATATGGAGGAGATATTGGGGTGCTCAGCGAGGAATTGAATAGGAATTTGTAGGGCTGACATGGCAAAGGACATAGGATGCTAGGATAATCAGTGGTTTGTTACATATATTAGCATATAACAGAATATAAGTGCCTTGCCTATCCAGCCTCAGGTCCACCAGGCCAAATTGTACAGATTTGGAGATTAGTACAGTCACCCCCCTAGAGGATGTGGTAAATTGGGAGTGGTAGGCCCACCCGATCCAAGGTCACGTAAGGGCTAATTGTTGCTGGCCATAAAAATGAGTCTCTAGGAGAACTATTATGTCAGCATGTTGTTTTTTTAACGTATTGCAGTAATGCTGAGCGTTGGATCTCTTTTTGGAGACCCCTGATGTTCCAAGTTAATAGCTTAAGTTTGTTAGGGGTCATTGTTCAGTGCTGGGGGACATGAAGCTGAAGCGGCACATGGCGGTTCAAACACATATATAACATCGAAATATTATATATAATAGCAAAGTTAATTATGTTGGAGTCGTTCACAGTAGGCGTTATTTCACAAGGCAAATAAAAACTATATACATTAAATAATTCAATGTCTTGAATAATTTTTTTCCCTCTGTATACACTATAGAAGATCCAAGTACAGATATCATAGAGTATAGTAGCAATAAAGGTATACAAGATTCAAGTTCACTTTGGTTAACCGAGGATATGGTACAGAAAGAACTAAATAAGGTTAATATTAATAAATCTCCTGGACCGGATAAAATACATCCTCGGGTACTGAGGGAGCTAAGTTCAGTTTTATCTACGCCATTGTTTCTTATTTTTGCTGATTCCCTCATGTCCGGTGGTGTGTCTCTGGATTGGAAAAAGGCTGATGTTATTCCAATATTCAAAAAGGGTAGTCGTTCACAGCCGGGTAATTACAGGCCTGTAAGTTTAACTTCAGTGGTGGGGAAGATCCTGGAAAGTTTAATAAGGGAACATGTTCTAGAGTATGTTTCAAGGACTGACATTATAAGTAGTAACCAGCATGGATTTAGGAGGAATAGATCTTGTCAAACTAACTTACTTGGCTTTTATGAGGAAGTAAGTAGAAATTTAGACTCTGGTATAGCAGTAGATGTAGTTAACTTGGATTTTGCAAAGGCTTTTGATACAGTCCCCCATAGGCGACTAATGAATAAGCTAAGGTCTGTTGGTCTGGGGAGTCACATTTGTACATGGATAGAAAATTGGTTAAGGAATAGGATGCAGAGAGTAGTTGTTAATGGGGCTTCATCATTATGGACTAAAGTGCTAAGTGGGGTGCCACAGGGTTCTGTGTTGGGGCCGCTTCTATTTAATCTATTTATTAATGATTTGGAAGTGGGTATTGTCAGCAAGGTTTCTGTGTTTGCTGACGACACAAAACTTTGTCGACCATTAAAAACTTCAGAGGATGTGCAATCGTTACAGGGGGATCTAGATAGATTGTCACATTGGGCTGCTAAGTGGCAGATGAAATTCAATGTTGATAAATGTAAGGTGATGCATTTTGGACTTAAAAATACTTGTGTTACTTATACTATAAATGGCTCTGTGTTAAGTGAATCCCTGTTGGAAAGGGATCTTGGAGTTTTGGTGGATAACAAACTTAAAGGTATCAAGCAGTGACAGGCGGCAACATCCAGAGCCAGCATGGTATTGTCTTGTATAAAGCGAGGTATGGATTCAAGGGAGGAAAATGTAATTCTCCCTCTTTACAAAGCATTGGTAAGGCCTCATTTGGAATATGCAGTGCAATTTTGGAATCCTGTGTACAAAAAGGACATCTTAGAAATGGAAAGGGTTCAGAGAAGGGCAACTTAACTAATAAGGGGATTGGGGGAGCTTGAATATGAAGAGAGACTGGAAAAGTTACAATTATGTACGCTGGAGAAAAGGCGCTTGCGTGGGGATATGATTACTGTGTATAAATACATTAACGGGCCATACAATAAACTATCTGGGGCATTGTTCACCAAGAGAACATGTCAAACACGAGGACACGAGGACATCCCTTAAGACTTGAAGAAAAAAGGTTTAGGCTTCCAAGTTTGGAAAGGGTTTTTCACTGTGAGAACGGTAAAGCTATGGAACTGTCTTCCAGTGGACGTTATTATGGCAGGTTAATTGGTCAGTCTCAAAAAAAAAGCTGGATGAGTTTCTGCAAACAAGGAATGTTGCAAGTTACTGGTATTAATACATAAAGTAGAGTTGATCCAGGGAAATTTCCGATTGCCACTTGGATTCAGGAAGGAATTTTTTTCCCCCTTCATAAATTTGGTGTTTTTTTTTTTGCCTTCCTCTGGATTAACAGTTAGGCAGGAAATCAGGATATTGCTAGATAGGTTGGACTGGATGGACGTGTCTTTATTCAACCTCAAATACTATAAATTATATAATTGTTTCCACTCCATATCCTCTGTTAGCCAGAGTGAATATTCCTCATTTATACCCTTTATATTATTACAGTCCCTACTATAAGGTCTAGGATTCTCTAAAGTGAATACAGAGGGGAAAAAATGGTTTAGCACATTAGCCTTCTCGGCATCTTCTATAACCATCTCTGACCCATTATTTAATGGTCCCACATTTTCAGCCCTCATCTTTTTACTATTGATATGTTTAAAAAACATTTGGGGTTAAGCTTTGCTCTGCTATCCATATTTCATTTTCTATTTTAGCTAGTTTAATTGCTTTCTTGCAATCCTTATTAAAGCTTTTATACTCCCCGTAAGCCTGTTATGCCACTACTTGCATAGCTTGAAAAAAGATCCATGTAAACATGTTGCAAAGAGCACTGAAATAAAAGTTGTTTGCAGCGCAATACTGCATGGAGTCTCCTTCCAATCCTATTCTGATTGCTGTAACTACTGCTGGAATCCTTGAGAAAGATGTTCGAAACATGTTGTGTCAATAAACAGCCGTTTGCAGTTATTCTGCCTGTGCCTTATCTGTTACCCCCTTACCTATTTCTAAGTAAACAATAAACTCTCTGGTGCATTGTTTACTAATCGGTCATATCAGAGGACATGGGGACATCCTTTAAGATTGGAAGAAAAAAATGTCATCTTCAGGTTAGGTAAGGTTTCTTTACAATGAGAACTGTGGCAAGTTCATTGAATAGCTTTAAAAGTGGGCTAGATACGTTTCTAAAACTAAAAAATAATGAGAATTACTGGTATAAATTCATATACTCTAGTTCTGGTTGATCCAGGGATACTTTCCGATTGCCATTTGGAGGCAGGAAGGAATTTCCCCCCCCCTTTTTTAGCTGTTTTTTTTTTTGCCTTCCTCTGTATCAACTGTTAGGTAGGGTTAAAAAGGAGGGTGAAAAGGTTGGACTTGATGGAAGCATGTCTTTATTCAACCTCAAATTACTATGAACTATAGATCTGCCTGCTAGATAACGCAATTGTCTCATTTTAAACAGCTGATTGGACGCACCTTGAATGGAGCAATAAGCTGTTTAAAAACAGTTAATTGCAGTATCTAGAAGGCAGATATATAATTATGACGCACAAATGGGACTTGCACAAATGGGTAGCAGCATAGTAAGGCTTGGATGCAGTCACCGCTATAAGAGCTGATTGCGTATCTAGCCTGGCACTGGGGAGTGGAGAGAGGTTTGACAAAGGGTCTTTCATTGGAGTTGGCCATTTTATTACCACACCAGAAGAGGTGGGCATTCCAGATTAGCACATGATCACGTCATAGGTAGGAGTCCCAGTCCAAAACAGTGTACTTCATACCCTTTTTTTGGTGAGACCCAGCACTAGGCACAAGTGTGATAGAGTCCCAATCCTGCACCTGCTAAATATCTCTAAAAAATAGCCTGTCTTTTTGATTTTAGCCCCTTATGTAATTGAGTTTGACACCCCTGACCTAAAGCACCATATACTCACCTCTGGGAGAACAGCCAAAGTGGAGAAATCTCTTTTCCAAAGTGCTGCTTTTGTCCTCCCCTTAATTGGGCTGGTGATTCAAGAAGTTTTTTAAATGGAAAGACATGCTTCTTTTCATAGATTCATCAACCTGCCAAGAAAAGCAGCAAAAAAAATATTTCTCTAGTTTAACTAGTCTCCCAAAGATTAGAACAGGGCATTTTAGGTTTCCACCCTGGGTGGGCTTTAAAGGAGAAGTTAGTATATAAAACTGAATAGTTTATCATTCCTAACTGAAGAATAGCTGTAGCTCTCACCTTTAAATTAAAGGGTAACTGTGGTCTCCAGTTTTTTCCCGGCTATGTATTCGAGAGCCGCTATTGCTCTCCATTGCCCCCTTTAGGCAATGCACTAAGCTGGTAGCGGCTCTCAGTGCATTGCAAATGGGGTTTACATATTCTGGTTGTGCAACAGTTTTTGCGTACCATTGCAATGGACGTTAGTTGTGCAGTTAATGTGACTTTTAGACACAAATAGCCGATAATGGGTCTCAGTACATAGCCCTGTAAGTCTTAAAGGGCATGTCCACCCCCAAAACTATAATCCCCCCACTACTGGCCCCATCATGTAGTGTAGTTTAATACTTACCTCACATCCCAGCTCCATATGGTTCACCTGTAGTCCCCCCCAAAGTCGCAAAAACTGCCCACCAGGAGGATAGCAGAGTCCATATAGGACTCTGCCTCCTACCTGGCCTCCGGGAGAAGTTTGGCATGGGTACTGCAGCCCTTCTCCCCCTCCCTCCCCCTAGTGTTAATCCCTTTATATGTAACATTCCCCGTCCCCCAGCCCCAACCGCTCTATTTATTTTATTTGAAAGTGCCCCAAACTTTACTTACCTCCCCTCTTTCCTCCGCCGAAATGAACTCCCGGCAGCCGCGTCCATGATTGGCTGCATTTTCTCGCAAGCAGAGGGCCGGCAACGCGGCGGAGGAAAGAGGGGAGGTAAGTAAAGTTTGGGGCATTTTCTGCTAAAATAAATAGAGCGGTTGGGGCTGGGGGGACAGGGTGAGTAACATATAAAAAAATATTTTTAAGGGTGGACCTACCCTTTAACTGTGCATGCTACTCCCCTAGGGCAGAGGGGAGGAGAAGTCGTCAGGTGATGTCAGTGAATCTACTAGATGCAGGAAATTTGAACATTTATCACAATATCATTTCTCACAGGCATCAGCCAGAGATGTGATTCAGGGCTCATTTTAAAAGAAAGACTACAGACTTTCATTTAACCTTAACTTGTTTGAAGACCACAGTTGCACCTTAGTGCTGCAGAAAAATTATTGCTGTAGCTTTAGTTCTTTTTTTATTGCTAAACAGGTCATTCGAACACCCTCCCTATAAAAAGTACATCAAACTCCAAAGTAAAAAGATAACTGTTCAGGAACTTGTTTAAAAACATTCAGGGTTATTCAATAAAAGTTCTTATCATTTAAAATTTTGCCCCAACCAATCAGATATTAGCTTTCAAATGGTAAATAACATCTGATTGGTTTGGGCAAAACCACCATTTTAAACGATAAGAAATTTTATTGAATCTCCCTGATTGTTTTAAACTGAACATATTTACAATTTTAAAGCAAGAATATGAATTCTAATTATTCATTTATAACAAAGTGTTCTGTGATGCAATAACACTTCATCCCTGAGAGTTAAGTCAAATTGAAGGTTCATTTAGTAACTTCAGTTTTTCTTTTTTAGTCAAGCAACATTGCTGATAATGCATTAAGATCCCTCATATATGGATGTGCTATTAACATATGGTTTATTTTCTCCCTGTGTTCAGATCCTGGAAATATTTTCAAAAGGGATTCTCTCAATTCTGTTGTCTCAGCTGGGCTTCTTTGAGAAGGAGCAATCGGGCTAGGCCAGACAATATTCTGCATCAGTGCTGTGACTTCTTCTTTTATTTTCAATGGAAAATGTCTGGTTTGGCCAAAACTTGATATAATCGTTTTTGGTTGTGAAAAATGATCCCTAGGGTTGGTCATAAGCTTATAGGATGGACAACTACTGGAAACAGTCCTGCAGGAACACAAAAAGAAAGACACATGATACATTTTTTAAATTAATTATTGCACATCCAATTATATTTTCAATGATCACCATCTTCAGTTAAAAACTACCATATATTTACATTGGATTTCATTCACTTTTACTATTTACTGCCCAATATTTGTATATTAGTTTTTACTATTTCACTAATTGTTTGATATTTATATTTGCTACTATGCACAGTGACTTCTAGCACTTTGACTGCCCAACTCAATGGTATTAGGGGGCATGCCCTTTCCGGCTTGTGATTGGATTTCCTTGGGGGGTGGGACACTAGTAGGTTTTATATGTCACTTACTTGCTGTTACATCATATCCTGATGACGGCCAATATGGCGGCCAAAATGCGTTGATGGCGTGATGTATGTTTTGAATAAAAACACCTTTCTGAAGACCCAGGAGTGCTCCGACAACTTCATTGTATAAATAAATATGTATGTATGTATTTTATTTCTTATATAGAAATAAAATACTGCTAAATAACGTAAATAACTGCTTTACGTTTCTTGGTCTTCTTACCGAAACATGGCTGTCACCCTCTGACTCTGTCTCACCCGCTGCGCTCTCATATGGTAGCCTTCACTTCAGCCACACCACTAGGCCCGATAATAAATGTGGTGGGGGAGTTGGTTTTCTTCTCTCTGAGCGCTGTACTTTTAAACCCATCACGCCCTTACCAGCCCTCTCCCGTCTAGCTTTTGAGTTCCACTCAGTCCGTGTTTACTCTCCCTTTCCTCTGTCAGATTATAATCTTCTCAAATTTAATCGTGTCATCTGTCCCGGCCGTAACCCCTAACAACCAAATGCACAAACCTGCGTAATCTCAACCCCCATTCGCTCTCTGTCCCTCTCCAACAACTTAACTCTATGCCCTCCTCCTCTGACCCTAACCTTGCAGCTGTCCACTACCATAACACTGTTTCCAATGCCCTTGACTCTGTTGCTCCCTTATCTACCCGTTGCCTTGGTCGCAAGAACCCACAACCATGGCTTACGGACCAGATTAAAAAGTTGAAAAGGCAATCCCGTATAGCCGAGTGACGCTGGTGCAAGAGTAACAAAAATATCGACTTTCTCGAATTTAAAAGTGCCCTTTGTCAGATCAGAGGTGCTTTGTCCCTAGCCAAACAAAACTACTTCTCTTCACTCATATCCTTCCAATCCCATAACCTCAACAGCCCTTCAAAGTATTCAACTCCCTGCTCTGTTCGCCACATCTTCCGCCTACCCGTCTATCAGCTGATGTAATAGCCTCATATTTCACAGAGAAAATCAAAAACATCCGAAATGGTTTTCCTGTGCGCCCTAGCTCCTTCCTACAGCTTCCAACCACTACCATTGATCTGCCCAGCCTCTCTTCATTGCTCACCCCCTCCATCTCTACCCCTACCACTGCAATGCAATGTCTAGCCTCCCTTCATTGATTAATCCCTTTGCTTGCCCCTTAACGAGCTTCACCACTATAAAACAGGGTTTTTCATCTCTCCTATCCAGGACACGTCTCACCAACTGCTCCCTCGACCCCATTACCTCTCATCTTATTCCCCCGCTCTCCTCTTCCTTCATTCCAGCCCTAACCTCTCTAACTTGTCCCTATCCACTGTTTTTTTTCCCTTTATATTTAAACATGTCATTGTATCCCCTATACCTAAAAAAACCCTCCTTTGACCTGTCTGCTCTTTCCAGCTACCGGCCTGTCTGCCTTCTCTCTTTTGCTTCCAAACTACTGGAAAGACATGTCTATGCTGACCTGGTTAATCACCTGTCTGCTAACTCTCTCTTTGACCACCTCCAGTCAGGCTTCCGCACTAAACACTCCATGGAGTGCCCTCACTAAAGTGACCAATGATTTACTTAGTGCTAAATCTAAAGGTCACTACTCTTTGCTCATTCTTCTTGATCTGTCTTCTGCGTTTGATACTGTTAATCACCCTCTACTTCTTCAGATCCTGGCCTCCTTAGGTATCCAGGACACTGCACTTTCTTGGCTATCCTCCTATCTCTCTGGTAGGACCTTTAGTGTTTTCCACTACGGAATTAGCTCCACTCCTTGCCCCCTCCCTGGGGGGGTCCCATAAGGCTCGGTACTCGGTCCTCTTCTTTTCTCCATCTACACCCATGGCCTTGGACAACTCATTAGTTAATTTGGGTTCCAGTATCACCTGTATGCGGACGATACCCAAATTTACATCTCTGCCTCGGATCTCCCTACACTGACATCCCAGGTCCCCGACTGCCTTAGTGCCATCTCTGCCATGTCCTCCCGCTTCCTCAAACTAAACATGGACAAGACTGAACTTGTCCTTTTCCCACCCTCACAATCTGTACCCCTCCCTAGCCTTACTATTAATATTAACAACACACCCATATCCCCATCTCCTCATGTCCGCTGCCTGGGAATAACGCTAGATTCTAATCTTTCCTTCAAACCTCATGTCAATTCACTTGCCTTTCGGCTTCAACTCAAAAACATCTCCCGCATTCAACCCTTCCTCTCGAAGGAAGCTACAAAAATCCTAGTCCATGCCCTAATCATATCCCGGCTAGACTACTGCAACACACTCCTGTGTGGTTTACCATACAACCGCCTGGCACCGCTTCAATCCATTCTCAACTCTGCCCGGCTCATTCATTTCTCTTCTCGTTTCTCTAATGCCTCTCTGTCAGTCCCTCCACAGGTTGCCCATCACGCAAAGGATCCAGTTCAAACTGCTTACCTTATCTTACAAAACACTATCCAACATAGCCCCTCCATATATCTCAGAGCTGATCCAGCGATACCGTCCCAGGCACAACCTCCGCTCTACAAACGATACCCTTCTCTCATCCACTCTGGTCACCTCTTCCCATGCCCGCATTCAGGACTTTACTCATGCTGCCCCTCTGCTTTGGAACTCCCTTCCTCCGTCTGTCCGTCACTCACCATCCCTTAACATAACTCACCATCCCAAACATAACCTTAAAACCCACCTCTTTAGGCAAGCATAACCTCGCCTAAACACTACCCCCTCACTTCCCAATATGATCCAACCCGCCTTTAACACTCCATTGCCACTCCTGCAACATAATGTCTCATCCCCATATCCTCTAGTCTGTAAGCTCTTTGGGCAGGGTCCTCTTTCCTATTGTATCACGGTATTTCTGTAAGAAACTCCTCACTCTGTTTACCTAAATTATGTATTACTTGTGTATGTAATATGTATGACTTTGTATAACATGTATTACCTTCTATGTAATGTATGACTATGTAATTGTAAAGCGCCATGGAAGATATTGGCGCTATATAAATTAATAATAATAATAAAAATAATAATAATGCGCTACATATTCCGCAGCGCTTTACAATTATTTATCCAATTCACATCAGGCCCTACCCAGAAAAGCTTAAAATCTAATCACATTATGTACACATACAACCTATCAGTACGTCTTTATGGTTGTGGGGGAAACTGGAGTGCCCAGAGAAAACCAATGCAAGCAAGGGGAGAACATACAAACTCCTTGCAGATGTGTCCAAGGGTGGAATCGAACTCAGGACCTCAGCACTGCAAGGCAACAGTGCTAACCACTGAGCCATCGTGCTGCCCATTAAAGTATACCGGTGGTGGAACCATAAAACATGAGGAAACATGCATTACACTCCTGAGGAAGCTGCAAATTGCAGTGAAACGAGTTACCAAGCAGTTTGCAAAAGACATCACAAATACTGGCTATGAGTCTGCACTGTATTGCATTTTAGATGCACTATATACATCACTGACTTGGATGTATGTTCAAGCCTTATATTTTACATCTGCACTTTTTTTTTGTTTGCTTTTTATTCTTATATTATTAGTAAACTATTTTAAACTCATTTCATTTATGTTGGTATTTTAAACTGGCAATAACTTTTCATTTCACTTAATTTTAAAAACATATGGTGAGGAATCGTATGTGCATCCATTTTACACTTAACTTTATAATCTACACACCTGTGGAACCTGTGGCATTGTAGCAACCCTTATTACATCTGTTCTCATTTCTTCGTTCAATCGCAGAGGGATGTTTCATTAATAAGGAAAAAGGTCCCTGCCCTGTAGAGCTTACAATCTTGTAAGGTAGGTAACATACAGATATATAGGAAAGAGTGGAAGTGCCATTGTAAGAATTCATGCAGTGCTAATTAAAATAATCCTATTTTTCTGATTTTATCTATATTGTTGCTCTGAAAGGTAGGATGTGAGATTGTATTTAAACGTACTGATTGAAGTTTTATGACAGAGAGGGAGTAGAATTTCAAAGGATGGAAGCCACAAGAGAAAAAAGTTTAAGGAAGGAGGAGGGTACGGTCAGAGACACATGAGAGGAAATATAAGGAGGAGCAGCAGAATGAAGGGATTTTAATGTTAAGAATTTTGTAAACAATACATTGTCAAATGGGATGACATGTCGTTGTCAAGCAAAGAGTTCCAGTTAATAAAGGAACAAAACAATGCGTTCAGGTGCGATAGGATGAGAGCATGGATATATATTGCAATATTATAAAGAAAAAAGTCACAGGCTTTAGCAACATTGGTGTTGGAAAAGGAGAGAATCAATAATTCCCCCTAATTAACGTGCCAACTGAATTTTGTTTACTCTTCTATCTTCTACATGGCATAAATATTTCCACCAATTCAGCAAATTCAATTGTGTTAAAAAATCAATGTCAGTTTTCCAAATTTTTTTATCGCTCAGCAATATTGATTGATTTATCAAAAACCAAAGATTGAGCGATCTGTTTTCATAGCACACGCGATCACCATTTTTTTGTGATCCACACAACAATTGTGTTTGCGCATTACACACACGTATTACCAAACTATGGGGGCGATGCAATATTTTTGTCAGGCGCAGCTTACCTGCCAGAGTTCCCGCAATGCAAAAATCCCTGTGCGAGATTTTGTACATCGCGGGATCTCTGCCAGGTAAGTGCGCCGGCTAGCGCCTCCCATTCAGTGGCGTAAAGTTTCACGCTACATAGTAGCGCTAAACTTTACTAAGGGTGGTTTTGCATCGCCTGTGCCACGCTATTTCTGAGCATTCTCAGAAATGGTGCAGGCAATGCAAACTCAGTGTAAAACCCACGCTAACCTGATAATACATTGGATAACGTGGGTTTTACACTGACTTGGGCATTTTGCGCCAAATATTGCATCGCCCCCATAGTGTGGCCACAGCCTGGGTTTAAAGTTATGACAAGCTTGACATTATATTAAAGCTACCAACTGTACTCAGGCCAAGGCCACATTGTAGCTCTTTCAAGCACTCTGGAAGCACATGTGCAATTGTGTGCGTGGTTCCGGTACACATTACAGTACACTGTAATTGCACACCGCTTCCCAATCGGAGCGCAGAAAAATGTGAATCGTATGCACTCAGATTAATGGATTGCAGTGTTCTAGTGTGGCCAACACTAGTGCGCACTTATTAACATGCAATTGGATCACAATGGCGTGTTAAAATTGCTTTGGTGTGACCCTTACTGCATAAAATAAGGTTTTAAATTCGCCAAGAAGTTCCATGACCATTTAAAAGCACAAGGCCGAGTTCTTTTATACAGGTCAGGGACCCTTTGAAAAACAATGGTTAACCAGTTGATTTTTAAAATGGATTTTCAGTAAAAAAAATAGGCAATTGTATATTCCACTGTTACTCCCATTATATTTTGCCACTATATTATGCACGCTTACATAATATAGCCTTTTATTATATTGTTGTGGAGTGCATTATCCCATATATGTTATACTGGTTGGCTATATTATAATCACTCAGGGGTGTTCCTAGGGTTTTTGACACCTGAAACAACTTTTAAATGCTGCCTATCGGCAGACGGGGTCGGCACATGAAGCAGGGCATGGCTTCATCAGTGACCATAGGTGTGGCTTGTGGAGGTGGGTATGGTGGGCTGACTAACACTGACTGGTGAACTGGAGGGCTGACTTAATACTGATTGGTGGACTTTTGCTGAAATGCGGTATTGTAGGGAGTTTTTTTTTTTAAGTTGCGCCCTGAGCAAATGTTTCAGTGTGCTTCTTGGTATTACTGGAATCACTGACTATATAGTTTTTTCTAATATTTTAAAGGGGAACTTGAAAAACAGTAAAAAAAATTACATTTAAGCTTGAAGCCTAGAAATACTGCACTAAACACATTACACTGTATTTACTAACCTATAGATGTATCAGTAGTTTCATAGTGACAATGTATCCATCTAAATCTGTTACACAATTACATAATTCAGGCCTCCTATTCCACCTAAATGCCAGCTAGAATCCAGGGGATCTAAGTGGAATAAACCTGCAGGTCTGAGAAAAGACACCGGCAATCCTGCCACATTGTGCAGTTCAAGCTAAACAGCAACATTGGGCAACCCGACACCCTAAACAGGATCCAGATTAACATACTAGGTTCATTACCACAGCAAGTACCAGAGTTTCATTTTCTATGGTGTTAGAATTTGGGAGCACAGGATACTAATTAGCTTTATAGGTTAAGGTGATTTGGGGTTAAAGGAGCGAATAGCTCCTCACAGAGCAGAAAATGAAACAGAGCCTTCTTTAAATAGAAGGTACCTCACAGCCTCATGTTATTATAATTGCATTGCCCTAATAATCTAACATATAAACATACTATCATAAGGGAGTCTATTTATATCAGAAGAGCATAAATGCATACATAAAAGCGATTGATAATATATGGTACATAAAATAAATCAAAATGTATTTATGTTATTATGTATATGTATACATACATTTAAAAAAGCAATAAATCGTATATATTAAAACAATAAAATCTATAATGGCAGTACTGAATGAGTGGAAAGTCTCTGTGTAGATAAAACCATAAAGTCCCAGCAAGGTAAGTCTTTAAACGAGGCATACACCTGGATCGGTGTGTGGATGAATCGGCAACATCCGGCCAAGTATTAAATGATCTGCTTTCGGATCCAGACAGTATGTAATGTGTGAGGCAACGGTCTGCCTTATAAGTGAAATATTGAATTAATTACAGGTATGTCCATCTATGCATAGCCCTAGTTGGAAATAATGCTGGATCACTCACTAGACCTCCAAGGTTGTGGGAATGGGGGTATATGTTCTTCACCAATACCTCTTCCTCTAGTCTGCAGTGTAGTTGCCCCAGATACCTTGTGGTTTAATAACTCACCAAGATAGTATACTCTGGCCGCACTCAAGCTAGGCCGTGTGTTAGGATGTGACGTCACAGAGGAGGTGTGTCCCTAAGTGTTTCGGACTTGCCATCATCAGGGGTACCTCCTACATGAATCACTAGTGCTTTTATCTCCATCTCTTAAAAGAGACATGTAACTTTTTTCAATCAGTTAACACCGATCATAGAGGCCATATGGATTAACAGGGAGATTCCATAACAGTTCTTATCGTTAAAAATGGTGCTAATTTTGCCTTAACCAATCAGATGCTAGCTTTCAAATGTCAAATTAGATCTGATTCAATGGAGCAAAATTAGCCCCATTTTTAACAATAAGAACTTTTATTGAATCTCCCTGTTTGTGTATTCAGACTATACATCCAGTATGCCTCCCTTTGGTTTTGCATGGTTTCCCCTTATTGGTCTTTTTGTTCTTCCAATATATAACATTGAACATGGACACTATCACACATATGTAGTATTTGGAGGTGCATATAAGGTTTCTATAAATCTTGATAATCATGCCATTACAGTTTACCTATTTTTGGTTTGTTACATTTAAAATTTCCCATTTGTTTATCTATATTAAATTTCCCTTTCTTCTTGTATCTTACTGTATTTCTATTTCTAGCTATATACGATGCAATGCTGGGACTTTTCTTGTTACAAACATTGTTTTTTGTAGCAAATTAGTATCAAGGTCATTGTGTAAAAGGTGCTAGCACTTCAATATAATGTTTCTAATTTATTTTAAATTTGGGGTATATGTGGTGATACATTTCACCACATATACCCTGAATTTTAAATATTAGTCCGTTAGCTTTGGGAAAAGTGTTGTCTGTAGTTTACTTCAAAGGGGAAATATGGTCCATTTTTGTGTGTGATATGGTAGCAGCATCACCAGATCCCAATGCACTTCCTGCTCTGAAAACATATGGCACTCTGCCCTGTCTCCTCCCCCCTCTTGCATCCCCCCTCCCCTTGCAAGCCCCCTCTGGCCCCTTCCCTTGCAGCACCCAAGGCCCCTCCCACTTACTGGACACCAATGGCCCCTCCCACTATTTTAATCTCACTGCATTAAATAATGGCGCTACATCAAAGACCAGTTCATGGTTTGGACTTTGTTTTACTACTTTTACTTAAAGGTATACTAAACTTACTGTCCCTAATTCATACTGACAGGTCTGTGTTCTGTTACTTCACTGTGTAACCTATCTTACAAGTCATGGAAATGCACAATTTCTACCATGTATCGGCCTGTTTCTAAATGTTTTGCCAGGTTTCGACAAATTCAAGCAAGGTAGCCCCTAGACTTGTTTAGCTGGTTCCTAAGATGAAAAAAACACCCCAGACATTATCCTTTTAAGATTTGTCTGGCGCTGTGTTACAATGTCTATTAAATATTTGCAAGGAAACACACAAAATTTCAAGAAAAAAAAAAAAAAACAATTAATTTGGGATTATTGCCTTTAATCACTAATAAAAAATATTTAAAGAAACATTTCTACAAAAAAATTATTAAGTTTTATTTCTGGACCTGAAATTTTGTTATTTTGCTTCAAGTCTTCAGGAAGATGAACAAACATGTTACAACCCAGATGTCTTCAACAATGGGAGATTTCATCGGTAGGATGGTGCAATTGCAGGAATCATACCATTAGGAAAATACTTGTGTCTCCACTCTTGTCTTTTACTGAAAATTGAATTGTAAATCTGTACTTTCCATTCAGGTGATAAACAAATTGTAATATATTCTAATCTCGTCTTTTTCACACAAAAACGGATTAATACACGGTCATATGAATAGTGATTTTCCCCCCTACGACTTTAAGGAAAAAGAGAATTTCAGTGATGGAAGACTATAAATTAGGCTAAACAAAGTAGATTTCAGCTTGAAAACTACAAAAGAAAGGTTCTAGTATATGGGGGTCGAAGAAAAAATTTCCATCTTGCCCATTAAGGTTTTTTTTTCTTCTTTTGATAGACCAATTGATATACCGAAAAATCTCCTTGATAATCCATTCAATTTGATCAAATTCGCCAATTGATCATAATATCGATGCCGTGTTGTTTTTTTACTTCTGTTTTAATGCAGGAACCTTTAAAGGATAACTATATTCTGAAATTTTGCTTTTTAAAAATGGAAAGTACCCAGGGCAGGGAAGTCGGATTGATTATTCTTACCTCACAATATAATTTCATTAAGGAGCTACAGCACGTACAGTTTTCATTTACCAGGCTAGTCTTGAACTATTCCTTTATTAAAAATAGTGCTGAAGGAGAAAGACTGGCAGAATTATTTTTCTTTGGGCTTTAGGTTAGCAGGAACACTCGCTCAGCACACTGTACTTTTGTTACCAACAGAAATAAAATGAAAACAGCTCTTTCACAACCTTACTTCATTTTAATTTCTTAAAGAAGGGAGTTAAGAAAAGGGCAACTATAATAAGGGGAATGGAGGGGCTTGACTTTGTAGGCAGATTAGACATTGGAGAAGCAACTATTGTGCAGATATGATCACTTTATACAAATACTGTATATTATATATACAAATATATTAATGGGCCATACAATAAACTCTCAGTATTCTACAGTGCTCCTTCCGGACATGACCTCACCAACTTTCGCTCTCCCATCTATGCTTGGTAAAGAACAATATTGGAATGTTTTTAAAAGCCTTGGGTTCACCCAATTTGGTTATGTGAAGTGTATAATAGCACAGAAAAGGGACAAAGATGTTTACTCATACATTTATGTTCACTAGACCTTAATTTCAACTTAAATGCCCAGGACCAATCTGCCTACATATACTAGCAAAGTTAAAACACTATCAGGGAGATTCAATAAAAGTTCTTATTTAAAATGGTGCTAATTTTGCCCCAACCAATCAGATCTTATTTAACATTTGTAAGCTTACTTCTGATTGGTTGGGGCAAAATTAGCACCATTTTAAACGATAAGAACTTTTATTGAATAACCCTGTATGTATGTATTTCTTAGATTGTGAGAAATTATGCGAGAGGTGTAAAGCTCTATGGGTTGTGGCACACAGAATATGTCTCCAACCATGCTGGCTTTTTACAACAGTAGCTAGCATTGTTAGGTAACATGGTGGCACTGAAGTCCTGAGTTCAAATCCACCCTTGGACACATCTGCAAGGAGTTTGTATGTTCTCCCAGTGCTTGTGTGAGTTTTCTCCGGGCACTCTGGTTTCCCCCACAATCATAGAGACATACTGATAGGTTGCACGTGTCAAATAAATGTGCTTAGATTGTAAGCTCTTCAGGTCAGGACCTGATGTTAATGTATACATGTAATCTTAAGGTGCTATGGAAGATGTTGGTGCTATACTAATCCACAATAATAATAATTGTTAAGAGCAGTAAATAGAGATACCTTTAAAAGGGTGTTGATAAGCTCTTCCCCCTATTTCTTTAGATATCTAATCGGAACAATCTTACATTTCAGGTGTGAATTAAGTGCCTTTTTATCTAACTTTTCTGCGGTTTGCTGTAACTGGAATGGTGAGAGTTTGTATGTGTGAATTGCATTATGGACAGAGAGAGAGAGGGGAGAAGGGGGAGACAGAGGAAGAGAGGAGAGAGAGAGAGAAAGAGTTGCCCTTTAAAAAATGTGCAGCCATTTTCCTTTAAAGATGATTTTGCATAAATGCAGTTTGGGTTTTCTTTTTTTGCGAGTGAAATTAAGTGTTAATAGACAATAAAAACCTACTTGATGTTGGGCTGCTTGGTAAGGAAATCATCTAGCTTAGGCCCATGTCGTCCTAAAGGATCATCAGGGAGCATAATAATGTCACCAACGAAAGTATACTGCAACAGCCTATATTTAAAAAACACAAACATCTTGAAATTGTATCTTGTTGTTTACAGACGTTGAGATAGTGACTGGGTAACATAATATAAACATAAAATTACACACAAATATATAGATTGACAGTATCTGCTAAATTCATAAATGCTAGGTTTTAGTATTAAAGTTCTGCATACTTTGTTCAGTGCTATATAAGAAAATAGAAACAAAACATGTTATCTGCACTACTGCCTATGAACACCAATATTAAAGGGTCACTCTAGTAACAAATACAACAATGCACGGATCGCTTCCATGATTCTAATGAAATAGAATGGTAGTAGTGTCTTGATACTATATTCTTGAAAATTAAATAAAACCTTCACCCCACATCACAGAGCCCTTCCAGCAGATTCAGTCCCCTCGACACTTATTACCGATAGGCGTGTACATGCTCAAGCATCTGTGATCCTGCTCGTCACGCCCTTCTATTCCACGGACCAATGGGATAATCCTCTGACAAAGAATGCACTGTATATTTTTCTGGCTTAAAACAGATGCTTTGATCACTTTTGTTCTCTGCCTGCCTCTGCTTAGTGGTCTGCCTCAAAGCCGACTACATTATAGTTATCCCACTGAAGCCAAATCTCTCAATGCAAGTACTCCTGCTGGCGGTGGTGCTGCTGCTAATGTGTGAGCCACGTGGTGTGTGAGTGATGTGGGTGGGGATGGAGCTGCTGATGTGTGCGTCACGGGGGTGGGGCTGCTGATGTGTGTGGCACGGGGGTGGGGCTGGTGGTGCTGCTGCTGTGTGTGGCACGGGGGTGGTGGGGCCAATGTGTGCGGCACAGGGACCGGTGGTACTGCTGATGTGTGTGGGTAGGGGGGCTAATCATGTGTTTGACAGCCCTCTATGTGACATCATGGGGGGCATATTATGTATTAGAGTTGCCATTGTACTGCTTACAGGTGACAGAAATGTAGATAGACAGATTATAGATAGGTAGATAGATAGATGAATAGATCAAAACAGATGATAGATACAGGAGATACATGATAGAGCTAACAGACAGATGATAAGTAGATATACAGACAGATATATTGCATGAATTTCATGTATTGGTGAAATGTTATTTGGCATAATTAAAGAGTAAATTATATGAACTGATTGCATTAATTTTTATGATTATCAGATCAATGTTAAAGGACAATTATACTCCCCTTTTTTCCGGATCCATGGCAGCAAAGTACCCAGGTTAAGGACCTAAAATCACTGGGTACTTTCTCCAACTCCTGCACTACTTACTGAAAATCTGCTTCGGCGGTCCGCTCCGTCCCTCCTCTCTTCTACTGTCAGTGACCGTAGCATCGCGGTGCAGCCAATTGGAAGACACGCCTCCTTGCAGACTGTCTTCCTATTGGCTGCAATCGCAATCTGTCACTGAAGCAGGAAGAGCGGAGGAATGGATCGATCGCCGAATCAGATTTTCCGTAAGTAGTGCAGGAGTCGGGGAAAGTACCCCGGGCGAGGACTTTATTAACATGTGACTTCCTCAACATCCTTCTCAGCATGGAAGGTTCCACTCAGGAGCCTTTTCTTTACCTCTATGAGCTCATTTTAGGTTCTGTTTGTTCCCAAATCTGAAGTTGACATTTTCCCTTGCCTGCCAGTACTTTTACCATGATTATATGTTCAGCACCTGTGGGGTTTCCACTCCCACCTCTTAACCCCTATGATGTAGGAATATATTAAATCATCAATATTCAAATTGGTGGTGCAGCTGATTAACCCTTTCCTAGTAGCAGTGTGGTAGTGTGATGTATATAGGTCTGGGTATCTAGTGTGTCCAGATCTGAAATAATGTAGGTCTCACCTACGGCTTTCACTCCACCAAATCCGATATATAAACAATAAATTGCAGGTGAAACATGCAATATTCACAGCTACAGACCTGTGTCTTTGTAAATTCATTGCAAAACATGGGTGCTACATGTTTCAGACCCACTCAAGCACTTGAGGAAGGACAAGTGGGTCAGAAATATGTAGCACGCATGTTTTGCAATAAACATGCACTAATTCAGAGTTACAGACCTGCGTCTTTGTTTGTTTCACCTGCAATGTATTGTTTAAGTATTGAAGGGCCATATTTAAAAACTTGCGATACCGTGGGTTTTCATTACTGTACGACCATGGCAGTAGAATACCATGCTGTAAAATACCGTAATTATATTCTACGGACGGTCGTAGATTTAGGTTCGCTACCGTAAATTTACAGGTTTTCCGATAGTGATCATAAATTAACGATCGCTAAAGAAGGCGATACCACACCTTTATAAATATGGCCCTTAAAGGGGAATGTTGTAGGGTAGGAAGAGTGTGTTTTTATAGAAACCACATGAACTGTAGGGGAGGATAGTGAAGTGAACCTGATTTTAGCACAGCTCTGTGAAATGCATTTCTCATCAGTGTACCTTAATAAAAGGAATGTTGGACGGTAGGAAGAGTGTGTTTTTAAATTCAGCTGTCTGTATAAAAACAACAACCTGTAGTACAGAGCTAAGCTAAGAAATGCATTGCACAGAGCTGTGCTAAGATTAGGGTCATTATATTATGCTCTACCTGCAGCACTGCACCATGTTCTATAAGTGTACGTATTAAAGGGGAATGTTGGAGGGTATACCACTTGCAGCTCTGCACCATGTTATTTCTATGAATGTACATATTAATAGGAATTATTATAGGGAATGCCAATTTAAGGGGTACTGTTATAGGGATGCAACAGGTGGGCTGCCTGTGGGAGGTTTTACATAAACAAAAGCCCTCTTCCAACTAGGGTTCCATCTTTGCCTTTAAGACCCGAAAACATATACAGGCCTATGTATTAAAAGTTCTTATCGTTAAAAATGGTGCAAATTTTGCCCCAACCAATCAGATTTTAAGAACTTTTATTAGATAGGCCTGATAATATCTACACAACAAAAGGTTGTTAGTATTTTCTTTAGAAGCATGATGCAGGCTGATACAGTTTGTATTTAATGCATGATGCAATAGCACTGCAAAATGTAGATTTAATATGTTTGGGTCTTAACCCTTTCCCTGCCACAGATCGTATATTCACGATCTGTGCAGTGAATGCACAAACTGCCACAGATCGTGAATATACGATCTGTGGCTTCCCTGCAGCAAAAAAAAATTTGGCCCCCGCTAGGGGCGATCGGGGGGCAGCATTCAACTGCCCCCCTAGCCCCCTCGATCCCCCCTCGGTTTCGTCCAAATCCGAGGGGGGGGATCGGGAGATTTCCCTACCTTTATGTAGGTCCGCATGGAGGAAGCCGGTCCGATGTTGAGGAATCACAGGAAGCAGAAAGGGAGACCCCGGTGACGTCACATGGCTTCCTCCTTCACCGGGGTCTTCCCATAGAGAGGTAAGAGGCTGCCCCTGGTGGTCTAGTGGAGGTACTGCAGCTAGATCTACATTTAGATCATGCTGCAGTACCTGTATAGTAAAAGCTGTCATGCTGACAGCTTTTACTATACATTTGTGAATGGAACTCAAAGTTCCATTCACAAATAGGATTTTTTCTAAGTCTTTGCTACTTAGCGAAGACTTAGAAAAAAAATGGGGACAGAGATCAAAATTTGGTGATCACTTCTGATCACCAAATTATTGATCTTTGCCAATGAATGAAAAATCACTTCCTGGAAAATGATTTCCGGGAAGTGATTTTTCCGATCGGATTTCGAATTGGAAAATGGGCATTTATGCCCGTATTCCAAGTTCGGTATCATTCCTTAAGATGATTTGATGATCATCTTTGGGAATGATCCCCAAAAAAAGGGGAAATGCACACAAAATAAAAAAAAAAGTGATACACACACCTTTTTTTTTTTTTACCTAAAAACTATAAATTAGCAAAAAAATTGTCTTCTCCAAGCTTCCCAATGTCCCCGGTGATATCGCTAAAGTAAACGCGGATCATTATTTGTTCGATTTCAAGGGAAACTAAGCCTATTTTAGTAGGGAATTTTGCAGAGGTACCAAAAAAAGACCGGATTGAATTTTTAGGATCAGTAAAGTGTGCAAAAACTTGTGGGACTCTACGTACTAACTGCTTTTCACTAAAATACCACTAAAAGGGGGAGTGGGGATTGGTGTGGGGGGTAGGTTGTGGCGTTTTTTTATTTTTTCTTGTAATTGCAATTGCGCATGGATCCCATTTGAGCTAGTTGGTGGCCCCGTCTCTGTTTGCACCCACCCTTATGGCATACCGTTTGATTCAGGACATGTGGGAGATTGCCGTTTAGTGGGTTTTTTACTTGCCGAGTGGGTTTAGGTAGGATTTCAACCATTGAGTCCTCTTATTTTATTTTTTCACAAAATCTCCTAAAAGCACGGAGTTCTATGGATAACAGCGCCTGGAATTCTTCATGTATATACGAAACCATGATACCATCACGTAGCTGAAGGTGTGTAGCTTCCAAAAATATATAGTTTGTGGGGGGTATTTCCAAGTTGATTAGGCTGTTCAAATTACAGAACACTTTGATTTTTTTCTTGTAATTGGACTTGTGCATGCGTCCAATTTGAGCTAGTTGGTGGCCACGTCTCTGTGTGCACCCACACATATGGCATACCGTTTGATGCAGCATATATGTGGGAGATTGACATTTAGTGGGTTTTTTTGCTTGTCAAAAGGGTTTAGGTAGGATTTCAACCCTTGAATCATATTTTATTTTTCACAAAACCTCGTAAAAACACGGACTTCTTTGGATCAGTGGGTCTGGAATTCTTCATGTATGTATGAAAGCATGGCATCGTAACGTAGCTGAAGGTGTGTAGATTCCAAAAATATATAGTTTGTGGGGAGAATTTCCATGTTTCGGGACTGTTTCCTTAGAAAAAGGGTAGGCTGTTCAAATTACAGAGCACTTTGATTCTTTCTTGTAATTGCATTTGTGCATGCATCCCATTTGAGCTAGTTGGTGGCCACGTCTCTGTGTGCATCCACACATAGGGCATACCGTTTGATTCAGAACATGTGGGAGATTGATATTTAGTTGGGGGTTTTATTTGTGGGGGGCATTTCCAAGTTTTGGGGCTGTTTGAAATTACAGAGCACTTTGATTTTTTTCTTGTAATTACACTTGTGCATGTGTCCCATTTGAGCTAGTTGGTGGCCATGTCCCTGTGTACATCCACGCATATGGCATACCGTTTGATTCAGGGCATTTGGAAGATTGATAATTGACAAGTTTTTTTTACATGACATGGAAATTTGCCATGATTTTTAACTTTGAATTGTATTTTTATAAATTTTTCCTGAAAATCTGGTAAAAAAGCGAAATTTTACATGAAACTGCGCTCATACCATTGGTGGTATGCATAAAAGAATCACACCATTGTGTAGCTGAAGATGTGTAGATTCCAAAAATATATAGTTTGGGGGGGTATTTCTAATATAGAGGGGTGTTTAGTCTGACAAATCTGAAAAGTTGCTGTAATTGGGCCATTGTTCATTGGCTCACTTTGTGCTAGTTGATTCCACGTTTGCGTGTGTAACCATACATAGGGCATACCGTTTGATTCAGGACATTTGGGAGATTGATATTTGGTAACTTTTTTTACTTACTTGGGATTTTGGCATGATTCTACCTGTGTTTTTTTTTTCAAATTTTTTAGAAAATCTGCTAAAACTGTGACATTCTACAAAGAACGCGCGCCACACCATTGATGGTACGAATGAACAAACTACAGAATTTCGTAGATAAAGGTGTGTGGATTTAGAAATATATGGTTTTGTGGGGTTGTTTTGTGGGAAAAACTGCCGACTGTCCAAATTCGGAGTTGGCTAAATATTTTTGCCGTTTCTGAGCCATCATGCATTGTCTCACTTTGTGGCTTTTCGCTTCCACGTCCGCGTGTGTAACCCACACTATGGCATACCGTTTGATTCAGGACATTGGGAGATTGATATTTGGTAACTTTTTTTTACATTCCATGGGGTTTTGTCATGATTTCTACCTTTTTGAATGATGTATGATGTTCATTTTTTTGGAAAATCTGGTGTAGATTTCAGGAATATATAGTTTGTGGGGGTATTCTGAGTTGGGGGGGTGTTTTGTGGAAAAACTGCAGACTGTTCAACAAAATCGGCTAATTTTTTTTTGCTGCTACTGACATTTGGCACTGGTCACGCTCTGGGTTAGTTGTAGCCATGTCTCTGGGTACACCCATGAATGTGGCATACCGTTTTATTCGGAGGGGTTAGGCTTTCATATTTGAGATGCGTTTGAACTTTCCTCCACAGTTTTTAGCTGAAATTCGCATTTGATTTTGTCTCTGATTTACAGTTGAGGAAAAAAAGGAAATGTGAGAAAGTAACTTACAATTGGACGAAGAGCTGCGTCCGGGTATCTGCATTTTGATCAAAACTAACCTCACTCATAAACTCTGTGGTGTAGTTTCTAAAATATATCACTTGTGGGGATATTTTAGTTAATTTGGAAGATATTCTATGTTAACTGTCAGTAGTGGTTATACATTTTAATTGGTGTTAATATTCTTGAAGTTGCAGTTTTAGTTTGGGGGGTCTCCTGTACAGGAAAAGTCGGTACCTACATATATCTGTATCGTTTTACTCGGGAGTATCTGAGCTTTTAGAAACAGTAAGATTTTGTGTGTAACCTTAAGATAACTATAAGTAAAAGTGGGAAAAATCCATGAATATTTGCAAATTTTTCATTTTTTTTAAATATTTTACCCATAATTCCAGTAAAATTCCAGAAAAGTTACAAAATTCTGTTACCATGTTAAAGTAGACTTTGTGCTGAAAAAAACAATGTATAATATTCCTGATTTACTCAGGTTTCCTACTGTAATTAGTCTAAAGCGATTGAGGGCAAAATCCTGAAATTCTTCATGGCAGTTAACGCAAAAAAAAATGAAAATCTCCTGGCAGTGAAAGGGTTAAAGGCAAAGGTGGCCTGTAAAAATGCATTGCACAGAGCTGTGCTAAGATTGAAATCAATATGCTGCACCTGCAACTCAGCTGTATTGGTTTTATATGTATACCTTGTAAAGTGGTCAGTTTAATGTTACTGGGGTTGCCACCTTTCCCTTTAAGACCCAAACTCTTAGGGCTACTCCCTCTAGCGCATTTTGGATTGCGGTTTGCGATCCGATTGTGCTAGTGGAAGTGCAAGCATGTAATAGCCTATAGGACCAGCCCCACTACATGCAATGTGTTTCAGTGTGCTATTGCAGTGCATGCGATCACCATTTTTGGTCTGTTTTGCATGCGCTCTGCTAGGGTCCAATTGTGGAAGCACAACACCCATGCACAGAAGTGAGCATGATCGTGCATTATTGCGAACATGCATCCTCCCTTGCACTTAAGTGGGGCCACAGCCTCAGGAAATTTACCTGCTGCAAAGCTAAGTTCCATTGCATTAAAAACATGCTGTATAGCTAAACTGAAAATCAATGCAGCTTGCATTACACTTCTAATGGCTAGGCCACACAAGTGTGTTTTTCAGACGATTGCAATTTTCCAATTGTATTGAAATCTCAGCAACACACCAAAAACTTGCGGTCTTGCAATCGCATGCTTTCAGAATGAATCGCATGTTTCAGAATGAAAATGGACAAATCTCAAGTGCAAACGCATGTAAATGGCGTGCGATTGTTTGTGCGATTCAGGTGCGTTGCAGTGTGGCTGTGCCCTAAACGTTCGGGGGGATGCACAGGGGATTTTTGCATAACCCCCGCATCCAACACTAATATGGAGTTAAAGTCACGCTAACTCGGCTAGCACGACTAACTCCATATATCCACCCAGCGAGTCTGGGTAAATGAGCCTGACTGTCTCTGGCAGAAATGCTCACAAATATAAAGGGTTAACAAGTTGCTTCCTAATTACATATGGAAAGGGTTAACACCTTCCTCCTCTCTGCTAAGATTATTCACTGCTATCTCTTATGATTGGCTGGGAGACACTGGCAGGTAGGTAGTTCAACTTTTACATGCAGCTTAGCAATAGAGGAGTGGGAAACAAACTCAAGGTAGCTAGTTAGCATGTGCAGAAGGAGTTTTGGTACTTGGACCACCAGGAAGAGGCAACACTGGAAGCCAGCCATGACATCATAGATTGACAGTACTCAGAAATGTTCTATAAATGATTTCTACACTAAGAGGCTGAATTCAGAGGTGAGAAACAAATGGTTTTACTAAGTGACAGTTATAGAGTCTGTGGAGCTGCCTTTGTGTTTTGGGTTTAGTTCTCCTTTAAAGCATAAGTACAGTACACTGTAAAAGCAAGTTAAGTTAAATTGAAAGCAGCAGCTGTAAAAAAAAAAAAAAAAAAAAACTTTCTCCATTTTTTCCTAGGTCCCTCCTGAGCCTACCTTTGCTGGTCTATAGTTACTGACATCTTGGATGTGATGACTATTTAGCTCCCGCGGGACGTCACCACGCCACCCATGTAGAAGCACAGCGCAGTGATGTCCCGCCCCGATGGATGGAGGCTAAAAGAAGAAGGGGCTCCAGCAAGTCTCAGAGGAAAGGAGTCTAAACAGTCTTCACTGCACAGCCAAGATGTCAGCAACTTTAGACCAGCAAAGGTAGGCTCAGGGGGGACCTAGGTGGAAAAAAAAAACTGGGTAAAATTTTTCTTACAGCTGCTGCTTCCAATTTAACTTAAGTTTACTTATATTTAATGTTTTGCAATTATTAGATCAGTGTTAAAATCTCTAACGGATGTGCAAAGCACAACTCACCCGAAATTGCAAACTTTTGAGCGTTGCCGCAATTCTTATATTATTTCTCCACTTTCAAATCCAAAATAAGTGTTTAAGGGCATGTCCACCACCCAAACTAAAATTTTCCCCAAAAAATCCTTACTTTTTTTCCTATGCTCCTTAAGGTGGTCCTGCAGGGCCTGATCAAATCCAGAAAAGTGAAGAGAAGGAGACCCACTGAGTATCATCTGGTATCTGACCCTTCACTGTCCTCCTGGAGGACGCTGGCATGCACAGGGGAGCATAAACATTTACATAGTGCCCAGAAATAGACTTACCGGACCTCTGTCCCTCAGCTGTCTCTAATTGGAACTCTCACATTCACAGATGCGGCTGCCACTCCGGCCCCTATTGCTACTCTGTTTCTGGGAACTTTTAAACTCAAAAACCTGGTGCTTAGAGTTGAAGGGGGGTCCTCTATACTATGCAAAAATTTGGGGTGGAGATTCCCTTTCAACTTGTGTGCTTTTGCTCAATCTAAAATGTACCATTTTTGAAAATTTTAATTTTTCAAAATGGAGATACCTTTACCTTATAAACAAAATCTGAGACTCAAAATCGTATAACAAAAAATGTGGTGCTTTGCAACTATAACAGGATAGAGTTCAGTTATACAAAAAAAGTTAACTGGCTTCAGAGTTAAAACCAGTAGTACAGGCAACAAAGTGGTTCCATAATAAATGTAGCCAATGGTACATACACATTTATATTAATAGACTGACTAGATATATATGAAAATTATTTCAGTCTTTGATATTTTATTATCTATTAAGAAGGAAATAAAAGTCAAAAAGTTTTAAAACCGTTATAAACATTTTATTCCACTTATACTGATGTATGTGTACATCAGTACAAGTACTATACTATACTGTTAATGCCAATTTGAATAATTACTTTGTGGTGAATAAAAATGATTTAGTATTTTTTTTACACTAGTAACAAATGTGTCATGCTAAAAATTGTCTTGTCCTTGGTCCTTAACCAAACTAAACTAATAGTTGTGATATATAAGGGATAATATGCCCCTTACAGTGTGTCACGAACGCCAGTTCGCTGGGCACGTGATCTGACAAATTAATCGGTATTAGCTGCCACCACTTTAAGTTACGGCCTTAAAGACGCCCCAAAAACACTCTTGACTCTCACTGACTATGCACACCCCTGTCCTGGCAGCTAAATGGTTAACACTACACCATTCACTCCAGCAACTAATTAGCATCAGTCCTTCACAAGCAGTCACAGAGTTAATTAGCATTTACACTGCACACTCCATTCAAACACATATGAACTTATCAGAGGCTAACTGAGTTCTTTTAGAGCATCAAAGACAAAACTTATTAAATTTTAGATTTAATATTCCAAAAGGTGGACAGTCCATATCATACAAAAATAAAATAGAATGGTGTTATAATAAATGAGATACAATAAGTACAACAGTTATAGAAAATAAAAAGGATAAAAATATTCACAGACCCTTCTCACTAGAAGAAGTCCTGTATCCTGGGGCAGGAAGAAACATTGGGTCCATACACACGTTTTTAGCATGTCCCCATGTATGAACCAAGATGTAGGGGATACAATAGTTTTTAAACCATTTGATGAAACACCTCCTACTCCTGGTTATTGCATGAGGTGGGAGTGTCTAGCAATGTCTAGATTTATGACTTAGCCAAAAGCATTCATTTCCCCTCAGTTAGACAGATTCCATTTAAATGTAGATATGTACATTGTATTGGGATATTGACCATATATTCCTCTCCTGTATTAATTATCAATTCCTCCAATACCAAACATGACCTGTGTATAATCCATATTTCCCCAGATATTAATAACTCGCCTTGGCAAGGGAATAAGGGGTCCATGTTGGGTATCATATTGAAGGGCCTTCTGTTCCATTCCTAAAAATTGGTTTCTATCTTACACATTCCAATACCGAAATACAATTATTTTGCATGTATGACTGTCCTTAAAATGACCTCTTAGTACCCGCCAGACCCCTAGCTGAAGAGAATTCCAGATGCACGGTTCGGCTCCACATTGTCTAGAAAAGGAGACCTGGTTCCATGCTTCACTAATCGTAATATAAACAATAGGACTGTTCCAGGGTGGAATGGTATTTTTATTGGTCCTTTGCAAGAACTAATACCAATAGTTAACCCCTTCTCGCCAATTCACTACACACTTTCCTGACACAGTGTAATATAAGGATATAAAGTCACTGAGGAATTTGCTGCCTAGGAGACCCAGATGTCTTATCAATGACTCGTAGATAAGACATCCAAGTCTCCCGGGCAGCAGTGAACAGTCTCGCTACAGATCCGGCAGTTAAAGTCTGTGAAGGAAAACAAATGCAGATTGAATCACTACGAACACAGGGTAAAATAATGCAGCAGCTGTTTGAAGACATACAACTGTTCAGGTCTGTGCCCTGTTTTTATATGGAAGTAACTTAAATCCTTTATTGTTAATGGTGACAGGGCTTTCAATGGGGAGGTGCAGTGGTTTATATTCTTGTAAAAAAAACTCTAATATATCCTTTTTATAAGAATATATTCCACTGCAGCCCCCCATTGAAAGTCCATGGACTTGTGTATTATTAAGAAATATCAATTTAAATCCAGTGAGTTAGATAAAACATAAGTTTTTCCTAAGAGGTTTCTGGCACAGTCACAGAACAAAACAAAACAAACCTACGTACTGTACCTCTCCTTAATAATCTCCCTCCACACAGGTGATTCGGCAACAAACTCTCGAAAATTATCATTTGTTACAATTATACCACCAGTTTTCTCAGCAAGGTGCAAAAGAAACCTGTAATAGAAAATATGGATAAATAGGCTTGAAGGAATTCACCAATTGAATTATCAAATTAAAAGGATTGTTTTCAGTCCTCCAAAAATCAGAGGAAAACTATGACTCTTTTTAATCAAATTATAAATGGTTTGCTCCCCAACAGCGACCCTATTAATCATGTTAAAAAACATAAAAACCTACCAGCAGCAAATCTGAAATGCTTTTAAAATCACACATTTTTTTTATTTTTTTTACAAGGAGCATTAAAATTCATAAAATCTTAAGGGGCTGGGCTTAAAAGCCACAGAGAGAGGTTGCATGGGCTGAGAGCTCCCACACCAAACCCCCTTAATTCAGTAAATGCACCTGGTAAACAACCTAAATCTTACCACAAAGGGCAAAAACAAGCCTCCTGGTTCACAAGCTGGATTCTCGGACAAAGGAATCATGGATTTTCTAAAGTCAAAATGCCAGACCCCAGAAAACAAAATGGCGCTTGACCACACTCCATTACAGAAACTACATGTTGGAGCTGAAAAGGAGACGGAGGAATCAGCTCCCGAATCTGACTGGGGAGAGGAGGAACAGGAGGATATCCACTCGATCCTCTGCTCCCTCCCAACTAAAAAAAGACATTGCTGAATTGGTATCTAAAGTGGAGCAGAAAAGCAAGGAAGAGATTACCAGTCTGAGAACAGACCTACATGAAATCTCAGCTAAGGTAACAGAAATGGAAACTACCATCGACTCCCATCAGACCTTGATATCAGAAATCAATCAGTCATTATTTGCACAACAGGCAGCTACCTGTGCGTAAACAAGTAGTAAAGTGTAGTAGCAATAATACAGGACTGTAGCTGTGTGAAACAAGAATTTTATTTAACACAGAAACGTGCTACTACATGTTTCAGACATGTTTTGCTTTCTCAAGCACTCTTGTGTGTAACAAAGTGAATCCCATAAATCGGATACAAGTGACTCAATCCATTAGCCCGTCCCCCATCTCGATGTGACCCTATGTGCAATCAAATACACAACACCTGGATATCCCACATTTCAGATTTAGATAGATACCCAACAATTTCACAACCAACCTCTCCTGTCCAAAACATGTAGCACGCATATTTCTATGTTAAATAAAATTCTTGTTTCACACAGCTACAGTCCTGTGATATTGCTACTACACTTTACTACTTGTTTATGGACTTGATTATCCAGCATGGTGGAGACTGGAAAAGTGTAAAGCACTGGATTCATCGCTGTGTACCTGGATACCCCCACCTGCTTAGGAACAGCTAGCCGTGCAGAACGATATTGAAAACAGAAATCGGCATAATAATATTCGGATTAGAGGCCTACCCAAAGCAATTGAACAAACACAATTAACAACAGCACTACAGCACATATTTAATTCATTACTAGGTTATTATTGGTGGAGACTTTAAATTTACGCTTAACCCTATACATGATTCTACCTCCGGATACACACAATTATCATACAGAGACCTCAATAGACTTAAATATAAATTGAAAGATCATCATCTTATTGACCCCTATTGATTTATTAATTTCCACTAGATAAAGACTACACCTTCTACTCCCATGTACACAAATCATACAGCCTAATAGATTTCTGGTTTATCACACAACGGGTACTTAGCTGGAACATAACCACCTCTATAGGCTCCACTACATGGTCAGACCATGCACCCATATTTCTAAAGATCGTGCTCCCTGACAGCTCTAAGGGAGGGTGGACTTTGAAACTTTAAACTTTTGAACAACCCCACATGTATTACAGCAATACATAAAACTATTTCGAAATTTTAAGAAATACACGCCTCGGATAGTGATTATATTAATCTCCAATTAGCAAAACAGGAGCTCTAAAAAGCACATGATACAATATACAACATTCAACTAAGCTATAAACACTGACAAATCATGAATTTTGTAGCAAATGCAGCAGATACTTATCTAGGTCATTGCTTGCTTGAGGTAATAATGTAAATATTGTAAAAGTTAAAAATGAAAAGGGACAATGTGTAAGTAAGTCTGATGAGATAGCGTTTACTTTCAGAGATTTCTATGCAAAATTATATAAATGTTAAATCAAATACAAACCAACACCCTATTAACTCTCACCAACAAGACAAAGCTAACTATATTAACAATACACCTCTCCCGTCACTTACAAAGGAACAGAGTTAATAGAAATACCATTTCAACAATCAGAGCCAATATCGGCAATAAAATCTCTCCCCACTGGGAAAAGCCCTGGCCCAGACGGGTTCTCTACCTTGTTCTACAAAACAATCAAAAATATATCACACCTTACTTTTAAATTCTTTTAACGCTAATTCCGCCAATACCCCATAATCATTAGAAGCTCAAATTGTAGTTATACCCAAGGCTGGGAAAGATTAGACGCACTGTGGCAACTATCACCCAATGTCACTTAATATAGATAGTAACATACATAGTAACATAGTAATTGAGGTTGAATAAAGACATACGTCCATCAAGTCCAACCTATTCACCCTCTTTTTTTTTTTAACCCTACCTAACAGTTGATCCAGAGGAAGGCAAAAAAAAACAGCTAAAAAGGGGGGGGGGAATTAAAGCTATTCAATGAACTTGCTATTAGCACATCTGCTGGAAGACAGTTCCACAGTTTCAACGTTCTCACTGTAAAGAAACCTTTCCTAACCTGAAGATGAAACTTCTTTTCTTCCAACCTTAAAGGATGTCCACAAGTCCTCTGATATGACCTATTAGTGAACAATGCACCATTAATATATTTGTATTAATCATGTCCCCGTGCAAACGTCGCTTCTCCAATGTAAACAGCCCTAACTTGTCTAATCTGCCTGCATATTCAAGCCCCTCCATTCTCCTTATTAATTTAGTTGCCCTTCTCTGAGCTGCCTCAATTTCCAAGATGTCCTTTTTGTATATGGGATTCCAAAACTGCACCGCATATTCCAAATGAGGCCTTACCAGTGCCTTGTAAAGAGGGACGAGAATATATTTATAATAATAATATAGCTTTTTTTTGAAACTGACCAATGAACCTGCCATTACAACGTCCACTGGAAGACAGTTCCATAGCTTACCGTTCTCACAGTGAAAAACCCTTTCCGAGCTTGAAGCCTAAACCTTTTTTCTTCAAGTCTTAAGGGATGTCCTCGTGTCCTTTGACATGTTCTCTTGGTGAACAATGCCCAGATAGTTTATTGTATGGCCCGTTAATGTATTATACACAGTAATCATATCCCCACGCAAGCGCCTTTTCTCCAGCGTACATTGTAACTTTTCCAGTCTCTCTTCATATTCAAGCTCCCCCAATCCCCTATTTAATTTAGTTGCCCTTCTCTGAACCCTTTCCATTTCAAAGATGTCCTTTTTGTACACAGGATTCCAAAATTGCACTGCATACTCCAATGAGGCCATACCAATGCTTGTAAAGAGGGAGAATTACATTTTCCTCCCTTGAATCCATACCTCGCTTTATACAAGACAATACCATGCTGGCTCTGGCTGTTGCCGCCTGGCACTGCTGCTTCCTTTAAGTTTGTTATCCACCAAAACTCCAAGATCCCTTTCCAACAGGGATTCATTAACACAGACATTTATAGTATAAGTAGCAAAGTATTTTTAAGTCCAAAATGCATCACCTTACATTTATCAACATTGAATTTCATCTGCCACTTAGCAGCCCAATGGGATAATCTATCTAGATCCCCTTGCAACGATTGCACATCCTCTGAGTTTTTAATGGTCGACAAAGTTTTGTGTCGTCAGCAAACACAGAAACCTTGCTGACAATACCCACTTCCAATCATTAATAAATAGATTAAATAGAAGCGGCCCCAACACAGAACCCTGGGCACCCCACTTAGCACTTTAGTCCATAATGATGAAGCCCCATTAACAACTACTCTCTGCATCCTATTCTTTAACCAATTTTCTATCATGTACAAATGTGACTCCCAGACCAACAGACCTTAGCTTATTCATTAGTCGCCTATGGGGACTGTATCAAAAGCCTTTGCAAAATCCAAGTAAACTACATCTACTGCTATACCAGAGTCTAAATTTCTACTTACTTCCTCATAAAAGCCAAGCAAGTTAGTTTGACAAGATCTATTCCTCCTAAATCCATGCTGGTTACTACTTATAATGTCAGTCCTTGAAACATACTCTAGAACATGTTCCCTTATTAAACTTTCCAGGATCAACATCAGCCTTTTTCCAATCCAGAGGCACACCACCGGACATGAGGGAATCAGCAAAAATAAGAAACAATGGCCTAGATAAAACTGAACTTAGCTCCTTAAGTACCCGAGGATGTATTTTATCCGGTCCAGGAGATTTATTAATATTAACCTTATTTAGTTCTTTCTGTACCATATCCTCGGTTAACCAAAGTGAACTTGAATCTTGTATACCTTTATTGCTACTATACTCTATGATATCTGTACTTGGATCTTCTATAGTGTATACAGAGGGAAAAAAAATTATTCAAGACATTTGCTTTATCGCCATCCTCCGTAACTAACTTATCCCCATTAATTAATGGTGCCACATTCTCAGTCCTCCTCTTCTTACTATTAATATACTTAAAAAAATGTTTAGGCTTAGTGAAGCTTTCTTCAGCTATCCTAACTTCATTATTAATTTTAGCTAGTTTGATTGCTTTCTTACACTCCTTGTTACAGTTTTTATACTCCCTAAAGGCCCTTTCCGTTCCCTCTGCCTTAAAGGTTTTAAATGCCTTTTTCTTCCTTACCATTTGCCTCTTTACATCAGAATTCAGCCACATGGGCGCGGATTTATTTTTTTTACATTTATTTCCCAAGGGTATAAATTTAGATGTGAACTGGCTTAAAATCCCCTTGAACACAGTCCACTTCTGTTCAGTACCTTTACCTGATAATACATTATCCCAGTTGACATTCTGAAGAGCTGCTTTTAACCTGGGAAAATTTGCTTTCCTGAAATTAAATGTCTTTGTTAACCCAGCGCACTTTTCCTTTCGATAACAAAGTCCAAATGCCACTATTTCATGGTCACTATTCCCTAAGCCTCCAGTTACCTTTATATCTATAATGCGCTCCACAATGTTAGATATTACCAGATCCAACAGAGCTCCTTTTCTAGTAGGAACCTCAACCACCTGTGAGAGAAAATTATCCTGCAGCAAATTCAGGAACTCATCGCCTTTTTCTGTGATGGCAGTTCCACCACACCAATCAATGTCAGGGTAATTGAAGTCCCCCATAATGAGCACACGCCCCAAACTTGCAGCCCTTGCCAACTGCATATGAAGTTGACTCACCTCCTCTCTGCTAGCATTTGGCGGCTTATAGCAGACACCAACAATGACATTACCCCCTTTCCTGTTGCCTAATTCCACCCATATTGCCTCCACTTTATCATCCATATCACCAGTTATCTCTTCTTTTAAATTTGGCTTCAAATTCTTTTTTAACATAAACACATACTCCTCCCCCTTTCCTTTTTTTTCTGTCCTGCCTAAACAAGGCATATCCTTCTATATTTACAGCCCAGTCGTGAGAACTGTTCAACCACGTTTCTGCTATACCTATAATACGATAAACTGTGCACTATGACATCACCACCCCAACGTCTAATCTCAAAAATATAACGAATTCTTCAACTTCAAAAACATCCCAAGGTAATTGTGCAGGTAATTTACTTTTCTTTATTTTAAAATGTTATAGAATATAAAGACAGTTAAAACTGACTATATAAAAATGCAATAATTATGTATATTGTGAAAAACTTATTAATAAAAAAAAAAGTTAAATCTTAAAAAGCATTTATTTTTTTCCTATGTACAAAATAAGTTGATAACTTAAGAGTTTAGCCTTGATATATATATATATATATATATATATAATGAATTGTATGACCCCCTTCCTGGAGCAATAAAGAAATGGATTTTTTACTGACATTTTTTTCTTAGCATAATGTACTGTATGTGCAGTAGTGGCTCACTGTTAAAGTGCTGGGTAAAGAAACAAACAGATGATTGGGTCACAGTATCAATTTTTTTTCCCCCATTATGTTCGTAGCAGGGAGATTAAATAAAAGTTATTATGGTTAATCCTAACCAATTAAATATTATTTAATATTTGAAAGCCAACATCTCATTGGTTGGTGCAAAATTAGCACAATTTTTAACAATAAGAAATTTTATTAAATCTCCCCAAAAGATTCCACATGTACTTACACTCCACCTAGTAGCTCTTACGGGATAGTGGTAGAAAGATTTCTTTTTAGCAAGACACAGTACACGAGGTTGCAGGTTCTACTCCCCAGATTTTATTTTTTTACTTAAATTGTAATATTCTGTTTCTTAAATCCATGCTAGCTAAGAAATATACTGCAAAGATTTTTTTTTATAAGAAATTTATCATAGTTAGAGACAGGAACGGTTGTAATGGGTTTACACAAAAACTGCACTGAAATATGTGTTCCGTTACAGAGGGAGGGATGGTCTCTGAGCTGTAACACGATTGTACTGCGTACACTTAACTTAGGTGTGCCAAGCAAAGGTGGATTATGGGAGCTGACCTCTTGTACCCGCAAGTTAATTTCATAAAATTACCCAGCGACCACAGCAAAGGGAGAGGTGAAACACAGCATTTGGTATCTTTGTGAATGTTCTTTGTTTATTGGGGCAATGTTGTCTGGAGACTATAGTTCCCCTTTAAGCTACACTTTTTAAACTAGTTCAGAGGGGAAATTTTGTTTTGAATTATTTCCATTACAAATATCTTAGTATTCTACATATCTTAATTTTTTGAAAAAAATCAAATGGTTTCATATCCTTTGCTATGCACTGCCGAGGTCAGTAGAGAGCTGCCATTTCAGGTTCTTCTCAGTATGCTTATTTTCTTGGAAGGTTTTGACAGTAATTTTTACCTTATTGACTGTTGGGTGGTTCAAACCAGCTCATTTCTCTATTGAGCAAGTGAATCGCCCCAAAGGCAGATTCAATGGCAAGACCCTAACAGACACTATTATATACTATTAGGGCTCACAAAAAGTCAGTATTATGGAAGCACTTCACATGCTTTTCAGTGCTCAACAGATCAAAACAAGGAAGCTGCAGCCTTGCTTCCTAGAATCTGACAGTCAGTCATATAATAGCACAGAGACCCGCCTCTATTTGTCATCAATAAAAATCATAATTCATGCGACAGCAGATTCTGCAACAGTGTTCAAACCAGAGATTTACACTGTTAAATCTCTACAGTTTCCTTACACATTCCTTTGCATTTTATATAAAAAAACAAAATCAATCTTTAGAGTTTAACACTGAGAGAAAATTTTTTAGAAGTTTGGTGATTTGAACCTGTGTTTCTAAAATTAGTGCTTTAGACTGCTATGCCACAACAGCATATGCAAATACAGGTACATTTACAAACTAGGAACATAATTTTACAAATTGCAATAAAACCAGCTATTTTGTTTTGTTTAAAGGGTCACTATACGCACTTAAACAACTTTGTATATTGTAAAAGTACAATGTTAGGGGTAGTAAAATGATGTTACTTACATATAGGGGATTTACTAAGATGTTTGAAAACTACAACTCCCACCAATAAAGCATGCTGGGAGTTGTAGTTTTCAAACATCTTAAGTTGCAAATAGGGGTAAATCCTCCTATATTTGTGCATACAGTATGCACAAATAAAGAAGGTTTTACTCCTATTTGTATGTATTTGCCACTTAGGTGTGTCCCCGTGTAAATAAAGTAAATGTTTCTCCTACCTCCTGTCCGGCGGCCGCGCGATCCGCATCCTTGCTCCACACCTCTGCGCATCTGGATGATGTCACCACCCAGCGCCTCTCACTTTGCGGCGCCGGGTAGTGACATCATCCGATGCGAGGCTGTGGAGCGGGGATGCGGATCGCGCGGCCGCCGGACAAGGTAAGGGAAACATTGACTCGGGTATAAACCGAGGCCTGAAACCTGAAAACCTCGGTTTATACTCGAGTATATACGGTACAAGTTAAGTTTTCACATTAATAAAGAAATACTTGTATAAATAAATGTATGGCTTTGACAAATTCATTGATTTTAAAATGTATTTTCTATGTAGATATAGAAGGATTGCCTTGAGCCTTGTAAATAACCTCAGAAATAATTTCATTTATTTCCGTTTTTATGTGTAATTGAGTTTGGAGTACAAATCAGGCATGTACATTTACAAACACACACACTTGTTTTCAGTTTTTTTGAGGTAATATTACATCACTTACCGGTCATCATGTGATGCAATTCGAGCACCTAATACTGTCCTTGCTGGAGTAAATGATAGAATTCCAAGTTCTTGTAGCTGTTGTAAGAAGTGCTGTTCTGTAAGCAACATGGAAGATACACCATAATTCAAAAATTGCTTTTGGTAAAGACAAAAGCGTTGAAAGGCAGACTGCAAAATGCAAACTAGGTTAAGTATTGTTTAGATTAGAACTTTACCTGTAATATAAGGATCGCGTTTTGTTCTCCACTGTGGAACAAAGACTGTAATGTTTCGGTGACCCCTTGTCCAAAAGTAATCAACAGCTAAAGCAATTCCTCGACATGAAAAGAATTTCTTCAAACCATGGCTATTACAAATAAAATGGAAAGTCTATTACATAGAGAAATATTAAAGAAATACACATTATATTTAAAAAAAAATTCAAAGCATTGTCAAATACATATTCCTCATAAATTGATTCATAAAAATATATTTTTGTTTTATAATGCCATCAAAAAAAGGCCAAGTTCTAAATCCACCCAAATAACTTTGCTACAAATGTTTTAAATGCACAGTTCTTACTGATTTTGATTGCCAGCCTTTAAAGCTAGGTACAGAGTACCGATAAAGCCCCGATACCATAGTATCTGACTATATAACTGGAACCAGAGACAAACTGATTTTTAAAAATGAAAATGTTGGCAATATAAATATGGTGCACGGGAAATTTAAAAATTTATATAGTTTGTCAATGACATGACTTAAAATATCATGTGAAACACACACAAACATCTAATTGTCTGTTTTACGGATTTTCATTATCGGTTATGTGGAAATTTACAATGCCAATCTACACAATCTGTGTAGTTGTCCTTAGCCTATTTTTTGCGTTTCTTAATTCTCATAGATAAATACAGCTTGTAACAGATGCCATAGGTCAGTATGCGGACCATGTGTCCACGGCACATGGTCAGCATACTGGCAGTTTGGCTACTCTGCTCCAGGGCAAAATAGTCATTGTGCATTTAGACAATTAAACAGCTAAAACCCTCATAAAGAGATGGGAAGGTATGCACTATAAAGCTCTGCACATTTCATCCCATACTATGTTCCACTGTATTCAGTTTGAGAGCAATTCTTATTCCAGAGAATATAAACAGTTAACGGCTTGTGAATAAATAAACACAGCACATGAGAGTGGTTCCCACTTGATGTCTTCCGGTGTTCAGTGCATCCACCCAATACACAATTTTGATTGATACTCACATACTGTGAGTCCAGCGACATACCTGGGAAAGTCTTGCACCCAGGTCACTTTAGTTAGGTGGTGAGTTACTGTGTATTTGGACTATTTTTACATTGCTAATTAGAATGCCATAGCGGTTTACAAATATGCGAAGAGTTCGGGGAATATGCACCTGAACTACATGATTATATAAAGTGAGTTTTCTGTATTTTTAGTATCACTTTCTCACCTTGGGGTATAAAAGGGTTAGAGGGGTTGAACGATTCCATATTTGTATTATAGTTTGTCCATATACAGTGGTGTGAAAAACTATTTGCCCCCTTCCTGATTTCTTATTCTTTTGCATGTTTGTCACACTTAAATGTTTCTGCTCATCAAAAACCATTAAATATTAGTCAAAGATAACATAATTGAACACAAAATGCAGTTTTAAATGATGGTTTTATTATTTAGTGAGAAAAAACTCCAAATCTACATGGCCCTGTGTGAAAAAGAAATTGCCCCCCTGAACCTAATAACTGGTTGGGCCACCCTTAGCAGCAATAACTGCAATCAAGCGTTTGCGATAATTTGCAACAATGTCTTTACACGCTCTGGAGGAATTTTGGCCCACTAATCTTTGCAGAATGTGTTGTAATTCAGCTTTATTTGAGGTTTTTCTAGCATGAACCGCCTTTTTAAGGTCATGCCACAACATCTCAAAAGGATTCAGGTCAGGACTTTGACTAGGCCACTCCAAAGTCTTCATTTTTTTTTTCTTCAGCCATTCAGAGGTGGATTTGCTGGTGTGTTTTGAGTCATTGTCCTGCTGCAGCACCCAAGATCGCTTCAGCTTGAGTTGTAGAACAGATGGCGGACATTCCCCTTCAGATTTTTTGGTAGACAGTAGAATTCATGATTCCACATCATCACAGCAAGCCTTCCAGGTCCTGAAGCAGCAAAACAACCTCAGACCATCACACTACCACCACCATATTTTACTATTGGTATGATGTTCTTTTGCTGAATGCTGTGTTACTTCTACGCCAGATGTAACGGGACACCACCTTCCAAAAAGTTCAACTTTTGTCTTGCCGGTCCACTAGGTATTTTCCCAAAAGTCTTGGCAATCATTGAGATGTTTTTTTACAAAATTGAGACGACCTTAATGTTCTTTTTGCTTAAAAGTGGTTTGCGCCTTGGATATCTGCCATGCAGGCCGTTTTTGCCCAGTCTCTTTCTTATGGTGGAGTCGTGAACACTGACCTTAATTGAGGCAATTGAGGCCTGCAGTTCTTTAGATGTTGTCCTGGGGTCTTTTGTGGCCTCACGGATAAGTTTTTCTCTGTGCTCTTGGGGTAATTTTGGTCGGCCACCACTTCTGGGAAGGTTCATCACTGTTCCATGTTTTTGCCATTTGTGGATAATGGCTCTCACTGTTTCGCTGGAGTCCCAAAGCTTTAGAAATGGCTTTATAACCTTTACCAGACTGATAGATCTCAATTAAGTTATTTTTTTTAACTTATTTTATAAGGGGGGCAATCACTTTTTCACACAGGGCCATGTAGATTTGGAGGTTTTTTTCTCACTAAATATAAAAACCATCATTTAAAACTGCATTGTGTTCAATTATGTTATCTTTGACTAATAGTTAACGGTTTTTGATGAGCAGAAACATTTAAGTGTGACAAACATGCAAAAGAATAAGAAATCAGGAAGGGGGCAAATAGTTTTTCACACCACTGTAAACAGTAATGCACATTCTCTCATCAAGTAAACATTCTTCACGGAGAATGTGTTCTAACCAAATGTTTTAAACAAATGGACCTTAAGTTTGGGTTTTAAAGGTTTATAGGTATAGTATGCATTTTGTATTAGAAATTCCTTTTGCAGCCTTTTGTTTTTGGACTCTAGAACCATTCTAGATCTCCCACAAGACATATTAACAATTTTTTAAAGGAAAATATGAATCTAATAAATCTATTAATTACTGACCTCATTGCAACATTGCTGCCATCAATAATAATATGCTTAAAGTCCATTTTTCCCGGCTCATTTTTTAGTTCTAGTCGGTAGGGTATTTTTAAGGAGTTTTGGAATATCTGGACTCCAGTTAAAGGAGAAGCACTGTGATAACTGCATGGTCCTTCAAGTGGTGTTATAGTAGCATCCTGTACAGGTGGTGCATTGCTTGTTACAATGTTTTTTGCAGTATAGTTAAAAGAAGTGGAAGGTTGTTCTTTGTCTGCATGATGTGAAACTTTTTTATTTACATTTAATGGTTGAGCATATTGCTGTTGTGCAGTTTCGGGGATTGCAATTTTACACTTAGGTGGGCTTGAAGTACCTCTTGCCTTTAACTGATCTGTACCATTGTTGCTTTCATTGATACTTAGAAATCCCACCTCTTTTTTGCTTTCCTTTTCTATTTCCTCTAAAAGTTTTAAAGGTTCTTCATACTGTCCAAATTCCCCTATAACCTTCTCAACCACAACTTGTGAATAACCCATAGTTTTGAAAAAGTTTACAAGTATTTTATATTCTGTTTTTGCACCAACAGAGTCCTCACCTTCCACAAGAATCACAGAATCTTCCAAGTCACTGGACCCTGATAGCAAGTCAATAATTGAAACATTTTTTGCATCAGAATTTCTGCAAACAGGCCCATCTACTTGAATTGCTTCAAGAGAGAAAGGCTTTTTCGAGCAGCTTTCCTCCACTTCTGAAATACGCCTTTTACTGGACAGACGCTCTTGTTGAACAGGTGATATCTCTTTTATGCATATGATATCTTCTTCAACACCTGAAAACACAGATTCCAGCTGACTGGTTAGTTCTGTTACTGGAGTCCTTGTCTTTTCTCTAGACACATGTTCAGTGTCTTCATTACTTTCTTTCCTGTTATCTAAAATTTCAATTATATCTCCCTGTTCCACATATTCATCCTTGCATGTGAGACTTAGGAGTTCACTTTGTAATGCACTAGGCAAAAGTAATAAGTCAACTGTGTATTTATCTGCATATTTTTCAACATACAACTTAAATTTTTTTTTCACCGCTGATTCTCTGTCATTTGGCAAACTTAAATTGTTTTTGAAAAGACGAACAAACTGCTGCACGTGACTTTGAGCCATAACTACAGGCTCTATTCCTCCTTTAATGCTAAGAACTCCGATTTCAGAAACAGACACATTTGCACATGTGTCCTGAATTAGTTGATTGAGAAACAATCCCTGGGCTCCTACAAAGATGCAGTGCATTTCCTTAGGATAAATCTCCCTTTCTTCCAATTCTGGCTCACAAATGCCTTTGATATATTCCTAGGACATAACAGAAAAAAGTAAGTATATACTTTAGTAATGTATAATGACTTCCTGTATAAAGTTAATCTACAGTTTCTGACAAAGTCTTGTCGCCTGTGTATTTTGCAGTAACATCTTCTATTAACCTGATTTTTAACTGATCAATTGGTGTTAGAAATAGCTCATATGAAAAGCTAAAGCCCTCCCAAATAATATTAAATGTACTGGTAAAAAATAGTTTCACTGAAAAAAGATTGATCATTTAATCAAGACAGAAAGATCAAAATGTTGCAAGACAAAAGTGTAGTCGCCTATACAGAAAATGATCTACTTTACAGCCAATCCAAAAATGTCAGAAAATTAAGTAGTGGTGTTGTGAGATCCAAATTTAATATCTTGTATGACTCCACCAAACTTCACTGTTTTCTGGGTAAATCTTGGTTCCATGCGGGTTCCAGTAGGTCTCCTGCAATATTTGTGGCGACTGTGGTGTAATTCAACAGAAGATTCACCTGAAAATCCACCTTTTAGCAGGCTGTGGGACTTGGCAAATGCCACACGGTTTTTCAATTGTCTTTTGTTTAGTGCTGGCTTATGGGCACTGATTCAACCATGGATTTTCGAGCCAACAAACGGTCCTCTCAAGCAGTTGTCTTGCAGGGTCTGTCTGACCTGGGCTTGTCAAAAACTTCTCCAGTCTCTTCAAATCTTTTCTTTATCCTCTGAACTTCACGCTGAGAGACATTGAAGGTGTGCCTCACATCAGCAGTGGATTTGGTCTTCAGCCTCTTGATAATCAACACTTTAGTCTCAGGGTGATTCTTAGGCATGTTTGCAGAAGTCTATTTGCAGTTGATGTGAAGGTCTAGTTGTACTGGGGTTCTTTTTATACACACCTGACACCTAATTGATCCATTATTAATCACAGGTGAAGCCCATATGACAAGGCAACAACACTTATGTCTTTGCAAAAATCGACTCAATGGGCTTTACCAAACTGAGAATACTAGAATATTAGAATACTTTGTTAGTTTCATTTTGCATTGAAACATTATTACAAAAGTGGTTTGGGGTAAAATGAACCATTTCTTGAAATAAAATCTGCATTAGAATTATTGTTAAGCGGCACAATTTGTACACAAGCGACAAGACTTATCAGAAACTATTTATCACTAGATGTTATTTTCACCCATAAAACTAAAAAACTGGTAAATTGTCAGTTACCTGCCCCAACCCCAACTGATATATTTATATTACCTGCATTACTTACCAGATATTTAGGGATTATTATTGTCCCGATTGTGCCACAGTAGACTGCCGGCTGTGAATGACGACTTCAAAACCAATGATTGACTGCTGTTTCACCTTTTTGCTTCCTCTGCACATACTCAAGCATATAAAAAGCTCTTTAAGCACAGAGAGAAGGCCTTAAAGGAATATAACTTATCAATAAATATCTGGTTACAAATGCATGCTCCATAGTTGGATTGCCAGAGGAAATCAGAATCTAAAGATTTATCCTCCTCTTTATTTTGACTTTTTAATTCCAGTTCTTACACACAAGTTTAAACAAGTCTGTATTTCTTGGGGTTGTCTAAGTAGAGCACTGTACAGGTCTAATTTTTCAGACCTTCCCCTGCAAAACCATTACCTGCACCTGACCCACACCCGCTTTGCTTGTAGGTTCTAGAACAGCACCTGAACCACAAACCATTTCAAACACACTGCTGTTTTACTCCCACAAATCAGGTAACCCACAGACTCGATTCAGGACTCTAATAAGGATAGCACCATTGGTGTCAATACTTGATATCTTCAACCAATCAAAAAATTCTGCCATTATAGAGAACACTTCACATTTAGCAATGGCAACACAATCATATCAAAGTTAACCATACTGTACACTAGAACTCTATTTGGCACAAAGGGCTTTTAGGTTTTTTTAGGACCTCAAATTGCTATTACCTGGGTCTGTATTTAGTGTTCCCCTTTGAAAAAAAACTTAGAGACAGCCCAATAATCAGGAAAAAATGTTATAACGCTTTGCAAAGCATAACCAATGTTCTCCATACCAGCTGCACAAGAGAAGACTAAATAATGGTATAAAACCTAAGATAGAGATTAGCAAGACAATTGTAAAAAAAAATCATGCTTATAGCAGCTTTATTCAATATCAATAACTTTTGGCCAATCAAATTTTACAACGACACATATATGACTAGCCTTACCCAAGTGCACACATTAGATAATTGTCATCCGAAATTTGTGTGAAGACATACAACATATTCTGTCCTGTCGGATTGCTAAATCAGATCATGAGGTGTTCTCTTTAATGGCAGACTAAGGATGGTACTACAAGCTATTGCCAAGTAGCCTATCTGTATGGACATCATTAGTATATACTTTTTGGAGTGGTCGTCTGTACATGGTGTCACGTTGAGTAGGGAGTGGCAAACCTTCAAACAGGCTTAGGGCTCATTCACACTATAAACTGACATATGCACAGCATGCAGTCAGTTATTTGCATTAAAAATATGGCAGATGGCCAAAGAACCACCTATACAAAGACCCCCAGAATAAAGGCACTACTACAGAAGCCAAATTAAAGTGCCTGTGATGCGGATGACGCAATTGGTTTGGCGTTCCTGGGATTACCGTGCTGTTAAGGATTTCTACAGACTGGGATCCTGTGGTGGAGCTCGGATAGCTGAAACTGTACGCCAGTTGTGATTTCTCGTAGAGGAATGGAGCAACAAGGTCACGTTATCGGACGGGTGAAAAGTGTGGTCCATCTAGGATACTGGTAATGTATGGCACCGTATTCCTAGTCCTGGCTTCTTACGCTAAGTCCCGTTGTATGCACTTATCCTTATTGAGCATTCTAGCTCTGTAGTCTTACATGTGACTTTCCGTCAGCCTCCCCAGAAACTGTTTATAGAGCCTACCAGTTAGTTTACTTTCTCATTTGGGGATGCCCAGAGGTGCCTATCTCTGTATTTTGTATTTAGTATTGTATGGTTTTTATTATGGGTATTTAAGTGGGAGACTTGCGTGCACTTTCGTTGTAATGCCCTTGGTGGTATCTGTGTGATTGAGTGAGTCACCAATAAATGCTTTAGCACTTTAACTTGCCTACTGTAGTAGTGCCTTTATTCCGGGGGTCTTTGTATAGGTGGTCCTTTGGCCATTTGACGTGTTTTTAGTGGTTGATTATATAACCCCCGACTGCACCACTTTATTTAGGGTTCTACAAGGCGGTGTTAATGAGCTGTGCACCTGTCCACTATTTTTAAATATTTCTGCTTGTACAATTATTTGCATGCATTGGTGTCCATTTTTTCACAATGCGTTTTCCATAGATTTATATAGGAAAGCAACAGACCGGAAAGGAAACAGAGGTCTTTGCCTGGCCCACCATAAGAAGCAATGGTAAGGGGGGTAGCACCAGAAGTATTTAGTTTTAGGCGCCTTTTCCCCCAATATACCCTACATATAAGTTGTCCTAAGAAGTGCAATTTGTGTCTATGAAACATTCAGAAGGTCCCTAACACCAGGCTGTCATGCTGATTGGGACTTTCCAGGGTACTTAATTGCCAACAGATTCCTGTACAAGTCATTCTTAATTGAGAAAGCCAGTCGGATGACTAGCGAAATATCTTCAAGAACTAAACTTTAAGTCCAGTTGATCTAATTGAATACAACAGATATATACCATGACCTGGATGAATGAGAACCTTTACAAGCATTCTGGAGGCCTGCTTTATATTTTAGTAGTATGGTAGGTTTGTATGAACATTTTTTTGTTCTGAATAACAAACAAACAGTTATTTTTAACTTTTAGACTTGTTTTAAACTACCCTGTGTCTTGAAAATTAGACCCATGCAGGACTCTAAAACCACAGAATTAACAATTATATAATTTTTCTTTCTAAGCAGTTTCTAAAGACCTTGTAAACACATATACATTGGCTGCTAGCGACAGACGAAAAGCAGCTTTGCCCGACAATTGCATGTGTGTGGCAAGATGCATCAGCAAACTCATTTCAGGGGGGTACCCACTACCTAAAGCCCCACCACAAGATTAACCCATAATCTATTCATAGACACACACGTTTACAGTCAGACACATATGCATTACAACAGACACACACACACATGCATACAAGTCATGTCACCATTAAAGGGTAACTCTAGTGTCCAATTCTTCCAAACTAGTAAGGGTTATATAAAAAGACTTTCATCAAACCTTCAAAATAAGACCTAAATCACATCTCTAGATAAAATTTGTGAGAAGTTATTGCTGGAGAAGTTCAGCAATATTACTTCCTGCTTAAAAACTTTTTTTAGTCATGTGACCAGCCCCTGCCTGCATTAATAGGCTCCCCTTCTCAACTGTCAATTTTTTCCCCCCAGGTACTTCCTGATTGTTCCAGCATTAAGGGGGTTATTCAATAAAAGTTCTTATCGTTTAAAATGGTGCTAATTTTGCCCCAACCAATCAGATGTTAGCTTTCAAATGTTACATAAGTTCTGATAGGTTGAGGCAAAATTAGCACATTTTAAACGATAAGAACTTTTATTGAATCTCCCTGTAAGTCTTTACTGAGCTTGCTTCTCCCTTGGGGCGGAGCAGAGGTCAGGTGATGTCACTCAACCACTGGAAGCAGGAAGTTTTAACATTCCCCCCAATATCATTTCTCACAGGGGGGAGCCAGAGATGTTATTGTCGGCTTATTATAAAGAAAATACTGCAGGCTTTCATTAACAACTTGTTTGGAGACCACAGTTGCCCTTTAAATGTTGGTCAACCTCTAAAAAAACCTCTGCCAGCATTGCACTCCCTCACTCTAAGTAAAAACAACACATTTCAGGGAGATTGTAAGAATTTCAGTGAGTCTGGGAGCTGCCATTAATAGAAGGGAGATTCCCTGAACTTCATGCCTGCATCAGTGTTGTTGCAACTGTCAGCACTGCATGTAACGAACATATTGATCAGCTAGCACATTAGTCCATTGTAATATGCCAAATTAGTTAACCAAAGCCTGGGAGATCCAATACCTTGGCCTTGTGCACATCTGCTCTTTCTCCTTAAGCTGCAGCCATATCCGACATGGGCTCTGCTTCTCTTTTCTGCTTTCCGAGGGTTGAACATTTTCCAGGGAACCCAGAACAGTGAACAGAACTGGGAACAAGGCCTGGACCTTGGGTCGGCTCTTTCTAGGAAAATCTCTTTTCCCCAGGAGCTGTAAATTCGTCAACAACCGCCACCTCCGCCACCTTGTTCCTGTCATGACCGCGCGAGCTCTGCACCTCAGCCATACTAAGTTCTCACATTCGACCGCAACTCTGCTAGTGAGGGAAGGGGCAGCCATGAACAACCGAACTATCGCGGTGAAGGCTAGTTCCCAGTTCTTGAAAGGAGGGGCGGAGCTTTCCAGCCATGGAATCAATCACATGATCGGGACGGTAAACGTCAGTTCAGAGATATTACAGCTAAGAGTAAAGTATCTGGTTGTTTTCATGTGTAAATAAAAAGGATGCACCCTATGTACACAGCAAGACAGGATAAAACCAAATATACAATTTATTTAATTCAAAACAAAAAAAGAGAAAGACACATAATAAACAGCTGGCCAGCTGCCATACAAAAATACCGGTATATCTAAAAACCTAAAAAATATATAAATAGAAAGTATCTGAAGTAAAAAATCCTTAGGGAAACACGTATATATAGTGTAAGTAGTCTGGACTAAATCCGTATATCTTCTAAGGCAATGTAGTGTAATCCACAATTCAAGGATATTAAATTGAGTAGGGCATCCAAAGAGTATGTATATAACTACAAATCCCAGAAGTCTTCTAGAGTCCATATAAAAGTTCTATATAGTATATTGTGTGCACACAAAATCAAGAGTAGATGCAGTGCGTATAAGTATGAGCTATATAAATCACCACTCTAATGCAAAGCGAAATTCCCGACGCCTCCAATGATCCACTCATCCCCGGACTGCCGTATGTGGTGCTGTCCGTGGCCTCTCTGCACTTGGGATTTCTTATATGGGGATCTGAGATGGCTACGTACTCCGTGACTTGGTCGGGTATTCAAACCGCGTGGTGGTGAGTTGTCTGCTCAACTTGAATCCACTGCCGACAACTCCTTCTTCCGGTTTTACGTCACTATGACGCGTTTCGCTCCTCAGAGCTTCGTCAGATAGTGACGCCCATCTATTCACCGGCTCTAAATGGACCCTGTCTCGGACCTTCATTGGTCCATTTCCAGTACTTATTATTCTGGGATAAGTAATGGAAATGGACCAATGAGGTCCGAGACAGGGTCCATTTAAGAAGCCGGTGAATAGATGGGCGTCACTATCTGACGAAGCTCTGAGGAGCGAAACGCGTCATAGTGAGTAAAACCGGAAGAAGGAGTTGTCGGCAGTGAGATTCAAAGTTGAGCAGACAAACTCACCACCACGCGGTTTGAATACCCGACCAAGTCACGGAGTACGTAGCCATCTCAGGATCCCCATATAAGAAACCCAAGTGAGAGAGGCCACGGACAGCACCAGCATATGGCAGTCGGGGGATAGGTGGATCATTGGAGGGTCGGGAATTTCGCTTTGCATTAGAGTGGTGATGTATATAGCTCATACTTATACGCACTGCATCTACTCTTGATTTTGTGTGCACACAATATACTATATAGAACTTTTATATGGATCTAGAAGACTTCTGGGATTTTGTAGTTATATACTTACTCTTTGGATCCCCTACTCAATTAATATCCTTGAATGTGGATTAACACTACATTGCCTTAGAAGATATACGGATTTAGTCCAGACTACTTACACTATATATACGTGTTTCCCTAAGGATTTTTTACTTCAGATACTTTCTATTTATATATTTTAGGTTTTTAGATATACCGGTATTTTTGTATGGAGTGGCCAGCTGTTTATTATGTGTCTTCTCTTTTTTTGTTTTTGAATTAAATAAATTGTATATTTGGTTTTATCCTGTCTTGCTGTGTACATAGGGTGCATCCTTTTTATTCTGTTAAGAGGGGTCTCTGCCTGGGTTGCGACTGTTATACAGGGACACCCCAGGTTTTTCCCTTCTGTTTTCTTGTTTTGCCCGGTAGGGGGTGTTTCCGGGCGCCCCTGTGGGGGATTCGGTGCTGGGACTCTTTTTCGGTTTGTTTTCATGTGTAAATGAATACATTTTCCTGTTTTCAATGAATTGAATGCAGGAGTGTGTGTAACAGGGATTCTCACACAGTAACACCACAACTTCCAGAGATTACACCGAGAATGCTGGGAGTTGTCGTTTTCAAAAATCTGCAGACACACCGTTTGTGAATCCCTGCTGTAGTACATGGGGAAGCTTATGGAACATTTGTTTTATGCTTTGGGGATTCGAAACTGTGTGTGTACGGCTCATGGTGTACTGTAATTGAGTGGGTGAGAATGGGAGGGTTTTTTTGCTGTGTGGCTTCTGGGATATATGTAAACTTTGCAGAGAAGCACATGGGTGGTGCTGGAGTGGGGCAAAGAGGAAGCACATGGTGTTGACTATGGGGGTTTAAAAGTGAGGCACAGGGAAGCACATGGTGTTGGCGAGGGGGTTTAAAAGTGAGGCACAGGGAAGCACATGCTGTTGGCTATGGGGGTTAAGAAGTGTGAAGCAAAGGGAAACACATGTTGGCTAAGGATTCAGGAGTGTGGGGTACAGGCAGGGAAGAACATTTTGGTTATGGGGGTTCAGAATTGTGAGGCACAAAGAAGCACATGTTGGCTATGGGGGTTCAGGATGTGTGAGACTCATGGAATCTCATGATACTGTGGCACATAGGCAACTAAGGTGTAAACTGAAATGACCAGTGGGTCCGAAACATGTTGCATGCGTGTTTTGTCAAAATAAAGATTTTATACACAGCAAAAGGTCTGTGTTAATCGTATGTTACACTGTATATGATACTTTGAACTAATGCGTAAACTAAGGACTGATTGCCTAGAAAAAAAAAAAATTGTACATGGATAGAGAATTGGTTATTGGATTGCAATACGAGCTACATTCAGGTATCCCACCACCCCCCACCACCCCCTGGAGAGCATCCCGGACTTGAGCGGAGACTTGAGTCTCCTCCCAAGTCATGCCCCCTTTAGGTGGCAATGCCCCTAACTCCACCCTAACACCGCCTCCCGCCACCCCTAGAGTTATGGCCATGCCCCATGTATCGTCACGCCCCGATTGCCACAACCCCTTCCCCACCCTGCCCAGAAGCCTGAAAGGGCAGGGTGGGATGTCTGTACATCTATGTGGGCTAAATTTCTAAGCGGAGTGCCTCAGGGTTTCATACTGATGCTGCTTCTTTTTAATCTGTTAATAAATGACTTAGAAGGGGGCATTGAGGTCTCTGTGTTTGCTGATGACACTAAACTATGCAGAGCTTTGGAAACTTCAAATGATGTGCAAGTGCTGCAAGCTGACCTAGATAGATTATCAAAATGGGCAGCAGAATGGTGATAAATGTAAGGTGATACATTTGGGGTTTAGCAATCCTGGTGCCACCTACACCATAAATAACTTTGTGTTAAGTGAATCTCGACTGGAAAATGTCTTGGGGATTCTGGTAGATAACAGACTTAGCTGTAGCAAACAATGCCAGACAGCAACGGCAAAGGTAGCAAGATATTGTCTTGTATAAAGGGGGGAATAGATTCAAGAGAGAAAAATATTATTCTCCCTCTTTACAAGGCCTCATTTGGAATATGTGGTGCAGTTTTGGAATCCCATATACAAAAGGACATCTTGGAAATGGAAGCAGTTCAGAGAAGGGCAACTAAATTAATAAAGGGAATGGAGGGGCTTGACTATGCAGGCAGATTAGTTAGGGCTATATACATTGGAGAATCAACGTTTGCGTGTGGATATAATCACTACAAATATATTAATGGGTCATACAACTCTCTGTTGCGTTGTTCACTAATAGGTCTTATCAAGTTTCATCTTTAGGTTAGGAAAGGTTTCTTAACAGTGAAAACTACGTATCTGTCTTCAAGCAGATGTGGTAATGGCAAGTTAATTTGAATAGCTTTAAAAGCAACCTAGATTAGTTTCTAAAACTAAAAAAATATTGAGAATTACGGGTATTAATACATATACTGTAATTCTGATTAATCTAGGGATACTTTCCGATTGCCATTTTGGAGTCAGAAAGGAATTCCTCCCCTACACACACAACCACTCTCACTTCCCCTCAGCACATTTGCCTAGGGGCACCATTCAAAAGTTGTATAAGGTGCCAAAAAACCTAGGGACACCCCTTTGGGGAGAAGAGTTGGTTACTCTGAGAATGGTTAGTGTTCGGTACAGAATTCTTTGTGGAGAGGTGACCGGGGAAGGAACATGAACTTGGGCATATTTGCTAAAAGAGTTTGTAAGTATTTTCAGGGATTCCAATTTAAATAGAGGTATACGTTAATAATGATAAGGAGAAACGGAGACACATTTGTTCAGTCCAGCACATTTACCCTCAGTTTCTTTTGCAAGACAGTGGTCATCTTGGAGGTGTGTTTTAGGTTGATATGTTTGAATACTGCCCTGTGGCCCAGTTTCCATATGCTTTGCTTCAGAATGTCACAGTACATGTTGGCCTTCATAGTTCCCTCAATGAACTGTAGCTCCCCAGTGCTGGCAGTACTCAAGCAACCCCAAACCACCACGCTGCCACCACTATGCTTGACACACTTGTTTGTACTCCTACCTGGTTGCCGCCACACGCTTGACAGCATCTGAACCAATAAGTTTTTCTTGGTCTTATCAGATCACAGGACATGGTTCCCGTAATCCATGTCTTTATTCTGCTTGTGTACTGTTTGTGGGCTTTCTTGTTCATCATCTTTCTTCTGGAACAACCGCTATGTAGACTAATTTGACTCAGTGTGCATTGTATTGTCTGAGCATCCCTTTAACCTCCTCAACAATTCAGGGTTTTTTTTTCAGATCCTCAGAGTTTTCTTTACCATGAGGTGCCATATTTAACATCCAGTGACAAGTGTGCGAGCAATAACACCAAATTTACATCATCTGTATTAAAAAAATATTTACAAAAATGTGTGAAGTCTACTCACTTTTGTGAGATACTGTAGTTAATCTAACATAGAAAAAAGTATACCTCCTTTTATTTAAGGTAATAATTTGAGTGACTTGAAATTGAGATTTTATATATGTTCAGCTGCACAACCAGCAGATAAATGAAGATCAAGTGACAAATTAGAATTCAGATTCCAAAAGCAATAGTATAGATTCAGGGGTTCGTCGTACATGGATTGAATGTAAAGTATAGTGGCATATTTGGAAAGGCTGAATAAAGACAAATGACTACCAACTTATTTTATCCTAAACACAAACAAACAATTGCTCCATACTCTGTATAGGAACATAATTCAGGGAGCCATGCATAGCAGCATTCATCATTGTCTCTCTATACTACAGTAAATTACCATACTGGGCTAATTGGAAAGATGTATAACCATTGCCTGAAATACTGTTTTGAGCTCCAGATCTTTTAATTAATTTGACTTGAAGAGACAAATTTTCCACTTTTTTTGGACTATATCTCCCCCCACAATTGAAATTCGATACAGACGTATGGGAGAAGTGTTTCTAGCTAAGGAATCCGTGGAAGCAGTAATGGGTCCAATCCTCAAACATGAACATTCTAGGGTTTCTGGGTCATGTGATCAAACCAAACCACAATTGTTACTTTCTGTATGAAATGCATCTGGATCCAAGGCTAAACTTACTAAAAACTGCGTCTCTCTGACACAAACACACACAACTACACAAACAACACTCACACAATTACAAAATAAAAATCCTAAAATGTATACAATGAAAGCACAATAATAAATTTATCTAAAGTAAATATATGTAAAGCACAATGTATGGTTTATGTATTTAGAAATAAGAATGGCATTTTATTTTATAGCAGGGATGTCCATCCTGTGGTCCTTTAGATGTTTGCAAATTACTATACAACTCCCAGCATTCCCTTCTGCTATCTGCTGTTGGTGAATGCTGTGAGTTGTAGTTTTCAGACATCTACAAGGCCACAGAAAGGACATCTATTTTTTATTGTCACAAACACAAAAGCACACCCCCTAACATCACACAAACACAGGTACACACAAATACACTCCAACACCCAGTCACTCTGGGCAAATTGGATGTACCAGTCACTGTGGGCAACTTGTGTGTAGCAGCCACTGTGGGCAACTTGTGTGTAGCAGCCACAGTGGGAAACTTGTGTGTACCAGCTACTGTGGACAAATGGTATGTACCAGCCACTGTGGGCAACCTGTTAGTACTAGCCACTGTGGGCATCTGAATGTACCAGCCACAGTGGGCAACTTGCATGGTCCAGTCAATCTCTCTTTGGGGGCACATACATTACCACCCTCCGTGTGTGGTATGCCACTGTTAATGCAGTCCTCCAGTTCACCAGCCACAGCTAGGTTAGCACTCCAGTTCACCAGCCACTGCTAGGTCAGCCCTCCAGTTCTCCAGCCACTGTTAAGTCAACGCTTGTTGTTGAACTAGCTGACATCACAGTGGCTGGTGAACTGAACTCTGTGAAGTTAGCCCTTCAGTTCACCAGCTAATGCTAGGTTAGCCCTCCAGTTCAACAGCCACTGTTAGGTCAGCCCTCCTGCCTCTTTTAAGTCAACACTGGCTGGTAAACTGGAGGGCTGATTTCACAGTGCTTGGATGAACTTGAGGGCTGACTCAAGCCACTGTGAAGTCAGCCCTCCAGGTCACAAGCCACTGTGAACAGTTGCTGGTGGTGAACTTAATACTGACCTATCAGTGGTTGCTAAACTAGAGGAGTGGTGGGTTCAGACCTCCACTTCAGCAGATCCTATTGAGTCAGGCCTCCAGTTCACCAGACACTTAGGTCAGCCTTCCAGCTGTAAGGGCAGCCCTTCAGTTCAGCCACTGTTAGATCAGTTCTCCAGTTCATCAGGCTGTGTTAAGTCAGCCCTTCAGCTCACCAGACACTTAACTGGTGGGCTGACCTAACAGTGGCTGGAGGGCTGTCCTAACAGTAGTTGCTTAACTGGAGGACGGACCAAACAGTGTCTAGTAAACTGGAGGGCTAACCATACAGAGACTGGAGGTTTCAGTAGCTACTGTTAACTCAGTCCTCCAGTTCACCAGTCACTGTGAAGTCAGCCCACCAGTTCACCAGCTGGTTAACAGGAGAGTTGACATAACAACGGCTGGTGAACTGAAGGGCTGATCTAATAGTGGCTGATCTGGAGGGCGGCCCTTACAGCTGCTGCTTAATTAGAGGGCTGACCTAACAGTGTCTTGTGAACAGGAGGGCTGACTTATTAGGGTCTGCTGAACTGGAGGCTGAACTAACAGTGTTCACTGAACAGGAGGGCTGACCTAACAGTGTTTGCTGAACTGGAGTACACAATAAAGTCTGAGGTATAAGTATCTTAGCCTTTCAGTGTGTAAAATACCAACGGAAAAGAAATGCAGCATAGTCTTATGGGCAAATCATGTAAATGACCTCTGGTTGTTCCACAAAGTTTGAGTGCTAGATATATTTTCTTTTATGTGGCACATTCTTGTTAAAATATAGGCACAAAACCATAAGATGTGTTCTCATAACAAAAATTTAATAACAAAATAAACCAATGACTGTGGAGAAGTCCAGTGTGACAATGTTGCCACCAATATTTAGTTAATATAAAGGTTTTCTTGCTTTCAATAGTCCCATAAAAGTGGTTAGTCCTCATATCAAAGGTCTTCTTTCTTTTTCATAATTAGTTCTCTCACTATGGAAGCTACATCATGTCTTATGCTCTCAATGTTCTCTTCAGGCCTCCAGAATTTTACTACCTGGCCTTCAGCGTTAACAAGATATTTCCAGAAGTTCCATCTTGGTTCTTTTTTAGTTGATTCTGATATAAATAAATGGAATAATTAAGCTGGTTAGCAGTATTATTGCTATGAAAATTTTCAATATAAAAATGTTGCTATAGGAAAGATTGCTATTCTGCTTTCTGGCAAAAACAAACCTGTAATTGACAGCATACACTTAGTGCATATAATGTGTACCCGGCCAAAGAAATAAACATTTCCACTTTAGATCATACTTGGAAATTTAGATGTTTTAATGTAAACCATCTCTGCAATTTCAATTCACAATATGTGATTCTGTAATCATTCAGTAATTACTGTAATCCAAAAACATGCCATCATTTTTTCGGCTATTTTGAAGTATGTCCTCTAAAAAAGACAAAATGATAAAATGGAGGCATGTGATACCTATTGGTTAAAGTTCACCCCATCATCCAGCATACCAATCCCCTGTAGCTCAGACTCCAACAAATCCTAGACAACTGTGGGGAAAAAGTCATGACTTATAGACATGGAAAGGTATTACAAAAATAATTTCTAAATAAATTATAAACGGTGAGGCTAGTAAGGCAAATAGATTATCCTTTTCTTTCTTCTTTCTTGACACTCTTGGCCATTATCACTGAGTGTTAGTATAGTTCAGGCTGCATTCCCAATTGTTGATGGTACTTTAAATGTGCTTACAGATTTTGAAATTAATTATTTTCAAGGTAAAATAACATCATTATAATATTACAAGGTAAGGTACCAGAGGGGGTCATAGGTTTAAGCCATAAAGATGTTAAGGCTAAAGGGAGGAATAACCTGTAGGCTGTGTAGGGCTTATTGGTAGGCTCACTCACCTTGATAATCTATTTTCTCTAGCAGACTTTTTTTTAATTCTTAAAATTATCAAAAAAAATTCTGAAACTGCCGTCATTTAGAAAGGCACAGTAAAGTAATCAAAAGATGGTGTTTCTTAGAAAAAGAAACAAAAGATAAACATAATATAGTTTTTCACAATTTATTTTAGCCACCAGTCACCGAAATGTTATTCTTTATTGTGTGTATTTTTTGTTTCTTTTACCAAAGAATGGCACCATTCTCACCACTAAGTGTGCCAATATAGTATAGTATTTGAGGTTGAATAAAGACTTATGTCCATCCAGTGCAACCCATCTAGCAATATCCTTATTTCTTGCCTAACTGTTGATCCAGAGGAAGGCAAAAAAAACCCCACCAAATTCATGAAGGGGAAAAAAAGCCTTACTGGCTCCAAGTGGCAATCGGAAATTTCCCTGGATCAACTCTACTTTATGTATCAATACCAGTAACTTGCAACATTCCTTGTTAGCAGAAACTCATCCAGCTTTTTTTTGAAACTGACCAATGAACCTGCCATAACAATGTCCACTTGAAGACCGTTCCATAGCTTTACCGTTCTCACAGTGAAAAACCCTTTCCGAATTTGAATTTTCTTCAAGTCTTAATGGATGTCCTCTGACATGTTCTATTGGTGAACAATGCCCCAGATAGTTTATTGTATGGCCCGTTAATGTATTTGTACACAGTATTCATATCCCCACGCAAGCGCTTTTTCTCCAGCGTACATAATTGTAACTTTTCCAATGTCTCTTCATATTTAAGCTTCCCCAATCCCCTTATTAATTTAGTCTCTGAACCCTTTCCATTTCAAAGATGTCCTTTTTGTACACAGGATTACCAACTTGCACTGCATATTCCAAATAAGGCCTTACCAATGCTTTGTAAAGAGGTAGAATAACACTTTCCTCCCTTGAATACCATGCTGGCTCTGGCTGTTGCCTCCTGGCACTGCTTACTTGTTTATCCACTAAAACTCCAAGATCCCTTTCCAACAGGGATTCACTTAACACAGATCCATTTATAGTATAAGCAGCACAAGTCCAAAATGCATTACCTTACATTTATCAACATTGAATCTCATCTGCCACTTAGCAGCACAATGTGACTATCTATCTAGATCCTTCTGCAACGATTGCACATCCTCTGAAGTTTTTAATGGTCGACAAAATTTAGTGTCGTCAGCAAACACAGAAACCTTGCTGACAGTACCCACATAATATATTATTATAAATGTAATAATATAATATAAATTTCTGCAGCTTTACCAGGTCACTCTGATAGATACAGGTTTCTTAACCTATCATATGTAGCACTGGTAATTTAGCCCCCAGATCACAGACCTTCTTGTGCTCCAGCTAAGTCTCCTTATATTCTACTGTTTGTTCTCCCTTATTCTGCTGCCATATTTTCTGTGGGGAATCTCTCCCTTTCTATTCCAACTCAGGGGGTTGGAGACCTCTAAAAAAAAAAATCCCCCTTTCCTTATCTTTCTATCTTTACTTTTCATGTCTTCCAAAAAATCATCGTCCCGCTCTAAGGCAACTAAATCTGCCAACTCCATTTCATATGTATGTGCCTTATACCAAGGAAAGTTGCCGGCCAGTATATCTGGGCCACTTTGTGCACCATGCAGCTCAACCCAAGCCCCCCAACCTGTACTGACTGCGATGGCCAGTCAGTAACCTGAGTGTGCCAGAACCCTCCGGGAATCCATTGATACTTTAAAAAATCCGCCTTCGGGGTCGGTGTTTCCTGTGGATCCTCAGCGCAGTGTCCCCAGGATACTGAACCAGCCTGGGCTAAATCCTTAACATCAATGTGCATGTTATTGGCCTCCATTTCACAGGGACTCCAATCAGTACTTCCATCTGGACCAGATACTAAGGTGCAAAGATCAGTTAGACCTCTTGACACCTTATCCACTCTACCTGCAGAGGAAGGTTATCTGGAAGAAGGAGAGAACTCAGAAGAAGGAGAATTGAAATCTGTTGCTTCCGAACAGGAAATACAAACCACGTTCACTCCAGAGACAATCAACGACCTTAATAAGTCAGTCCTACAGACCCTTAACATTCAGGACCCAGAGGAACCGGAAGACCAGACTAAATCCCTATTCACATGTACCAGGAAACCGTCTGCGACCTTTCCATTCTATGAACAGCTGGACCGGATTGTCCTGCAAGAGTGGGCTTCCCCAGAAAATGAGCATTCCCATTCATTACACTTCCAGGTGATGTATCCATTTCCACAGTCAGATGTGGATAGGTGGTCCGCGCCTACAGTGGTGGATCCCCCTGTAGCTAGACTCTCCAGAGCTACCACCATTCCTCTATCAGAGGCCAGTACTTTCAGATACCCCACAAATAGACGACTAGAAAGTCTATTACAAACCGCCTTTTCAGCCTCAGGTGTGGCCCTTCAGCCTACTTTTGCTTCCACTTGGGTGGCCAAAGCCATGGAAGTCAGGGTGGACCAATTATACCAGAGCGCACCCAAGGATCCCTGCAAATGCCCCTTTGCTGGACATCATTCAGCAACTATCTAATGCGGTGATATATATTGGAGATGCCGCTCTTGAATCAAGTTGTCTTATTGCCCAATCATCGGCGTCAGTCACAGTGGCAAGGGGATCCTTGTGGCTCAAGGCCTGGGCCGCTAACCCAGCCTCTAAGAAAGCCCTGATTAACATTCATTTCTCGGGACACCTTCTCTTTGGGCCAGAACTAGAGAAAATCCTAGCCCAGGCCTCGGGGGGAAGAGTACCTTTCTCACCCAAAATCGAGCTTGACGTTTTCCTTCCTTTCACCGCTCATCCTCCTTTCCCTCCCCTCGATCCTCCCCAAAGGACACAGCTGGTTTTTACCAATAGTCCACCAACTCGCCAGGGACAGAGACCTTCCCACTCATGGCCCTCCATACGAGGAGGCTTCAAGCTGGGGGCCAAAAAATCAAAGCAGGCATTACTATCCTCAACGGAACCACGTATGGGGGTCATCTCCAAATCTTTCAGGAATGGTACTCTCCTACCACAGACGCCTGGATGCAAAAGTCATATCCCAGGACTACAAAATAGAATTTGCTTCCCTCCCTCCTCCTCGGTTCCTCCCATCTTGTGTCCCAAGATGTCCAAAGTGTCGCATAGCTCGCCAAGCCTGCATTCGGTCCCTACTTCTAGCACAGGTCATTTCCCCCGTACCAACTCCGCAAAGATTTTGGCATTTTTACTCCAATCTCTTCCTAGTTTCAAAAAAGGATGGCTCATTCCGTCCAGTTCTAGTCCACCAGGACACCCAATCTCGATATCCAAAAGTTACACTTCAAGATGGAGTCCTTACGCACAGTAACATTGGCTATCGAACCAGGGAATTTCCTGGCGTCCTTGGATATCTAAGACGCCTACCTTGACGTTCCCATCTGGCATGGTCATCATCGCTTTTTGAGATTCGCAGTAGAAGATCTATTTATATTCACTTTGTCTAATTGTTTCCGTACCATATCCTCCGTCAGCCAATGTGAATACTCCTCATTTCTCCCCTGCATATTATTACAATCCCTGCTGTAAGGACTAGGATTCTTTATAGTGAAAACCGATGTAAAACGGTTTAGCAGATTAGCCTTTTTGGCATCCTCTACAACCATCTCAGCCCCATTGTTTAATGGTCCCACATTCTCAGTCCTCATCTTTTTAACATTTATATACTTAAAAAACATTTTGGGGTTGGACTTGCTTTGTTTGGCTATCAATAAGGTAACAGTGCAGTCAAGGGCAATCTATTGAAAACCCCAAAATACGTGCCAATACAGTCTCTGCTTAGTTTGTATTTTCAATGATGCACATGCTCATACACTTACCCACTAGGAATCTAAACGCAGGCTCAGCTTCAGTGCCCAGAATTTTTATTTTGCTAAATATTGGAAATGTAACTCCATAATTCCCTTTAGCAAAAGCATCTATCTCCTGGTTGCTTCCGGGTTCTGAGTCCCCAAATTGATTGCAGGGAAAGGCCAATACTGTGAAATGGGAAGGGCCATACTCCCTGTGTAATTCCTGCAGAGCTCTGTAATTTACTTCAGTGTACTGACAGGCACTAGCCACGTTTACAACCAATGTCGCCTGCAGGAAAAAAATAAAACAGTATTTAAGAATATGCTTGTGAAGGTTCTCATTTATCCAGGTCATGGTATATCTGTTGTATCCAATTAGATCAACTGGACTTGAAGTTTAGTTCTTGAAGACGTTTCGCTAGTCATCCAACTAGCTTTCTTAATTCAGAATGACTTGTACAAGAATCTGTGGCAATTATTTACCCTAGAAAATCCCAATTAGCATATCACAGCCAGGTGTTTAGGGCGTGATTGCATAGTGGCTAAGAGGTGTTATAGGGGCGCCCAGGGTAAAGTGTCAAAACAGCATTGTACATGTATGCAATCACGCCCTTAACTCATTGGGATTTTTCCAGGGTACATAATTGCCACAGATTCTTGTACAAGTCATTCTGAATTGAGAAAGCCAGTCGGAAGACTAGCGAAACATCTTCAAGAACTAAACTTCAAGTCCAGTTGATCTAATTGAATACAACAGATATAGTATTTAAGAATAGTAATTTTTCAAATCCATAAGGCACTGCTAGCGTGTGCAAACATAAAATGCATTGCAAAAAGGGTGCAGCACAATGCAACAGGAACTACAGGGGTGCAGCTACCAGGGGTGCAGGGGATGCAACCGCACCAGGGCCCTTGGCCAAGAAGGGGCCTACTAGTCTGTGTGCTAACTGTTTTACCAGTGGTCTGTGTACAAAGCATTTTTATCATTGTCTGCATGCCAAGCATTTAACCAGTCTTTGTGCCAACTATTGTACCAGTGGTTATATACAAAGCATTTTACCAATGATTATTTGGATTGTGGTGCCGATTTGTGTTGGGGGGCCCATGCCAAAATTTTGCATCAGGGCCCATAAGTCTGTAGCTACGCCACTGAGGAACTATATTGTAGATTGTTAATAATAATATCATGGGTTTATTTATTAAGGTAACCACATAAAAATGGGTTAAATGTATTTGCCAAATTATCTGTATATAACTGCTTAGGGCTCATTTACACTAGGGGACTTTTTGGTGCTACGTCAAAAGGAGTGAATGGTTCTGTTCATGCAGCAGTTTGCTGTATTATCACATAGCAGTACCATTTAAATCAATGGAGAAGGCTATGCGATAACGCAGGGGATTCAATCCAATTTGAAGCCACTCTAGCACACTGCCAATGGCTTTGGCCTAGTAGTCTGTAGGTGCAATCCTCCACACCCCCTACCCAGAGGGCTAAGGTAATCCAACAAATATAAGAGCAAGAGGAGCACACTACTTCTTGAGAACTTCACATTTTATTAAGTGCAAAACAAAACCACTTCAACGTTTCGGGGTGCTTACTGCCTGTAGGGGTTTTGTTTTGCACTTAATAAACTGAAGTTCACAAGAAGTAGTGTGCTCCTCTTGCTTATATATTTGTTGGATAACGCAGGGGAACATTGTACAACATCACAAGTGTGAAATTCCCCACAGTGTTATTAATCTGTAGTGTGATGTAGCCTTAACCATCACATGGAGTTTACAATGTAACAAACAGAGAAGGCAGATAGACATTTCTTTACAGATCAGATTCGCCTGTGTTTACTCAGCTGTTCAACATTTCCATTTATCCCTCAGTTATTTAACTACAACTCCCAGAGTCAATAGTCAGGACTAGGCCACACTAGCGCGTTTAAGCCACGTTATGGTGGGTTCCGTTTGTAGCTTATGATCAGCAATGACATTTTCTTATGCATGTGATCACTATTCATGGTGAGTTTCTGTCAAAATGGCACTTAATACAAGTCTATGGAAGCACATGAAAAAAGTGGATTGAGGGCTAGGCTACACTAACGTGATTTTGATGCATTTGCGCATGCGATTGCACATGCGGTTGCCCCCAAACATTGCAATTGCGGCAACGCACCGAAAACACGCAATTTCGGATTGCACATCCGTTTGCGAAATGCAAATGCATGCGATCTGCATTTTTATGCACAATCGCACACGTTTCACTATCCCTAAAGAAAAAAGCGCAAGCGCAAACACATCAAAATCATTGCGTGTGCGATTGCGTGTGTGCCGCAGTGTGGCAATGCCCTTAAGCAGATACAAATTAATAGACTATGCGATTTCTTTAGGGGCATTTTACCCACAATCCCCTGGGAAACACAAACACACGTATAAGCTGAAACAACTGTGTGCAATTGCATGGAAAAAGTGCACAGAAATGCACAGTGCTTTTGTGTGTGTTGTAGTGTGGCCTCAGCTGAGGATTAACAAACAAAACCTGCATGCTGCTTTTTTACAGCAAATACAGATCTGCATTTGACTCCAGAAAGCTCTGAGCAGTGCAGTCTGGTTGCACACGTGTACAGACCCTAAGGCACAATCCAGATGTTACTCTCTACTTTTGTGCACAGTTTACCAAGTACAAATGTCAGAAAGATGAAATAAAATGAATTAAGTCAAACATTGCGGATAGAAGCGAGGTTCTGATTTCCAGGGGCCCCTTTGAAATAGGGTTCTGGTCATTTGGATTTTGCCCGCTTCTCCTCAGGCCTGCACACTAACTGGTTAAAACAAACCATGGTAGAGGAATGTAATATGCAAAGATTGTACCAGCAGAGATGAGTCCTATTTGTAGAATAGTAGAGAACATTAATTTTACCTCTAACAGTATCAGCAGACAATGTAAAAAAGACCTTCAGGCTGTGGTTACTGTACTTACTTTGCCTCTGTACTTAGATAATGACACAGCTCTCCCTCTGGAATCCTTCACCTCGTATGAATAAAAATGTTTTCCTCTGTGTTTGAAAAACTTGAGCTGCAGGACAAACAGGATGGTGGTGCACAGGACCATAGAAAAGAACACGAGGAAGACTTTGGCTTTCGGTGAAGAGCACTTTAAAGGGTGGAGAGGAAGAGTCTCCATTTCGGAGATTTTGCTAGGAGTTTTGTGCAAGTCCCTGGAATGCAACTGGGAGGAGCAGCCAGCCTGGAGCTCCCTTACTGCTTACACTACAGAGCATGAGGAAGATGAGCTGGGGGTTGTGTCATTCCTGAAAGAAGGAACAGGGTCAATAGCTTAAGGCTAATTATATGGAATAAGTGCAGGAAAAGTTAAGGAGACACAGTGACCCTTTTAGCACAACACTTTGCTTTTATGTAAAATGTACTACTTAGCAGTCCACATTTGTTCCATGTTATCAGGCAAACATAATATGTTTGCTTGAGGAGGAAAAGTTGGGTGCTAAATTTTGGGCCCAGCACATGCATCATTGGGGTGCAATGCCCACTGGATTATCTGCTCCTGTGTCAGATTTTTTATTGGTAGTATGGAAGTGTGCATTGCACTGCACGTACCATCTGCTTAAAGACAGGTATTGTAAACAAAGTACTGGGCCATATTTATGAAGGTGCTAAATAGCGATACCGTGCCTTTAACGATCAGATATAGCAGGTTATTTAATATGTCCCAGGGTCCTTTGAGTGTATGGATTTACTATAAATTCTGTGATTATGTTTTTTGATGCGATTAACATCTAGATGGTTGCTGCAGATCAATAGCAAAGGTAAACTTGTGCACCTCTTTATACATAAGCTCCTTTTTATGCCCACTACCTGTGTCCCCCTGCGTTTGCAAATGCCAGGGAGTCTGGGAGTTGTAGTTGACAAATACCTGAGGGGCTGCAGATTTGCATCTCTGCAAAGAAGTAGCCCTTGCAGTTTTATACTGTCACTGTATGTTGACCCCACTATAACTGTCCTCTTCTGCAAACCAGGGAGATGGGGTGATGCAATTCATTACCTCACGAACTGTTCACTGAAAAAACAGGTGACAGAGTTGGAAGATGCTGTCAATAACAGGTATTTTTAAGGTACTAATTGTCTATAGACATAAGGCAGCCATACACTGTCCAATGTTTTTGAGATTCCCCACCTTGCCCCCCCCCCCCCGATCTTTCATAGATTATAAAGAAAACAAAGCATCAAAATAAAATATATCAAATTTAGATAATCAAAACAAAAATATAAATTTTATTTTACAGGGCAATTAATATACACCAACTCATATATTTCATATGCCCCTGCACTGGGGTCTGTGCTTTTGTCTTGCCTGTATAAGTATATCATAGGTAGATTGAGGACCCCTATTAATAACACTGTTTGAGGCTGAGACCACACTGCAACGCACAGGAATCGCACACGGAATCATATGCGTTATCGCATGTGATTGTGTGCATGATTCTTGTGTGTTTTGCATTTGCGCATGCAATTTGGTCATGCGTTAACGCACCAAAAATGGCAAATGCATGCGTCACCAAAACGGAAACGTATGCGCAATCGCATGCGCATCAGAAATCACGGAAATCACGTTCCTGCGATTTCCATTATAACAAAAACTTTCTAACGTGCACTGCATTAATCACAATTTCAGGGTGATGTTCGAGAGCCGCTATCACTTTCTGGTGGAAACCAGTTCCTGATTTTATAAAGTGTTAGTGCGGTCTCGGTTTATTGCAATCCCATTTCAAGTTTGCAGAACTTTTTACACCTTTAGATGGCTATGAAAAGTCTTGAAAAAAGTTTTGCTATTGCCTAAAAACTTCAATTGTGACGGCTCCAATGATGCCCCTGAAAAGTCACACAGGCAGTGTATCACCCTGTTATAAGCTGGTTATTGGGTTACTACCATATTGTCTGGTTTTAAATAATCTTCACTGTGCTGTAGGTTTTAACAATAACTGGCAAATGCAAGGCCACTAGATCAGACATGCAGACACGCAGAATAGAAGTAAATAAGGTCACATGCTTATAATGCCCAGACACCTTTCTTTTCTAGTCAACTAATGCTAATCTTTCAGAATGGAATTACAAGCGATAACCAGATCCAAGAGACCCATGAAAGCAAGTTGATTATTCACTTAATAAATAATTCTTTTTTTGGGAAACTTTAGGTTTGATAGGTATAACATAAGTGATAATGTACCCCTTACAGTGTAATATATAAGGGATAGTGCTCTTCTTAGAGTGTAATATAAGGGATATTAAATGGATGTCCACCCTTATAACAAAAAACTGGTGACTTGTGTTTTTACATTCAGTGATGTAACTACTGTCCCTTTTGCCCCTGTGACTGCTGTGGGGGGCTTTATGGGGGCCATGCAAAGTATGGCTGTACTATACAAAAGCATTTTCTGACCAGGAGAAGGGAGGTGCACATGCAATAATGCACGCGACCACAAGAATGTGCACACTGCATTTTTATTGCTATCTTTGGCAGGGGCCTGTTCTTGGAAGGAGTTCAGGGGGTTTAACTAGGAATCACTGGGCCCCCCAGCAAAACTATAATGGGGCCCCTATCTGTGCTTCATCCACAGTGGTTTTGTGGGAGGAGGCTATATCTGTCTTAGGAAAAATAAGAAGATGGCCCCCCTTGGTTCCTGGGCCCCCATGAAGTTGCTTCCCCGGCTCCCCTTTTAGTTATGCCTATGCAGGGGGTGGTGGTTTTGCTACCTGGGCCTGGTGCTGGCTCCGGTCACAGAGTCTTTCTCTACTGCTGCTTTTTATGGCCCATCCTTTCACTGCCTGCTATTAAAGTTTATATATTCTTCTCTTATGTGTCCCGTATGTCTGTACCAAATTTTGTGTCTCTAACTTGAAAATTGTGGGGGGAGATTTCAAGCCAAATTAATAAAATACAATACAATTTCAAATACAATTTTATCTTAATATATATTTTTATTGTGTATGGTAGCCAATGTAAATGGAAGGGTGGGGTGAGTGTTAGGTTTGAATAAGTATGTGCATGCACCTTTGTATATGCAGAGTTGTAGATAATGTTTTTGTATTATAATATGAAAACAGTTTTATTAGGTGTAAGGGCTAGGCATACTAACATATTTTTGGTGTGTTTGAGTATGCAATTTCATTATAATGGATATCGTAAGAAGTTTAAAAAACTTAACATTGTGTTGCAACTTTTGCATCCATTTGCGATTAGGTAATGCATTCGATCATCTTTTTTTGTGCGGGATCGCATGCATTACCATAGTGCAACATTGCCGAAACATATGCCCATGACAATGCTCACAATCACACTGTGTGCGATTCCATTGCGTTGCAGTGTGGCTTTACCCTAAGGGTTTTAAATGTCACATCTTTACCCCATGCACCCTTTAATGGTCCTTTTACATTCTCTAAACATTTATCCTTTATTTTATTTTTAGCAGTTCAAGGTAGAAAGCTAATGATCGTGGCAATATTTGGGTTGACCATGAGCGGTCCCTTTGGAAATATCCTAGAGAACTATAGACGAACCACAGAAACACTTTACTGTGGAATAGAGCGGTCCAAAAACACCACTAAATCGCTTATAATAGCAGTCAAAGGCCTTTGCTGTGTAGGTAACACACAATATTTCTCTCCCCTATTTCTGGATACACATCACTCACAACAAAAAAGCAAATAATTTCTTCCACCTCTGTGGCTCATACTCATGTCTTCACTTTTAGGAGCTGTGGATTCAGTGGCTAAATGCCTTGGAGATCTCTTGAAAAAAGCTAGTGAATCCCTTGAATCGTTGATATACGAACTGAAACTTGGGTAACTAAACATAATTAACCATTTTTATGTGTATTTTTCCATAATTAAAGGGCAAGTCCAGGGTAAAAGTAACTTTAGCTATAAATGTAGATCAACCCCCCCCCCCCCCCCATTGTGAACAAACAAATGGTGTTTATTCAAACATGTAATGTTTTGGTGTCACATGACACCTTCATCAGACATCGAACCCCTAGTTTTGGGGTCAAGTAAGACCCCAAACCTAGGTTTCGCATTATCAAAATTTACCAAAGATGCCCTTGAAATTTCTTACTTGACCTGGTGCCTCGCCACCTAGGTGCCGCACTCAGCTGCAGTTTTGAGCTTGTTTCAATCAAAAACAGGAGCAGTGGGTCTCTGCTCTGACAGACACTCTTTTTCATGTTAGTGGCTGTCAGGCGATTTGGCGTCACACCACATCGTGCCTTTACTGAGAGCCACAATCAGGGAATCATGAGCGGCTGTCGGCCGCAAAGCAGAGGAGGAGCAGTGAGGGACCAGGTCAGGTATGAAACTTCAGGGGCATCTTCGGTAAATTTTGATAATGCAAAACCTAGGTTTGGGAGGTTTATCTACATTTATAGCTCAAGTTTTTTTGTACACTGGACATGCCTTTTAACACAAGGAAAGACACTTTATGTGAGGTTTAATAATATCATATTATTCTTGGAGGTTGGAGAGTGGCATCCATGGGCACACAGAATACTATTAAGGGGGCTGTGTGGATGACTTTGCAAAACTTCTGCATCCCCCACAATCCTGTTGTTAATGTTTTAGTGTGATTTCTTTTTTTGAAAAAATTTTGCTTTGCCCCTTTTCAATTTATAAGACATTCTAATAATGAAAGATAATGTCCTTCCTCAACTGCTTGAATGGGTCTGAAACATGTAGCACGCATGTTTTGCAATAAACGTGCAATATTCACATCACACTACAACACTGCTACTAGGAAAGTGTTAATCAGCTGCACCACAAATTTGAATATTGATGATTTAATATATTCCGACATTGTAGGGGTTAAGAGGTGGGAGTGGAAATCACACAGGTGCTAAAAATGTAATGAAGGTAAAAGTACTGGCAGGCAAGGGAAAATGTACAAGGGTATGTGGCACACCGCTACCTCCACAGGGAAAAGTGCTGTGTGCTGAGGGTAAGTTACTTACAAATTAGAAAGGTAGAAAAACAAAAAGTAACCCTCTTATAAAGTGCATACAGCAATTAATGAAAGTGCAACCGGCATACAAAATGGAAAGAATAGGACTTAACTCATAACTTTTAATAAATATATTAAAATGTGAATACAAAAGTTAAAAAGCACCATCACAGCAGTTGAATGCGACAGGAGGGGTGAGATAGAATTCTCAAGATGGAGAGGATCCTATATGACCCTAGGAAGGGTGGGTTCCACCCTGCTTGCCCTAGTGCTGAAAGATATCCCTAGGCACTCGGTGCCCTCCTGGTCTATTAGGTAAAAACTAGGTCTCAAACCCCTGTTACTAAAAGAGAAGCAATAGCAAAACAACTGCTGGATGTGAATAGACCAAGAGGGCACTGAGTGCGTATCAATGATAGCACTACAAAAAACACACCTCAGTGCTGCAAAAATGCATGCTATCATTGCTACGCTGAGCAGACAAAAAGAAAGACCTATGGAGATCAGACAGTTAGAATCACTGGCTGATACGCCTATGCTTTGGGTCTATAAGTGCCAAACAACACACAACATGAGTCCCCCTGACTTGTTTCGTTCCACTTGGGAGCTTAGTCATAGGAACTCTATCTCACCCCTCCTGTCGCATTCAACTGCTGTGAAGGCAAGGGAAAATGTCAGCTTCAGATTTGGGGAACAAACAGAACCTAAAATGAGGTCGTAGAGGTAAAGAAAAGGCCCCTGAGTGGAATTTTCCATGCTGAGAAGGATGTTGAGGCAAGTACTTTCTAACTTAAACTTTGATTTTTTGGGTTTAGTTCTCCTTTAAGCACTTAACTGCAATCATCCTTTACAATGGTTTACTTTTTTCTCTTTCAGTTCCTTGTGCTGTGCCTGCCGTCATTCAGAAATTTGCTGGGATCCACAAGACAAAATGTAGGTATTACTCTGTATTGTTTTATGACTGGCTCTATGCAATGACTGGTGGCAGTGCACCATCTTAAAGTGGCGGTTTATAAATAAACTGTACATACATACATACATTATCCTTAAACATGTTGGATTGTATTGAGGTTTACAGCCTGTGTATGCATGCAATATGTGCAGTCGCAAGCCATGTTGCTGACAATGGCACGTTTGTGGCTGCAATGCTTTGAAAGAAAAACCTTCCATCTCAATTGATCTTTTAGTACACTGTCCCCCTTTCTATCCACTAGTTACTAATAATTAGCATTTATATAAGTAACTTTTCTCTAAATCTTTTCTGCAGTGGTATAATGGCTAAAATAACTGTAGTATGCTGTGTTATTACCCAATGACAATACCATTAGTTTGATTTATTTATTTTAATCATTTTTGTCTCTTTATGATCTTTTAGAGATCACAGTGATGATTAGATGGTTCTGTTGTAAATGGAAGTATGGAAAAACTCTAGATGAGAATGACAGAAAGAAGTAGAAGAAAATTAAGAAGTGTCTGAAGGGCTGCTTTAAAGATGCAGAGAGGTGTGGCAAGAAAGGTGATGTCCACAGTCCAAAACGAGCAGTCCAAGAAAGCCAGTTTGTTGTTTTCTACCTCTTCCCTTTCTGGGCGTTCCTATAACACCTCTTAGCCACTATCCAATCACGCCCTTAACACTTGACTGTTATATGCTAATTGGGACATAATTGCCAAAGATTCTTGTACAAGTCATTTTGAATTGAGAAAGCCAGTCGGATGACTAGTGAAACGTCTTCAAGAACTAAACTTCAAGTCCAGTTGATCTAATTGAATACAACAGACCTTCCAGGTGAGGTTACTTGACCTGGCTGACCATTGTTCTGGATATATCAATTACTTGGTACATTGCTTGCTCCAAGTACACTTTCTGTATTCAATGTTTCTTATGTATCACAAGCTGTAGTATTCTCATAATGTATCTGATCTGACAGGGTTTGCTCTACAGGAATCTGCTTGCAATTCCTACGAAAAGTTTGCCCTGTATTCAGTGGTGTAGCTACAGCCCCCACGACACCCCCAAGAGTGCAGGGTGGCCTGGACGGTAAGAGGGCCTGCCACAAGATCAGCTGTTTTTAAACAGCTGATCGAGCGTATGAAGAAAACATACTTGTGATCAGCTGTTTAAAATACCAGACCAGAACTTCCGGATACCAAGCCAGAAGTTCGGGACTGGTATTTTAAACAGCTGAACGTGCGTATGTTTCATTCATATACGCGATCATCTGTTTGAAATCAGCTGATTGTGGACCTCCATCTGGGGAAGGGAGGGGGGCTGTGGGTCAGGGGCCCGGCTTCCAATCTTGTGCGGGGGTCTGGGACCCTGCAGATACACCCCTGCCTGTATTTGTGCAAACGACATATGACCTCGGACTGAGTCTGTGAATCACATTAGCTGGTGCATCCCAGTCATTGGGACTTCAAATGTGGACTTTAAAAATTGTATCCAATGTTGTAAGTTCTCTGGATTGTTTGGCCTGAATTTCACTTCTCTTTTTTATGAATTGTAGCTTTTTACAAACCACATCTTTATCTTGGTAAGGTGGCCATGGCTGTGTAGTTGGAACTTGGTAGTCTAGTAACAATCTAACATCCAAACTGAAGATTTAGATTTGTAATTTTCTACATGTTTGAGGTGCTGCACGATAACCCATGAATGCTAGATTGGGATCTTCCCCAGATTCCCATATTTTTTTTTCAAATAGTTTTAAGAATTTTAACTCCTGCTTCTGCTAACCCATTTGGCTCTGGATGTTCAGGACTTGAGGTGCAAAGTATAAATTCATAGTTTGAGGAAAAGGGCCGTATTTTTAAAGCACAGTATCGCAATTTAGCAAGCGGGTGAGGAAGGGGGCACGTTCAACCCCCCTTAATGTGGTGTTTTTTTGATGTCTGGTCACCAATAAATTTGGACATTTATTTTTTGGAGTGTGACCCTTTATATCTTTTTCATTTAAGATAAGACAGCAGATTCATACCCATTAAAATTGCAGTGAAGCACATGAAGGGATGCACAGTAGAAAGTGATAAGTAAGGCAATACAGCAGATTCATACCAGTTAAAATTACAGAGAAGCACATGAAGGGATGCACAGTGGAAAGTGATGAGTAAGGCAATACAGCACATGTGATCTAGTGCCCCTTCCTCAGGTGAGGAAGGGGGCACGTTCAACCCCCAGAAACGTTGACCTGTCTCCCTTCTCCCTTTTGCTTCCAAACTGCTGGAAAGACATGCCTATGCTCACCTGGTTCACCACCTCTCTACTAATTTTCTCTTTGACTACCTCCAGTCAGGCTTCCGCCTCTGCTTTTGATATTCTTGATCACCTTCTACTTCTTCATATCCCGGCCTCCTTAGATTTCCACTTGGGTATCTTCCTATCTCTCCGATAGGGCCTTTAATGTTTTACACTTTGGGATAAGCTCCACCCCTCGCCCCCTCCCTGTGGGGTTACCGCTACTTTTCTTTTCTCTATTTACACCTATCGCCATGGAGAACTCATTAGTTAATTTGGATTTCAAATGCCTATGACACCCACATTTACATCTCTGCCCCAGTTCTCCCTACACTGACATCCCAGGTCCCCACCATCCTTAGTGCTATCTCTGCCTTCACGTCCTCCCGCTTTCTCAAACTAAACATAGAAGAGACTGAACTTCACCTTTTTCCACCCTCACGTTCTGCTCCCCTCCCTAGTCTCACAAATAATATTAATGCCACACCTATATCCCCATGTACTCAAGTCCGTTGCCTGGGAATAACGCTAGATTCAGATCTTCAGAAACCCCATGTCAACACGCTTACCAACTCCTGTCAGTTCCAACTCAGAAACATCTCCCGCATTCGTCCCTTCCTCTCGAAAGAAGCTACAAAAATCCTAGTCCATGCCCTAATCATATCCTTTCTAGACTACTGCAACACACTTTGTGGGGGACCAAACAACTGCTTGGCACCACTTCAATCCATCCTAAACTCTGCTGCCTGGCTCATTCACTGCTCTTCTCACTTCTCTAATTCCTTTCCTCTCTGTTAGTCCCTCCACTGGCTGCCCATCACGCAAAGGATCTAATTCAAGCTGCTAACCGTATCCTTTAAAGCACTATCTAATACAGCCCCTCCAAACATCTCAGAGCTGAGCCACATATACTGTCCCAGATGCAAATTATATCCTCCTCTCATCCACGCGTCACCTCTTCCCATGCCCACATTCAGAACTTTTGTGCTGTTTGTGCTGCCCCTCTGCTCTGGAACTCCCTTCAGTCGAGCATATATCCTGGCCTAGACATTACCCCTCTCACTGACCCAACCCGATCCTAACCTCCTCTCACACTCCACTGCCAATCTATTTACAGCCTACCGATTCCCGTCACCTTATGTCAACCCTACTTTATCTAGACTTTAAGTTCTTTGGGCAGGGTCCTCTTTCCTATTGTATCACAGTATTGCTGTAAGTAATTCATAACTGTGTACATATATTATGTATTACCTTACTTAGATTGTAAGCTCTTTGTGGCTGGGATGCATTGAGGCAATACAGTTATCCTTTAAAACGTAATAATTTTGCTTTAGGTATGGTTGCCATCAAAATAGAAGGTGGAATGAGCATTGGGGTTCACCAGTAGATGTGTTTATTTTTGTGTTTGTGGGGTTGGGTGGTATGTTTGTCATGAAAAAGAAGGGTGGGTCAGCGGTAACCGATGCGCCAAAGGTTAATGAGGCCATAATTTTTCGCTGACGATTTTGCCATTTTATAAATCGCGTTAATGGCAATTTCGGCTAAAACGCTGCAAAAAGTTACCGCTTGTTTATAAAGATGCCCCTTAGGCTTAGTACACACACCATACAGATTTAATTCCATTGGAAGCTGTCTGTCCTTAGCTATAAATTCATCTACTAACTTCCCTACACACATTACTTTCTATAGGGAGATGTTTCTGGTGGGTAGCATCCCCTATTGCCTGGCAGATCTTGTGGCCCATGCAGTTTATTGGCCACAGGATCATCCATCCTCTTGGCACACAGGTGGGGGATAAAGGCTGATCCCTTGGGACCCATGTGTATATGGCTTTAGACACTCCTTATCTATATTGAAAATATAGCTTTTAGTGTGCTTGATAATCAAATAATTGTGATTTTAGTGCATTTTTAACCAAATGTCTAATTTATTGTAAAATTAGAAACAAACAAATAATTTAAATCTATTGATATAATTAGAAAAACTATTTTACATAACTTTGTAAAACCTGTTATGATAATACTGTAGTGTACAAGTGAAATGGATCTATAGATTCTTATATAATCGTTATAAGATTTTTTTCTTAAATGAACATTAGTTGTGATTAAAAGTAAAATTCTTGCAGTAAGGTCAGTTGTTTGTCTGTGTTTAGGCAAATATAGGGCCAGTTACCTGCAGCCTTCACATTCAATAATGTAGACCAAGACAAAAAAGTGGAAACAATTTAAATAACTAAAAAAAACAAACAGAAAAAACCAAGCTAAAAAAAAATGTATTTGTTTTGTTCTGTGCTGCTGGTCTATAGATATATCAAAAGCATGCTTTACATTCACAATATTGAAATAATAAAGGACCAATAACTATAATAGCTGTTTTAGGGGAAAATGGCTAGAGATTTAAAACTAGGTTTGGGGGGGAGAGTATTAGCAGTCTCACTGGGATAGATAGCCCAGGAGGAAAGCAGGGTATTGATAGGCCAGTGGTGGGTGGAAAGGGGGGTGGGGCTAGCATAGGGGATAGGGAGGCATGTGTATTAAAGTGTATGAATAAATTACAGGATCATAATCTAAAATGTATGTTTGCAAATGCGAGAAGCCTGGCTGACAAAATGGGTGAATTGGAAATGATGGCGTTGAATGAAAAGTATGATGTAATAGGTATAGCAGAAACGTGGTTGAACAGTTCTCACGACTGGGCTGTAAATTTAGAAGGATACGCCTTATTTAGGCAGGACAGAATAAAAAGGAAAGGGGGAGGAGTATGTGTTTATGTTAAAAAAGGAATTGAAGCCAAATTTAAAAGAAGAGATAACTGACGATATGGATGTTAATGTGGAGGCAATATGGGTGGAATTAGGCAACAGGAAAGGGTGTAATGTCATTGTTGGTGTCTGCTATAAGCTGCCAAATGCTAGCCAAGAGAAAGTGAGTCAGCTTCATATGCAGTTGGCAATGGCTGCCATTGCCAACTGCATTGGGGAGTGTGGGGGAGTGTGCTCATTATGGGGGACTTTAATTACCCTGCCATTGATTAGTGTAGTGGAACTGCCATCACAGAAAAAGGCGATGAGTTCCTGAATTTGCTGCAGGATAATTTTCTCTCACAGGTGGTTGAAGTTCCTACTAGAAAAGGAGCTCTGTTGGATCTGGTAATATCTAACATTATAGAGCGCATTATAGATATAAAGGTAACTGGAGGCTTAGGGAATAGTGACCATGAAAGAGTGTCGTTTGGACTATGTTATCGAAAGGAAAAGTGCGCTGGGTTAACAAAGACTTTTAATTTCGTGAAGGCAAATTTTCCCAGGTTAAAAGTAGCTCTTCAGAATGTCAACTGGGATAATGTATTATCAGGTAAAGGTACCGAACAGAAGTGTACTGTGTTTTAAGCCATTTCACATCAAAATTTATACCCTTGGTAAATAAATGTAAAAAATAAATCCGCACCCATGTGGCTGAATTCTGATGTAAAGAGGCAAATGGAAAGGAAGAAAAAGACATTTAAAAGTCAGAGGGAACTCTGTAACTGTAACAAGGAGTGTAAGAAAGCAATCAAACTAGCTAAAATTAATAATGAAGTTAGGATAGCTGAACAAAGCATCACTAAGCCTAAAAATGTTTTTAAGTATAGTAAGAAGTATAGTAAGAAGATGAGGACTGAGAATGTGGCACCATTAATTAATGGGGATAAGTTAGTTACAGAGGATGGCGATAAAGCAAATGTTTTGAATTTTTTTTTTCCCTCGGTATACACTATAGAAGATCCAAGTACAGATATCATAGAGTATTGTAGCAATAATGGTATAAAAGTGCACTTTGGTTAACAGAGGATATGGTACAGAAACAACTAAATAAGGTTAATATTAATAAATCTCCTGGACCGGATAAAATACATCCTCGGGTAGTTAGGGAGCTAAGTTCAGTTTTATCTAGGCCATTGTTTCTTATTTTTGCAGATTCCTTCATGTCCGCAGGTGTGCCTCTAGATTGGAAAAAGGCAGATTTTATTCCAATATTCAAAAAGGGTAGTCGTTCATAGCCAGGTAATTACAGGCCTGTAAGTTTAACTTCAGTGGTGGGGAAGATACTGTAAAGTTTAATAAGGGAACATGTTCTAGAGTATGTTTCAAGGACTGACATAATAAGTAGTAATCAGCATGGATTTAGGAGGAATAGATCTTGTCAAACCAACTTGCTTGGCTTTTATGAGAAAGTAAGTAGAAATTTAGACCCTTGCATAGCAGTAGATGTAGTTTACTTGGATTTTGCAAAGGCTTTTGATACAGTCCTTCATAGGCGACTAATGTATAAGCTAAGGTCTGTTGGTCTAGGGTGGCACATTTGTACATGGATAGAAAATTGGTTAATGAATAGGATGCAGAGAGTAGTTTTTAATGGGGCTTCATCATTATGGACTAAAGACTTTATCTGTAGTCTCTAGAAGAGCACTTTGGCTAAGAAGTTGGTCTGCCGACACGCATCAAAGAATTCTCTCTGCCAACTTCCCTTTGAAGGCAAGAAATTATTTGGTCAGTCTCTAGATGAAATCATACTCAAATCGACTGGTGGTAAAAGTACACAACTACCTCAGGGGTATAGGAGGTATAAAGAACCTTCAAAAAGACAAGAATTCTTCCCTCAGAGAGGTAGAGAGTAAAAGAGTTTTCCAGAACGGCAAACTGGAAGTCTGGCCAGGCAAGTCTTTTCATGGAGGAAGATTTGGGGGACAAAGGTTCCCAAGACCTAAAATTAATGCATGACTTGGACAAAGAATATTCAAGATCTTTGGGTAACCAATATTGTGAGGAGAGGTTACTGTTTAGAATTCCAGATGAAGCCAACCAGTCATCATTTTGTAACTACTGTGGTTCCTTCAAACAGGGAGAAAAAGGAAGCTCTATGTCAGTATGTGAAAAAATTATTAAACAAAAAGGCAATAATGAAAGTCCCATCAGGAGAGCTAGGTCAAGGGTTCTACTCTCCGCTTTTCTTAGTAAAGAAGACCTCGAGAGAATTTAGTCCTATCCTAAATCTCAGACAGCTGAACGAGTTCCTGAAAGTCCAACATTTCAAGATGGAAACACTGCAGAGAATTCATTCAGCAATCCTTCCGATGGACTGGCTCTGCTCAATCGATCTTACCGATGCCTATCTCCATATACCAATATCCAGGAAGCATCATCAATATTTGAGATTTGCAATCTCCAAGAACCATTATCAGTTCACATGTCTGCCTTTCGGCCTATCAACATCCCCTTGAACTTTAACGAAAGTGTTAATAGCCCTAGTTGCATGGATGAGAGGCCAGGGTCTCCAACTATTTCACTATCTGGACGACCTATTGGTAGTGGCAATGAACAGGAATCAGCTGTTGAAAGACAGAGACTTGGTCCTGAGGACTCTAGTTCATTTTGGTTGGTTAATAAACCTCGAGAAGAGCCAGTTGGAGCCATCACAGAGACTAGTCTATCTAGGGGCAACCATAGATACAACTCTTGGTCTTCTGTATTTACAGAGGAACAGAATAATGAAGATTTCGAAGCTAGCCCTACAAATATGCCATCAGAAACAATGCTCAGTGAAACAGATGATGTGTTTCTTAGGAAGCGCATCCTCAACCATTGGTTTGGTTCAGTGGGTAGCCTGGAGAATGAGGCCTCTGCAAGTTTTTCTGTTGACAGAAAAACTCAGCCTCTGTCTCAGAGAATCTTCCTAACGCAGGAGGTCAAGAACAATTTGAGTTGGTGGACAATTCAGGCCAACCTATAAGAAAAGGGACTTTTCTTATTGAGCCGAATTGGGTGGAGGTCTACACGGATGCCTAAGGCAAAGGTTGGGGAGCCATAGTTGCAGACTCATTAGTCCAAGGCAGATGGAAGTCAGATCTCTCCCATCTTCCATCAGGAGTTCTAGAACTCAGAGCCATACATCAAGCTCTCCAGGCTCTACGTTCGAGACTTCGGGGGAAAGCGATATGCGTAAGAACAGACAACCAGGCGGCAGCCATTTACATAAAGAAACAGGGAGGAACAAGAAGTCTAAGCATGTTAAAGGAGTTGAACTCGATTATGGAATTTTCCCAAGCAGCGATCTCAGCCATGTATATTCCAGGGAAGGAGAACTGGCAGGCGGATGCATTATCGAGAATATTCCTAGACAACGGGGAGTGGTCATTGAACCCTCAAGTATTCCGTATGATAGTGAAAAGATGTTGGATCCCGGAGATAGACCTAATGGCGACAGAATCCAACAGAATGGTGAAAAGATATTTTTCCAGATACTACAGCCCACAAGTGCAAGCTATCGATGCCTTGAGTCAAGACTGGAATGGTCTAAGGGCTTATGTGTTCCCTCCTGTTCCCATGATTTTCCGGGTATTGAAGAAAATTTTATTGTCCAAGATGTATGTAATTGCAGTCATACCCAATTGGCCAAGGAGACTGTGGTATCAGATGTTGAAGAGCATGATGATTCGGAAACCAATTTACCTGAGAGGGAATTTCAATCTTTTAAGTCAAGGGACTCTATTTTATCCAGACCCAAACAGCTTGAACTTAACAGTGTGGATCTTGAAAGGTCAGGGTTAGTTGAGCAGGGATGTTCTAGTCAGGTAATTCGGACTTTAAGTGCCAGAAGACACTCTACTTCTAACAGGTATTCAACAGTTTGGCATGAAATGAGGATATTGTTAGATGGGTTGGACTGGATGGACATATGTCTTTATTCAACCTCAAATACTATACTAACTACATAAAATAACATTTTAGTGAAATGATAGAAGCCAGACCTTACTGTAGAGACAATAATGAACCATAAATTCTCATGATCTACAAGCTTATGAAAACCTCCTTCCAAACATTTCTGGCAAGTAGATGCAGAGAAATAAAATTAAACTGCAGCCCTGGACTTTAAGCCCCTTTTGTTAGTTAAGTTTCATTTTTAAGGGTAATATGGTCTGGCTTTGCAGAAAATTCTGCTAGTAATATTATTTGTCTATTAATGAGGCCCACAGAATCATTTTGACACACACCACATAATATATATACAGTAAATGCATGTAATTAAGGCATTGCCAGCAGGAAAATTCTGTAAAGTTTAAGGAGAAATTCAGTGGCAAAAAATATTATAAGTATTTATATTTCACATACATCAGTGATTCTACATATTATCTTAATTTCTTTAAATGATTTAATTTCTATTGCTATGCCCTGTTGGTAGTGAACTGTCATTTAATGTCTTCCAATTGTGCTTCCTTCATTTTAATGTCTATAATAGTAATGTCTGTATCGTTGCCTGCTGCTACTGAGCAAAGTTTTGCCCAGCAAGGGGTCAAGGGGTAAGACAATATAGACATTATTAGGTTCAGGAAGTCAGTCCACTTCCTGCACAAAGCACTGGATAGAGACATAAAGAAAGTACTTTTATTCCCTGAAAGCATATATATTTTCGCTGAACTTATCCTTTAAAACAGCGTAGACAGTTTAGTTACATTCATGTAAAACAGTAATCTTAAAAAGTCCAAACAATAAAAAAAAATAAATCTGTGTTTATTTAGAGTGGGCACAAACTTAACCTATCTGAATTTCTGCACTGCACTGATGATAAAGAAGTTAGGTCTTTACTTTCTGAGGAAAGATATTTATCTTCAATGATTCTGGGATATTCTGAACAATATGGTGTTTTGGATACTTGAGATGGAGCTATTTTATTCAGTTGTTGCAGAAGATACTCATTAGTGCAAGCTAAAGATCTGCAAGTGGTACAAAAAGAAAAAAGTAATAATCAGTAATGACATTCCAGACTATGCATCATTTATCAATACACTTTTCAGGCCCATGACACACATAGCCAATTTTTCTAAAATGAAGACCTGCTGATCACCACGGACTTGATGTGTTAGACTAATCTGAATAGATAGATCTGGGATTTCGGACTATGCCAACGGCTAGGTGCATGTATGCCCTTATGTCCCCAGCACCAGAAACCAGATGATGGATGGCTGGATGTTCCACTCTGGGGCATATTGAGGTTGGAAATAGTCTGCTTTTTTTACTCTCACTTGGAAACCTACCTGTTCTGGACAGACATAAGACTATCTTTTCATTGCAACGTTACCTGCCATGTTCAGGTTCCTTATTACTGTTGGATCCATTTTTATTTATTTATTATCCGCATTGTCAGTTTATTCTCCCTGCTGGAGTATGTATTAAACAGCATATACAGTACTTTGGGGGAAGAGTTTACCTGGAACGGAGGATTCCTTCACTGGGAGTGAGTCTCTTTCTTTATCTGTTACTTTGTTTCTTTGACTATGTTCATTTCAGTCACTTTATTTACCTTTATCAATATGATATATGTACGCACTATGAGACTTATTTGACATTTGCTGATTATTGGGTCAAGTATCGCCTCCTAAATGACGCTGAGATCACATGTACAATGGAGGTGTGCATTGCTGATTGGTCAGCAGCCATTACTGTGAAACTGTTTTTAGCACCATTGATAAAGCCCTTTTACACCCGCATGTGGTTTCTGACATGTGGCCTCGATACTCTGTAAATCTGGTTATCCGTGCACAGACTGGACTGATATTGAAGTGCTGTTTTTAGATAAGAATTAGAAATGTGACAGAGTTTTGACTTGAGTGGACATAGATCAAAGACAAAATATCCCAATTTTAAGTTATCCTAATTTTTGTAAATCTTATCTACCTGAAACTTTGCTTCACATATGACAATACCTTTGTCTGTTTATGGAAAACCTACCTCTGACTGTCATGCAAAAGATTTACAGTCTCTTGCAGTTTATGAGACTGCTTTAGCTGCTGTTGCAGAGATTCTACTTGAAGACTGAGTTTTTCATATTTCTGCCACAAATCACCTGAAATAGATGTATGTATGTCTGGTAAAACAGTTTGTTCCTTTTTTCCTTTTTGTCGGTCATCTAAACAACTTTTCAATAAAATTGGGCATGTATCCTAAACTTCATATCAATGGCACAAAGTGATCTGAATCACACTAAATCACACTAAAATCACACATTGGCTTAAAAATCCAGTTTGTTAACTAATTGAATTATGACATAACAATACAGTATGTACCTTGTGTAGACATAGCCCCTCTTTCACCACTTCCAGTTGCTTTGGTTTCCAGCTTTAAGATTTTGGATTGTAAAATTTGGTTCTCTTTGATGACGTGGTTTAATTTTTGCTTTAAAAACTTAGAATAAAAAAAAGTATGACAGACAGACGAAAGTGCTATTAAACCAATAGATTTTGCTCAATACAGCAGTATTCTGAAGAGCATAAATTAGTCAATGATTAACTATAAATTTATTTTAACCACCCATAATCTTTTGGTTTTATAGTCCAAATATCAACCTTAACACAAACCTCACATTCATGTGACTTTCACTACATTTGTGTTATGAGAGTATTAAAGGAAAAAGAATCCCTAATAATGGCTTTTGTTCAATTCTTTTTTACATTTTATATGACTTCTTTAATGAAACAACCAACTATTTATTGAAGATGAATTGATCAAAGGACCAAACTTGGTAATCTGTGTTTGACTTTTTACTGATCCCATTCTTCATACATCTGTATGGATATAGCCAACAACCACAATCCATTTAGGAACTACCCCTCAATTTATTGGTATGAGCTTAAGCATGGTCAGATGAGGCAGCTAGGGGATTAGCATTAAGGCATTGGCTGTGATGTCAACTTTCAAATCTATGACTGACATAGGGGCAGCAGGACATTGTGCAGCATATCAGGTTATATTTATAACTTTCAGCTTTCTAACTATTGTAATTATGGCGTTTGCCGTGTGATTTACACACACACACACACACACACACACACATATATATACATAAAGATACATTTGTATGTTATAATGATTTAATAAATTTTTGGTTATATATATTTTTTTCCCTTTAAAGGGTTAAAATAAAATAATAAGACATACCTCATTTTCATTTTCCCCCTCCTTTCTATGATTAGACTTTGCATCTACTTTTCTAATACCATTGGGTGAAATATGACTTGACAGTAATTCACGTGCTGGTACTAATGAGGACATAAATGGATACAGAATATTTCACTTCATCAACTTTATCTCATTAAAGTTTTTTTACATATACTGAAATATATAGTATAGGACAATTACAAAACAAAGAAATTACAATAGTAACTGCTACATTTATGGCCTTGAATCCATATTACAAATTGGAAACCTCTGTTTGGTGTAGGCCAGAGCCAGTTCAATGTCATATTAACAATTAACAAGAAATGTTTAAATTAAAAATAAACTTATGCTCTCATTCTATTTTAATATCTGTATAAAATAAGTGCTTATCTTTTACTTTAAACATTTACAAATCTCCTGGAATTTTTAATTTACTTTAAGTGTGTAACATGTCTGCTGAGCATAATGGATGCTTTTCACGCGTGTGTCTTGCGCTTGGTGATCGTCCGTTTTTTTTTTTAAGGATGTTACGCTTGATAAAGGGCCCTGCATACACGGCCGAAACGTTGCTGAGATGAGTGGTTTGCAATAAAGCTCCTTAAAAGGCTCCTAGGGCCATATTTCTAAACGCCCGGGTATCTTAGATTTATGATGAACTTTGGTTGATTAACAAACGTTTGTTCGTAGAATACCTTGCAGTAGTAAAAAATCGCAATGGTATTCTATGGGGGAATCATAAATTTATAATTCAAAGGACACGAGGACATCCCTTAAGACTTGAAGAAAAAAGGTTTAGGCTTCAAGCTCGAAAAGGGTTTTTCACTGTGAGAACGGTAAAGCTATGGAACTGTCTTCCAGTGGACGTTGTTATGGCATGTTCATTGGTCAGTTTAAAAAAAAAAGCTGGATGAGTTTCTGCAAACAAGGAATGTTGCAAGTTACTGGTATTGATACATAAAGTAGAGTTGATCCAGGGAAATTTCCGATTGCCACTTGGAGTCAGGAAGGAATTTTTTCCCCCTTCATAAATTTGGTGGTTTTTTTTTGCCTTCCTCTGGATCAACAGTTAGGCAGGAAATGAGGATATTGCTAGATGGGTTCAACTGGATGGACGTATGTCTTTATTCAACCTCAAATACTATACTATACTATAATTGCAGTCATTACAATCGTTACGGATATTTACATCAATAGTAAATTAACGATTGTTTTAACAGTGCAGTATCGCTAAAAAGCAATACTGCGCCTTTTTAAAATTATAAATATGGCCCCTAGAGTGCTTCCTATCTCTATTTTGAACTTGCATGTTTAATCATTTGGAAGCACCTATGTCACTGAGTCCCCATACATTTAGTGTGAAGAAAGCCATTCTATTTTCTGGTGATATAGATATTCAGGGAAATTCAATAAAAGTTCTTATCGTTAAAAATGGTGCTAATTTTGCCCCAACCAATCAGATCTTATTTAATATTTGAAAGCTAACATCTGATTGGTTGGGGCAAAATTAGCACAGTTTTTAACGATAAGAACTTTTATTGATTGTCTTTACCAATATTATTTGTGAATATGTAAATATCAGATCCTAGTCTGTTATGCTTTTACATAATGGACAATTATGGTCCAGAAGACCTTGCCCCCACCCCTCTCTTGTGTACCCAGTGTGAGGACCCTTGAATCTTATCCTTGTTCCTGAACACTAGACCTCCACTTCCAAGTATTAAAACAATGGGAAGGGATGGTCAGGGACTATGACAGGGCTTGTTCTCAGAAACAATATAAGACCTAAACCACGGGGTCCACACGCTCGGTACTTTTAACAGGGAAGGCATAATTGTGTCTTTTTTTTATATTGACATTGTAAATGTGGAAAAATCACAAGAGGGAAAATTAAAGCATATATTTTGTTTGAATAAATTGCTCTGTAATTTAGTGCAGTCAACTTTAAATGGGCTGGAAAGGGTGTATTGGTTCGTTCACTGCAGTATTAACTCGTACACTGCAATGTTTTGTACAGTAATCCCATATAATGGATATTTAATCGGATATGGCACATATGAAGGATTACTGGATAAAACGGGCATAGTGAAAGGACAAAAGAGGTGGGGTGAACTGCTAAGATTAAATAAAATACAAATTATTGTTTTTACCATTTATGAGTAAATGAAAAATAGTTAGAATAGTTATTCCCAAAAGCACTAACTTAAATGAACAATATAAACAGTATTACTTCCACACAGCCGCAATGTAATGACACTGGGAATGATGCAATAGCAAGTTGCTGAAAACTTACAAAATAATGACATGTAAATTATACTTAGTCCCCAAGCTTTAGAGAGTAAACGTGTTGTGTGCTCTATTTGTTGTTATTTGCAAGCACTAACATTTCCCTACCAATGAGTTACCACTGACATTTTCCTCTTTAAGCAATTTCCTTCAGTGAATTTGCACAGATCCTACAATAATGTATATGGTGCCCTGGAATGTTAATTGAGCTTGCAGAGGATACTAAGAAAATCAGTGCTGGTGGTAAGTATAAGGAGCTTCAAGGAGGTAAGTAAGTATAATGATCTCAGAATTTGGAGTAGTGGGAAAGGTTAGTATAGATCTTGGTGCTGGGGGTGGACACCCCCTTTATACACGTGTACACGTGTTTTTGCTTTGTGGGTGTGCAATTGTATCTCTTTAGGCTGCTAGTGATGCTTACATAGTTCTATTGCTACAGGATTGATTTATTCATTTTAATTTATAAACTAGTGTGAAATTACCTTTGAAGCTTTTTTTTTAAAATACCAATTATAAAGTTTTCTCAAATCTTTCTGCTAGAAGAACATCTATAAGAACATCTTTTTTCTAAAATAAAAGGAATTATACCGATAGCACAAATGGCTACGGGCAAGCAGTGTTTTCACAGGATTTAACAAACCGTATATACTCGAGTATAAGTCGATCTGAGTATAAGTCGAGGTACATTAGTAAAAACTGGTTAACTCGAGTATAAGCCAAGGGTAGAAATTATGACCACTACTGCCTTCTGATTTAGTATTGTTTTGTGGCTTAAGTTGCCCTATAAATGGACAGCAGAATTCCCATACATTAATCCCATACAGTAATAGCCAAATCCAGTGCCAGTAACCCCCAATTCCTTGGAACTCCAGATGTTTGGAAACTTCAACTCCCAGCATGCTTTGGTTGCTGGGAATTGTAGTTTCTAAACATATGGAGTGGCAAGGTTCAATAAACTTTAATTAAGCTTACATTTACAATTCTCCTGACCCCCTTATAGTAAAGGGCACTCTGACCCCCATATAGTAAAGGGCACTCTGACCCCCATATAGTAAAGGGCACTCTGACCCCAATAGTTAAGTGTCACCTGAGAGTTGTAGTTTCAAGCTGTCACTTGCATTGAACTAGCAGCCATTTTGCCCCAAACTGAGAAGACCCATCAGATTTACAGCATCGAGATGAGCAGTGACAGAGTGAGTCTAGCAGCCTGACTACAGGAAGCAGGAAGGAGTGAAAAGGCAGATCAGCTCATGTAACTTTCTATGCAGATGAAGGATTTTTTTTAACATAGCGCCACCTACTTGTTACTATCTGCAATTGCAGCATTTGGATCTAAATTAGGACTTGACCCGAGTATAAGCCGAGGTTAGGTTTTCAGGCTAATTTTAAAGCCTGAAAATCTTGACTTATATTCGAGTATATATGGTATACAGCAATTTGAAGAGATGCAATTAGAAACACAAAAGTTTTTTAAGCACCTGTAAGCCACAGCCTGCCTTATATCGCCTGAGGAAGACACGCTTTGGTGAAGTTTGTGACTTCCACTATTCAGTTCAGTATAAGATAGATATTAGCTTCAGAGTCTGATTGATGTACTGTACATGTGTGAATTGCAGTTGCACTATGTTTTAAGCAAAACTTTGATTAGCGTATCCTAGTCACTTAGGGCTAGGCCCCACTTGAGCGCTCATAAAATCATGTTGTGTCTGCTTTTGTACACGCTACCATAGACTTGTAATGGTGATCGAATGCGTTATAACATCGCAACAGATCGCAAAGCACATAGTGGGGCCTACTTCCCAAGGTTTACATTATAAATAAAATTTCATGTAGATCGGAAAATGCGAAACTAAAGAAGTTTTTATTTTATAATGTTCATTTAATTTACATTACCCAAAAATCTCTGATTCTGTAGAAGGGACCGTGAACCATTCCAGTAACGATCCACAAGATCTATCAGCTGCTCTAAGAGATCTGGACATTCTAATGGGCTATTTTTCTCCTGGGATTGATTACCACTCAACAAATTGTCAGACTGGGGAAACATAAAAAAATAAATAAATCAGTAAATAGTGAACTTTTCCCCAAAATGTAGCAGAATAATTTGGTTATTATATTTATCCATTGTTTTTTAACACCTTGAAACTTATGTATGTTATAATTATTATAAATCAAACATTGGCTCTATTCATAACAGCCTTGAGCAACTAAAACATAAAATCCCAATCTGAATTAAACTGGGTACACCCACGGCCAATAAATGGCAAATCCCCTTTAATCTAATTGAATTTGCTGATTACTGTAGCAGAAAACCGTCAAATCCTACTGCCGTCATCCACAGGTTTGTTCAACCGTGACGGAACATTTCTTTTAGCCCCTATACTACAAGGAATTAAGTTGTAATGGGAGAGTTAAGGCAGGAGCTTTTTTCTCATAGCCAATGGTAGACACTGGCTACTTGAATATTATAAGAACAATGTATTAGAAACATTTTTCTAGCTTTCAGTGGAATCTGTCTGTCACCGTTATAATGTTTAAAGTGTGTGCCCAGCAAGGGCATAACTACCAGGGGAGCAGGGGGAGAAACTGCAGGGGGGGCCCAATCTTCTTATGACAGATATAGCCTCATCTTAGAAAACCACTGTGGATAAAGCACGGATAGGGGCCATATCATAGTTTTGCTGGGAGGCTTAGTTACACCACTGGTACTTAGCTTAATGTGGTGAGTATTTGAGATGTGTATACTGGTCATTGCAGTTATGAGAACCAGGTTGGCCCACCTACAGGACACCATAAATTTCTGGTATACAGGTGCACAACTTCCAGTAAATAGCAGTAAAACATAAAGCTAGCTACAGTATACTTTAAAACACACTCACATATCTGTCTGTATATGAATTGTCCAGTTTAGGTTGAGGTAATAAACTGTTCAAACTGCTTGACCTTTTTATGCCATTTGGTTGTTCATCCATTTTCCCAAATGGTAAACTAACATCTTTATCAAGATTCCAAGCCTTCCTTTGGTCTCTAAAATCAGGTACCGGTAGTTTTTCCATTTTAGTAAATGATTGATAAGTTTGACCCAGTGTAGGTTTAGATGGCAAAGTGTAGGTCCTTGGGGCATCTGTTAATCCTTTTCTCAAGGCAGACAGGTAATTCAAAGAGGAGGATGAATCATTTAGATGGGTAGACACAAACAAGTCTAGAAAATAATTAATAAACTATAATAACATATCAGGTATAATAACATATCTATGTCAGATGTCTTAAACACTATTAGAAGCATGTAAAGCAGTTAATTACACAGTGGATTTTAATATAATTTTTGCACCACTGTAGTTTTTTAACCAAAGTGAACTGTATCTCACAAAGGCAATTGCCACAAATAAGCAAAAGGATATTAATGTGCAGAGACTCATTTGTTCTGGCAAGATTTAGGATGCAGTGTCTCAAGCCTCATACACACATATGATTTTACAGCCCCCCCCCATCGCATGCACACGTTTGGTAAAGGGGGACGTTTCGGACAATAATCTCACATGTGTATGCGTTCATCAATCCACCATGGCAGAACAACGAATGACACCCAAGGGAACTTATACACATGTGAGACTATCGTCCGAAGTGGCCGTTCGCCACAGAGGTATCTTGTGCTCTGGGGTCAGGCGTCCTATCGGATAAGCACACACTTGATCTTCACCAGAGCCCCTGGTAATGGATATTTTGCCCTACAAAGACTTACCAAGTTGCACTCCACTCTATCCATGTGGACAGGTGCAGAGTTGAAGCCAAACAAGGGGACTGTTTTTATTATGACATTGCTGGATAATGCTGGGGAAATTATGCCCCATTTCTTTAGATTACACCTTTAGATTTTTTAATTTGAAAACCATATGCTTTAACATATGTTAGCCCTGCCTTTGATGTTAAAAAAACTTCTGCTCTATGGCAGATTTCCACAGATGTTTGAAATATAGTGGAGGGGTTTTGCCTCCATTTAGAAGAGAATCATTAACATTAGACACTGCTTTTGCGTAATTGTGCGTGGCTTGGAGTCTGTGTTTCCCGTTATCATGACAGTGTTGAAATCTGGCTCTGCACTTAATGATTACTGACTTAGTAAACCATTTCATGCTTAAAGCACACAAAACCCTGCCAATCTACTGGCAAAAAAGTAAAAAAAGACAATGTTAGCCCAACCGTTAAATCTATATTACTACACACGGGTGCCCCTACCATGAAGCAAACTGAAACATTTGCTCAGGGTGCACCCCTGCGGAACACTTAAAAGGCAGCAGTTAAAAAAACAACAACTCCTTACTGCAATACTGAATTTCAGCACCAGTCCACCAATCAGTGTTAAGTTGGCCCTCCAGTTCACCAGTCAGTGTTAGTCAGCCCACCATACCCACCTGCACTATCCATGCCTTTGTTCCCTGATGAAGCCACGCCCGCATCACATGTCACCCCATGTCTGCCCATAGGCAGCATTTAAAAGTTGTTTCAGGTGTCACATATTCTAGAAACACTCCTGTTACTACAGGCAAAAGAACTTCTGAAAAGAGGGAGACCACAGGCGACACATTTGTGTCAATATTAGAACAATTTATTTTTAAAGATACAAACACATCTACATACCTGTACTAGCTTTTAGTAGTCTCTCTCTGTTGGACTTTCCCTCCTCTCTGTAAAATGATGATGGATCGTCTGTACACCAGCTAGTATTATCGGTAACAAGGAGTTTTGTTCTCTCATTCTTCATATTTTCAGATTTCGCAGGCCTTGATAAAATGCTGCTTTGATTCAGGCTTTGCTGCCTACAATCTTGGGAAACAAATGTCGCAAGTTTATCCTTGTTATCTAAAAGTGTTATTCTGTTGTAGGACATGTCACTGGATTTGTCAAGTGGGTTTCCAACCATTTCTTTTTGTGATGACACATCTGAAAAGTTTTTCTCTGAAAATGTAACATGGTACCCTTCTTTATGCCTCCCAGATAAGTCTTTATTTGGAGAGCGGAGAGATGAACGTATTGGTGATGGCAATGGTCGAAATTCTGTGCAGACAGAAAGATTTTTTTTTTGAGATGCTATATAAATAAACTAGAAAGAAAAGTAAAAAGCCGCACAAAGCTCTATTAATATGAGTATCTGTGTGTACTTTTAAATGATTTTTAAAAGCACACACTTTTAAAACAATTTTTAAAGGATAACTATACCCTAAAAAATTTACTTTTTAAATAGAAATTACCTGGGGCAGGGAGGTCGGATTGATTATTCCTACCTCACAATATAATTTCATTGAGGAGATTTAGAACATACAGTTTTCATTTGCTAGGTTAGTCCTGGACTAGTCCTGCATTAAAGGGTATCTCCACAGCAGAGAAGCGATCGATCAGGTACGGTAAGTAGCTTACCTTCTCTCCCGGCTTCTGATTGTTTTATTGAAGAATGAGAAGTAAGACACAGCTCCTCTACCTCACCCTTTTTCAATAAAACTAAAAAACTCTCAGTGGAGATACCCTCTTTAAAGATAGTGCTAGAGCCTGGAGGAAGTTAGAATCAGTTTTCTTTGGGCTGGTGCTCCCCACACAGAAACAATAGGGGCAGGTAGGAATTATCAGTCCTATATGCTTGTCCCAAGTACTTTTCATTTTAACTGTTTTTTTTTAAATTTTATACACAGTATAGTTTTCCTTTAAACTTTATACACACTATAGTTATATAAATCCTCGCCAGTGAAACAGCTGAATGTTGAATCAAGAGACACAAGTGCTGATAAGGTGTGACACAGCTGAACGCAACCAGCACTGGTAAGGTCTGTGACCCAGTTGAATGCAATCAAGGGACACTATTCAGAGCTTATAATGACTGGGACACAGGTGAATGTAATCAGTGTTGATAACGCCAGCAACATACGTCTGATTTTTGAAAATATTTGTAAATCAAAAATATCACTTATACCAATACCATTTTCCAAGTCATTTTGATTCTTCTCATGTATTACAGCATCTTCTAGCTATTAAAAAAATTAAAATATTTAATTACAACCATGTAACCAGTTGTTTAAAGCTAAAAAAAACCACTAATTTATATTGCAGTCAATTGTTTGAGTCACATTTTAGAATTTAAAAGGACAACTTTATATATATATATATATATATATATATATATATATATCAAAAAACACCCTCCACCAGGCTCACCAATGAATAGTACCCAGGGTATGTATTTGCATTTTATCCACTTAACTAGATTGTGAGCTCTATGGGGCAAGGACATCTTTCCTCATGTTACATGGTTCTATAACTTGTATACTTATTTATATGCATATTTATTTTTGTATTTATATTTTTTGTTTCCCTTGTATGAGTTTTTGTATTATAATATTGTACAGCTCTGCACCCCATAGTGGTGCTATGTAAATAAACATATACATACATACATACAGATAATGTAGTTTACAATTATTTAAATCCCCAAATTATTTTTATTTTTACTAGAAATACATTTTCTGTTCTTACACAGGTCACACTACAAAAAGTAAAGCAAGTGATCTACTACCTTCTACTTTATAGTTTTATGGTAGAATTTATAACACATTTAATGCATGACACAGACCCATTATGAGTGTTTTTAACAGACTTTTTTAATAGGCATCCATTTCTCTAGAGAGCTCTGCCTATGGTTCCCACTTAATATATTCAATCAATCTTCAAAACTCACGTGTTTATGATTTTATAAGCGTTTTAGCTTCATATTGTCCTAATCGCCATCACTCGATAAAACGGATTCGGGCACAGACCAAAATGAATGTATTTTGTGGCCTATTGTTTTTTATAATGTGCTTTTGATAGTTGAACCTGGCCTCTATTAACAATTACAGGCAGCGTGTCTTGTCAAGTGCTGTCATGTGTGCATCTGACTAAACTGTATACAAAAATTCTAGAAAAATGGACCCTCTGAAAACCATGGAAACAACATTGTGTTTTCTGCTTTCTGGCTCTAAATGCACATGCAATTTTACAAATACCTTGAATTTAGATATTGGTACAGGGCTTTTTAATTGATCTTTGTGTCCCCACTCAGTCTCACTTTTCTGTTCTGAAATAAAATTACAACAGTAATATCAGATTAAAAGGGTACAGGATGGCTGCCTTGTCGGCTGCAAATGTTTTAAATGCACAAATTAGTTCCCCTTTAAGGTGTAGTAATATGTGTGTTCGCCTGTTTTTGGTTGATCAGCAATATTTTCAGGGAATTAAAGGGTAAATGAGAGAGGTTCTATGTGACAGATTTACTGCAATGAGTTTTTAAGAGATGGAGCAGATCAAATACCAAACAAAATGCATTAATATTGTATTATAAAATGTTTTACGTGCATGTTTTAGATGTTGCAGTCCTAAATACCTAAAAGCTTTGGATTAGATTTTAACTAGACAAAACCATAAGGGCTCGTTCACACTACATCAGTTTGTATCCGTTTTTAAAACGCAGGTGCGTTTAAAAAAATGGACAGACAGTAAAATCCCATAGGATTTCATAATATCGTTCACACCTGCTGCGTTATAATCCGTTCCAGTCCGTTTAAAAAACGCACTGCATGCAGCATTTCTGTCCGTTTTTTCATGCATTTTCTATAGAAATCTATGGAATACACATTGTTAAAAAATGGATACAAATGTATGACACTGTAAAAGACACAGGAAAGGAGGACCTTTTTTTTTCTAATTACACCCCTGATGAGTGTGTTTATTATTTCAACCGATTATGATAAATGTGGTAAGTGCTATGGAACTCTTTTTTGGCATTTTATTGAGTTGGGGTGCCCTTGAGTTTGGGTCCTGGTGCTCAGGGGAGCCCAGATCCAAATTCTGCATTGGGAATCTTAGGTGTGTAGCTACTGATCCATATAGCTAAATTAATAATTAGTCTCATAATAGCGACTGTATGAAAGATTTAGGTAGGTTTATGTGGGAAAATTTGTCTCATGTCATCTATCTAACCCAAAGTATTTGTGTTCCACTAGTCATATTTCCCAACTATAACACATAGTAAATCATTCCTACCAATGTCAGTGTAAATATTTTGGGACTTCTTGCTTTTAAAAGTGCAGTCTCTGTAAAAATATAAAAAAAAAATAATAGGATTATTTCACAAAACAAAATATAGATATTCAATCTACACATCCAGAAATCTAGATCACAAATAAAGCTGATGTGAGCAAATGACCATAGGATATTATCACTCCTATTAGCAAATATCTTAGCATGAGTATGTGAGCTGAGCTATGCGTGGAAGTGAGCTGGAGACTTTTGAACAAGACTAGACCATTAAAAAGACCATTAAAAAACTTGTGATTATGAACATTTTAGTTAGCCATAAAATAATTATCAAGTGCTAAAATGTATATATTAGAAATATGCAACCTACTTGCCAAATGGGAATAAAAGTTGCCAAAAGAAACAAATGCATTTATAATTTTATTAATACATAGCAACACTTGGGACAGGGCTAAACTGGCCCAGCAGGATACCAGCTCCCCCACCCACAGTAGGCACATGCCCTATTCAACCACTTAAACAAAGAAATGTCTCAAAATTCAGCTAGGTAAACACAAAGATATTTTTGACTGACTGATATACATATTCCAGTTGGTTGTCAACTGTGATTTACCTACATGTTTGAACTTTAGTCCAATTTGGATGAAAGTGCAATCGAATCACAATCTATCATGCAGTCACCTATGAAACATACAATCGGCTGTGCCAAATTGTCAGCCATGACAACTTTTGCCATGACTGGTGCTATTTTGCTATAGTAGCGTACGCTTAGCCAAGATCATCCAAGATGAAAAATCTATCCGTGTGTACCGAGCCTTAAATATAGCGGTTGAGGACAGTAAGAAATTGCAGTTTAACATACAGTACATAAGGGGTAGAGATGGCCGAACTATATAAAGTTCTGTCCATTTTCAAACTTTAGAACTTCAGAGGAAGTTCGAAAGTTCGAATTTGGACCCATTCAAGTCTATGGGGGAGTAATAGTTTGAAAAGTCAGAGTGCGTTACAGCTAAACTAACAATGGTAACTTACTGTAAATGGTTGTGGCACCTGGGAAATGGTCTGGGAAAATGTCACTATTACCAAAGCTTCTTAAAACACTTCCTGAAGTCAGACGGGCAATTGTCGGGTTTTGTGCAAGCTACATTCGAGGATTATCGAACAAACAAACGATCCTTCCTGTTGGCGAACGGTCCTTCCTAGGCTTAGCGAATGGCACATTCGAGGGTTGAATAGTGTACAGGTTAAAGGCACTGCCTTTGACATGGGAAACCAGGGTTCGAATCCTGGCTAGGGGCAGCTATACAAAAGTTTTCATTATTAACCATATAATACCCTATATTATAACCATATAATAACCTAGTAATATAATAACCATATTATACCCTAATAATATAATAACCATATAATATAATAACCTAGTAATATAATAATAATATAATAACAACCATATAATATCCTGGTCTCCCATGTCAAAGGCGGTGCCTTTAACCAGTACACTATCCAGCCACTACATTATAAGCTTAATATATTACTAGGTTATCATATGGTAATTTTATGGTTATTATATTACTAGGGTATTGTATGGCTATTATATAATTAGGTTATTAGCGAACGGTACATTCGATGGTTGGATAGTGTACAGGTTAAAGGCACCGCCTTTGACATGGGAGACCAGGGTTTGAATCCTGGCTAGGGGCAGTTATACAAATGTTCGGATTATTATAATACCCTAGTAATATAATATGGTTATTATATGGTTATTATATTACTAGGGTATTATAATAACCCAAACATTTGTATAGCTGTCCCTAGCCAGGATTCAAACCCTGGTCTCCCATGTCAAAGGCGGTGCCTTTTACCAGTACACTATCCAGTAAATTCGATAATTATTGAATTTACGATCGAAAGTCCGAAAACATCGAAAGTCTGAGAAATCCAGGTCCGGGATAGTTGGAGAAGTCCGAGTCCGTTCAAACTCAGAAAGTTCGTCTCGAACTCGGGCTCGAGTTCTAGTCCATCCCTAATAAGGAGTTAGGAGGAAACATTTAAACAAGTAAGAAGAGTTAAGATGAAATGATAAGTCTTCCTAAGTGGCGTAAGTTCTATAGGGCTCACAGAGCCCGCCTAGGGGGAGACCTGGGAGGTAAGAGGGCCAATGCAAATCCCCTCTGTTTAAAAGAACAGACTGAAGTTTTATACAGTTTAAAACTTCAGCTGTTTTTTTTAAACAGCTGATCGCGACTATCTTTACTTCATACACATGATCAGTTGTTTAAAAACAGCTGATTGCAGATCTTCTGGGGAGGGGTGTGTGTCAGGGGCTCGGCCTCCATTATTGAGGGGTTACACCCCATGGCTCCAAAATCCCACTCCTGTCTGACTTTGGGACCCAGCACTGCACAATATTGAAATACATTAAACACAGACAATGGGTTTCCTATAAAATACATAACTAAACTTAAGTACGTGGATATAATAAAAGACATAGGGAAAGAGGTCCCTGCCCCATAGAGCTTACAATCTCTGTGATCAGTTTCTTCTACTGACTCCCACAATGAAATCATTTCCACAAGTTGACAATCCAAAATAAATGGCTTAAAGTGCAAAGATCCCATTATCTGTAAAATCATAACTGCAAGACAAAGTTTTACATATTTGTGTAATGTAACTACAAACAGTTTGTCTGGAGCCACCCAGTATTGCACATCAATTAGAATATATACTGGATTTACTTGTTCTATTTCTATGTTTGTTTCTGGTCCTTGCGGTAAAATGTTTATATCTTACCTGTTGAAATCCTTTCCCCAGTTGTCCTGTGAATCGTATCTGGTCATCTTTGCTGCATTTCCTTCACTGTCTCTCACATTCCAATTGTCAGTAAATTTTAAAAGTGCAGCAGACATATTATTGTATTCTTATAATTCTAAATTGGGATTATTGCTTCAGATATTAGAGATTGTCTGAGCAGAGGTTTCAATAGTTTTCGTTTGTGTTTCCCTTGGCCAAGCTGACAGTTAGAGGTTTCATGGCAACAGCTTTTGTACTAAAAAAACAGAAACATGGGTGGAGACAAAGCCTTTTTTTTTTACAGTACTTAAAGCATTTTAGCATTAAATTGCACTAGACTATTGAATGCAATAAACAGCAGAAATTTTAAAAAAGTATAGCAGCTGTCAACCCATTGTGGATCTGTATCATGTATTTCTGGTGCTAATGGAAAATCAACAGTTTAAAGGACATTTACACTCACCGCTCCCCTTCTTTCCTTCAATTGTACCCTGGGTTCTTCTTATGTAAGATCTTCTTTACTTAACTAAAGTTTCCATCGTTGGTCCAGTCACTCTTCCAGGCTCGTGAAGATGCGCTCCTTGCAGAACGCATCTTCTCATTGGCCTCATTGCTGACGGATTGAAGGAGGGGCAAAGAGGACCAGAGCAGTAAAAGCAGCGTTAGGTAAGTAAAGCTTTTTACCTAAGAAGAAATTAGGGGTGAAGACCTTGTGGTTTAGGTCCTCACCCTGGGTTCACTGCATGTGTGGAGCAGGGGGAGGTGGGTATAGTTGTCCTTCAAAAGGACAGTGAAAAAAATTACTCTCTGCTCCTAGTGCACCCTTTCACCATATCTCCTTATGTCCTGTACAGCCCACTACTAGTTAGTATGCATTCCCCCTCTCTCTCTGCTCAGCTCCTCACAGGGCCATATTTAAGAATATGTGGTATAGCAATTTAGCAATACTGCATGTTATAGTTAATGTATGGCTACGGCCATAAATGTATGGCCGCGGTCGTACATCTATGCTGAATGTTTGTTAATTAACAATTTTTAAAAAATGTAATTTAGAGAAATTAAAAATTGGTATGACGATCGTTAAACCGGTCGTTAAAGGCGCGTCTGACCAAACGCATACGAGTATCATCCAGAATGGGCATTTGCTGCACGCTCGGCCATCGAGCGCCATATAGTACATGTGTACAAGCCCTTAATCTGTGTAACAGACTCAATATTGAAACAGAGGTTTGTAAATGTGAAAATAGGTCTAAATGAAGAAAGAAGAACATTAGATATTTACCCCCAACTGACCAATATGCCAATAATTCCAAATGTTTTGCCATAAAATTGCTCACTCATGATCTATTTCTTAGCTACATATCTGTCTGTGTGTTCAACTGCAACTTTATAGACTTGGGTATCTAGAGGAAAGGCTTCTGATTGAATTATTTTACAACCCTGCAGTATTTTTCAATATAAGAAAAGTTACTCTTTGCATTTAAACTGAAAAGTAAAATGTAAGAAATCTCTGAAATTTGTATATTGCTTTAAAAAGCAGAGAGCTTTACTTCTTTTAAAGCAGTGATGGACATATGGAAGATTATTGGTTTCACATAGTCTAATCAAGGAAGGTAGTATTTTTTTAATATAATCAATATATTTATTGAAAAACAGGAGTATTATTCAAGATTGTATACATAAATACAATATTTATAAACTTTATTATATAATGGTGGAAAAAGAGGGGGTAAGGCAATAGATGACAGGGGAAGGGATTCTAAAGTAGTAAATAAACATTAAATAAATGTTTAAATAGTCCTTGGGTCCGATTTACCCAGACTAGCTGGGCAAATATATGGAGTTAAAGTCACGCTAACCGGTTAGTGTGACTTTAAATCCATATTAGCGTCAGATGCACAGGTTATGCAAAAATCACCTGCGAATCAGACGTTCGCGATTCAGTATAGCGGTTGTGCTAGTTTTAGAGCTGGATTTTAATGCCAGCTAACAGCTGGCATTAAAATCCCGCAGTGGGTAAATCCCTTACCAGGATTTACCCAGATTCGCAAACGTGATATTAAAAGGGACTGTCCACCCCTCTCTAGAAAATCTGTATATTGTAGATTACCCCCCAAAAGCAGGAGATCGTTTTATAGAAAATGTTTAAATCGGCTTCCAGACAGAGTTATTATACTTACATGCTCCTGTATCCTCTGCCTCTTCCGGTTTCCTCCCTCAGTCTCCACTGCGGCTGCTGTGTTCTTTTTCTGTTCTTGAGCAGCTGAAGTGGAGACTGCTCCGGGAATGGCAGTCAGTGATTGGCTGTGATGTCACGGCCAACACTGACTGCCTTACCTGGAAGTGCAGAGCCGCGGCAGAGGATCGAGGAGGAGCATGTAAGTATAATAACTGTCTGGGAGCTGATTTAAACATTTTCTATAAAACAATCTCCTGCTTTTGGGGGGTAATCTACAATACATACATGGTTATCCAATAAAAGTTCTTATCGTTAAAAATGGAGCTAATTTTGCGCCAACCAATCAGATATTAGCTTTCAAATGTTAAATAATATCTGATTGGTTGGGGCAAAATTAGCACCATTTTTAATGATAAGAACTTTTATTGAATCTCCCTGATAGATTTTTATAGAGAGGGGTGGATATTCCCTTTAAATAGGGAAAGGAGCATTTACCCAGAACGATTGCGGCTCTGGGTAAATGAGCCTGCTTGAATTTAATTGACTCATGAAGCATACTATATTATCATATCTAAACCTCAAGAAAAAAAGGATTGTTATTAAAGGATTAGTTCACTGTCGAAGTGAACATTGCCTTTTAACTATTAAGTAAAGAACGGGAGGTAAACTAGCTATTGGTAAGATAGAAGACTCAGGCAATCCCAAAAGTAACGGCAAAAAAACTTTCTCAAGTGTACGCTAAAAAATGTAGCGTGCTTTTTCAATAAATATTCTTTGCAGTTACCTTTGGGATTGCTGGATCCTTCTAAATTACCATATCTACCTCTTTTCAGTGGTGTTGCTATGTTAAAACATTGTAAAGTATAACGCAGCAAAGATGAGTGCTAAAAGCCCACCTCCTAGACATCCCAGGGCCATGGTTTTTCATCATTTGTCATTGGCTGGTGGGAATGTCTGTTACAACCTCTCTCCTCCTCTGCCAGTCAAGCAAACTTGAAATTGCTAGGATACAGCCTACATAATCAAGCTGATCAAGGGTGGGTGGAGGAGTTTCCTCACATGCTAGGTTTGAGTGACAGTTAGAGGCAGACAGAATCATTACACCCCCTTCACAGCATGGCTAATTGAAGGCAGAGAGAGGCTCGAAATCAGAAAATAAATGTATGGGGAGGGCTGCATGCCTTTACTCATTTTAAAGCAACTTAAAAAAAATGCATTGAGGCAATACAGTTATCCTTTAAGAGTTTTCTATTTAGAATATGTATCCGGACACCCTGACCTGATAAATTCAAAGCACAGAATGTCTGAATGATAAATATACCTGGCTCAGTAAGACTCAGGATACACTTTAACACTATATATTAGTCTAGTAAGAAACAGTGTACTGGACTGGGGAAAAAGGGAAATACATTTTGCTGTTTTAAAGAAGCAAGAAATAAAACCACACCAGCCCCACTATATGAATAAATACTGTTTATTTTTAATTCATTCTAGATGTGGATCATTTATGGAACCGTACATGTTTGTGTAGGGTAAACATATTTACCCTTAAAACAAAAAAACTGCTCAATTGTCAGTTATCTGCCTCCAATGGATATATTTAGTACTTTATTACCTGTATTACTAACCAGATATTTAAGGATAATTATTATCTCCATTCAGGCAGTAAGCTGGCACCTCCCTCCAGTCAATCAAGGCTATGATTGCTGACATAACAAACAATGATTGACTGCTGTTTCACATGCTGCCTTCTCTGCACATGCTCATGTGTATAAAAAAACTGAGCAGAGGAGGAGGTGTATACTTTTGTCAGAAAGGAATACAACATTGTTTAATATCTGGTTACAAATACATGTAATAAACTGGTAAAAATAGCAGTTGGTGTTTGCAGGCAGATAACTGACAAGTCACCAGTTTTTTGTTTTATGTGTGGACATGCCTTTTAAATTTTTCATGCATCAATACGTGAGATTTGCAACCAAGACGATTTAAACTCTCGCATGTTAGTTTGTATTTATAGAAAAAAATATATTGCCTTGTGTTAAAGGCAGAGATCCTGGGTGCTATATTGCTGCACAATCTTCTTGTTAAAGGGGAAGTTCAGTGCAAATACATACATTTTTGAGAAAAAAGAACAGTATTTTCCCATCCTAATGACCTTAACCTGCCCATTCATCATTGTGTATGTGTATAAGTCAGTGTTTCCCAAATACTGACTTCCTGTTTGCAGGACCTCTAGTAGAGACCATTATGGTCTTGCCCTTGACCCAGCACCTGGGATGATTCAGTTGCTCAGTAGAGATATGAGCATGTCTGACCCATCCAACAGCCAATCAGTGGAAATTACTGTTAGGAACATTCCAAGGTAGTGTGCATTCTGGTAAGAATTAGGACCGTTACAGAACCTGAAATGTCAGCTCACTAATGTCAACTGCAGGGAATAGCAAGGGGTATAAATTCAACTGATTTTTTAAAATGGAAGACAATATGTAGAATAACTAGATATGCATAATACAAGAAGTTTAAAAATAATCCACTGAACTTTTTGTTGCAGCTCTACCCAGTAAAGATGATAAAATAACTTGTGCAGTGACATACTGCCCTCTTCTGGTTTTACTGAGTATAATTAGTGTACAAGATTAAAACCAACATCACATGGAAATAAAATAACTGCAATCTCTGCAGTGTCTTCCTCTCTACTCCCTCCATTTAGAACAGGGAGATACAAAGTAGTTAATTTTTTCTGCCAGGGTGAAACACACTGAGCATGTCCGTGCCAGTGGCAGGGACAAAGCTGAACAGCAGAAATATATATTCAATCAAAAACAAAAATGGAATAGTTCTTATTCCAATAACCTTAAAGGGGAACTGTTGCCCCAATTTTCAGAGTTCCACAAACTTGTACATGTGTTCCTTAACCCCCTGCAAAGCAATAGGAAGCTCTAAAAAACAAAAAAAAATCAAAATACATACTTTAAAATCTTCTTACAAACTCCTTTTTCGGGCGCCGCCATCTTGGATTCCAACACTTCCTTTCCCTCACAATAGTTACAATCCCGGCAAACAGTTTTAAAGTTTTAGTGACATCACTGCTAATTTCTATTGGGCGCTCGACTTCATAGTGGGCGGATGATTAGGCGTGCATTATGGAACAGGCGCGCATCTTGTAGAGGCGGGACATGTCATCTCTTACATTCAGCCGATGCGCACAAGCAGGAGATGGGAGGTGTGTCTGTAAAGCTACAAAGCGATTGGTTGCCGAAAGTACGCATTCTGATTGGTTCCCAGTTTCCAGCAATACTATTGGTTGCCATGAACGTCACTCACTTTTTTGATGCAGAGTTGCAGATCCGGTACTCGCCACGAACGACTCCCTAACGATGCACTTTTTAGTCTATATGTGTTCAAAATAAAGAGAATGATTTTTATCCACACCGAGAGTTGCATATCCCGTGTATCTTCATACTAATTATCATTACTACGTGCCGGTGCGGGGAGGCACCTTCTGTTTGGGGATCATTTGCACTAGGTGTGAAAGATTGGAATGCCGCCAACGGATCCGTGAGTACTACATTGTATGACTCGCCACGAATGTGGCTATTAGAGATTGCGTTCGCCGGCGGCGTGGAGTGGGATCATGGGAATGGATATGCTTATGGAGTCATCCAGCCCCTTCAGTATTTGCAAACGCTTGTTTTAAAGGTAATTGTCTGGCCTTTATACTAACCTTACTTGTGTTGGGACCACAGTTCCCCTTTAATCTACCCAACCACTGATTACTTTGGACATAAATAAAATCACTTCCTGCATGGCGGAGAACCTAAAAGTGCCAACTTTCCGCTTTAACTTAGCCCGCTGTGTGATCTTTTGTTCAGTAGAAATCAGTAGAAATGTTTGAATTTCCCAATAGACAATGATGTATAAATAAGTGCAATTTCTATACGATGTTGTATACACCTGAACTTTTGAGCCGTGCAGTGTAGCAATGAAGTTTATTAGCTCACTACAGTGGCAAGCACAGGTTTACCAAGGGAGTGTTTTCTAAAAGGGTTATCAAGGACAGTGGTGAGCTCAGAATTCCACCAACATTTAAGCCATGCTTCCTTTTAAAAGCCACTCCCATAATAAAAAAAAATACCATGATTATGTTTTCCTGGCCTCTATACTTATTGCTGCATGAATAATTTTTACTTTTATTTTAAAATATAGGGATATTATTCACCAAGTAGTTCCATGAACATAGAATTTTAAGGCATAGCAATGTATATAGTATCTCAAAATATAAATGTTTTTAACCCTTTTTTAATGGTGCAAACCTCATTATCCATATAAAAGTAATATTGCCATATTAATCATTTTTCCTCTCTGCCTTTTATACATCATTAGTGTGTGTAAGGTCAGTGGTCAGTAGCTGTACTAAAGGTCTAAGTCCAGTTGATTTAACTGAATAATACAGACATGCCATGACCTGGATGAATTACAAGGTTCACAAAAATATGCTAAAGGGGTTAATTGATGTTACATGAGAAAACAAAAACAATCCCCCTTTGAGCTACGGTGTGACCTAAGTCTATGAGACCAGTTTTAAACCTGTCCCCATACAACTTCATGTCTGCATCTTGGCTCCCATTGTTTTAATCCCCTTCCAGACTGACACCCCTTTGTTCTTTCAGATGACCTTAAGTATAGTAATTTGTCTCGGCCGACCACTCGCTCGCTAGTATAGTATAGTATAGTATAGTATTTGAGGTTGAATAAAGACATACGTCCATCCAGTCCAACCCATCTAGCAATATCCTCATTTCCTGCCTAACTGTTGATCCAGAGGAAGGCTAAAAAAACCCACCAAATTTATGAAGGGTAAAAAATTCCTTCCTGACTCCAAGTGGCAATCAGAAATTTCCCTGGATCAACTCTACTTTATGTATCAATACCAGTATCTTGTAACATTCCTTGTTTGCAGAAACTCATCCAGCTTTTTTTTGAAAATGACCAATGAACCTGCCATAACAACGTCCACTGGAAGACAGTTCCATAGCTTTACCGTTCTCACAGTGAAAAACCCTTTCCGAGCTTGAAGCCTAAACCTTTTTTCTTCAAGTCTTAAGGGATGTCCTCGTGTCCTTTGACATGTTCTATTGGTGAACAATGCCCCAGATAGTTTATTGTATGGCCCGTTAATTTATTTATACACAGTAATCCTATCCCCACGCAAGCGCCTTTTCTCCAGCGTACATAATTGTAACTTTTCCAGTCTCTCTTCATATTCAAGCTCCCCCAATCCCCTTATTAATTTAGTTGCCATTCTCTGAACCCTTTCCATTTCAAAGATGTCCTTTTTGTACACAGGATTCCAAAATTGCACTGCATATTCCAAATGAGGCCTTACCAATGCTTTGTAAAGAGGGAGAATTACATTTTCCTCCCTTGAATCCATACCTCGCTTTATACAAGACAATACCATGCTGGCTCTGGCTGTTGCCGCCTGGCACTGCTTGCTACCTTTAAGTTTGTTATCCACCAAAACTCCAAGATCCCTTTCCAACAGGGATTCACTTAACACAGAGCCATTTATAGTATAAGTAGCACAAGTATTTTTAAAGGGCATGTCCACCCCCAAAACTAAAATTTAACCCCTTACTGGCCACATCAAGTAGTTTAAAACAAGCCTTACCTTACATTCCTGCTCAAAATAGTTCCCCTGCTGTGCCCCTCCAAAGTCCAGGAAACTGCTGTGTAGGAGCAGTGTGTGACTCATGCTGTGCCTGAGACTTCCTCAACCTCATCAAGGTTGAGGCATGCTCAGTGCAGCCCTCCCTGCCTCTCAGCCAATCACGGACGCGGCTGCCGGTCCCGCCCCCTGCTTTCAATTCCATGCAAGCAGAGGGCCTGAACACTGCAGTGGAGGAGAGAGGGCAGGTAAGTAAGAATCGGGGGACTTTCTAACAATTATATTAATGTGGTTGGGGCTGGGGGAGCATGCCCTACCACATATCAAAAGTTAAATTTCGGGGTGGACATGCCCTTTAAGTCCAAAATGCATCACCTTACATTTATCAACATTGAATTTCATCTGCCACTTAGCAGCCCAATGTGATAATCTATCTAGATCCCCTTGCAACGATTGCACATCCTCTGTAGTTTTTAATGGTCGACAAAGTTTTGTGTCGTCGGCAAACACAGAAACCTTGCTGACAATACCCACTTCCAAATCATTAATAAATAGATTAAATAGAAGCGGCCCCAACACAGAACCCTGTGGCACCCCACTTAGCACTTTAGTCCATAATGATGAAGCCCCATTAACAACTACTCTCTGCATCCTATTCCTTAACCAATTTTCTATCCATGTACAAATGTGACTCCCCAGACCAACAGACCTTAGCTTAATCATTAGTCGCCTATGGGGGACTGTATCAAAAGCCTTTGCAAAATCCAAGTAAACTACATCTACTGCTATACCAGAGTCTAAATTTCTACTTACTTCCTCATAAAAGCCAAGCAAGTTAGTTTGACAAGATCTATTCCTCCTAAATCCATGCTGGTTACTACTTATAATGTCAGTCCTTGAAACATACTCTAGAACATGTTCCCTTATTAAACTTTCCAGGATCTTCCCCACCACTGAAGTTAAACTTACAGGCCTGTAATTACCCGGCTGTGAACGACTACCCTTTTTGAATATTGGAATAACATCAGCCTTTCTCCAATCCAGAGGCACACCACCAGACATGAGGGAATCAGCAAAAATAAGAAACAATGGCCTAGATAAAACTGAACTTAGCTCCTTAAGTACCCGAGGATGTATTTTATCCGGTCCAGGAGATTTATTAATATTAACCTTATTTAGTTCTTTCTTGTACCATATCCTCGGTTAACCAAAGTGAACTTGAATCTTGTATACCTTTATTGCTACTATACTCTATGATATCTGTACTTGGATCTTCTATAGTGTATACAGAGGAAAAAAAATTATTCAAGACATTTGCTTTATTGCCATCCTCCGTAACTAACTTATCCCCATTAATTAATGGTGCCACATTCTCAGTCCTCATCTTCTTACTATTATATACTTAAAAAAATGTTTAGGCTTAGTGATGCTTTCTTCAGCTATCCTAACTCATTATTAATTTAGCTAGTTTGATTGCTTTCTACACTCCTTGTTACAGTTTTTATACTCCCAAGGCCCTTTCCGTTCCCTCGGCCTTAAAGGTTTTAAATGCCTTTTTCTTCTCCTTACCATTTGCCTCTTTACATCAGAATCAGCACTGGGCGCAGATTTATTTTTTTTACATTTATTTCCCAAGGGTATAAATTTAGATGTGAACTGGCTTAAAATCCCCTTGAACACAGTCCACTTCTGTTCAGTACCTTTACCTGATAATACATTATCCCAGTTAGTAACATAGTAACATAGTAATTAAGGTTGAATAAAGACATTCGTCCATCAAGTCCAACCTATTCCCTTTTTTTTTTTTTTTTTTTAACTATGAAGAAGTGAGTAAAAGTTAGATTCAGGCACAGCTGTGGATGTGGTATATTTGGATTTTGCAAAAGCCTTTGATACTGTGCCACATAGGCGACTAATGTAAACTGAGGACTGTTGGCCTTGAAGAAAACATTGTTCATGGATAGAGAACTGTTATTGGACCGCAAACAGAGAGTGGTGGTTATGGGACTACATCTATGTGGGCTAAAGTTCTAAGCTGAGTTCCTCAGGGTCTGTACTGGGGCCGCTCCTGTTTATCTGTTTATAAATGACTTAGAAGGGGGCATTGAGAGCAAGGTCTCTGTGTTTGCTGATGACACTAAATTATGCAGAGCTTTGGAAACTTCCAATGATGTGCAAGTGCTGCAAGCAGACCTAGATAGATTACAAAATGGGCAGCAGAATGGCAGATGAGATTCAATGTTGATAATTAATTGATGCATTTGGGATTTAATAATCCCTGTGCCACCTACACCATAAATAACTCTGTGTTAAGTGCATCTGAAATGGAAAAGATTGGGGGTTCTGGTATAAACAGACTTAGCTGTAGCAACAATGCCAGGTAGCAACAGCTAGAGCTAGCAAGATATTGTCTTGTATAAAGAGGGGAATGGAATCAAGAGAGAAAAATATTATTCTCCCTCTTTACAAGGCACTGGTAAGGCCACATTGGAATATGCGGTGCAGTTTTGGAATCCCATATACAAAAGGGACATCTTGGAAATTTAGCAGTTCAGAGAAGGGCAACTAAATTAATAAGGGAAATGGAGGGCTTGAATATGCAGGCAGATTAGACAAGTTAGGGCTGTTTACATTGGAGAAGCGGCGGTTGCGTGGGGACATGATAACTTATACAAATATATTAATGGCCCATACAGTGAATCCTCTGGTGCATGTTCACTATATGTCATATCAGAGACATCGTGGACATCCTTTAAGTTGGAAAAGAAGTTTCATCTTCAAGTTAGGAGAGTTTCTTTACAGTGAGAAAGGTGAAACTGTGGAACTGTCTTCCAGCAAAGGTGGTAATGGCAGTTCATTGAATAACTTTAAAAAAGGCCTGGATAAGTTTCTAAAACTAAAAAATATTGAGAATTACTGGTATTAATCATATAGATCTGGTGATCCAGGGATACTTTCCATTGCCGTTTGGAGTCAGGAGGAATTGTTTCCCACCTTTTTTAGCTGGTTTTTTTTGCCTTCCTCTGGATCAACTGTTAGGTAGGGTTAAAAAAAAAAAAAAAAAAAAAAAGGGAATAGGTTGGACTGATGGACGAATGTCTTTATTCAACCTTAATTACTATGTTACTATGTTACTAACTGGGATAATGTATTATCAGTAAAGGTACTGAACAGAAGTGGACTGTGTTCAAGGGGATTTTAAGCCAGTTCACATCTAAATTTATACCCTTGGGAAATAAATGTAAAAAAAATAAATCTGCGCCCTGTGTGGCTGAATTCTGATGTAAAGAGCAAATGGTAGAAGAAAAAGGCATTTAAAACCTTTAAGGCCGAGGGAACGGAAAGGGCCTTTAGGGAGTATAAAAACTGTAACAAGGAGTGTAAGAAAGCATCAAACTAGCTAAAATTAATAATGAGTTAGGATAGCTGAAGAAGCATCACTAAGCCTAAACATTTTTTTAAGTATATTAATAGTAAGAAAGAGGACTGAGAATGTGGCACCATTAATTAATGGGGATAAGTTAGTTACGGAGGATGGCAATAAAGCAAATGTCTTGAATAATTTTTTTTCCTCTGTATACACTATAGAAGATCCAAGTACAGATATCATAGAGTATAGTAGCAATAAAGGTATACAAATTCAAGTTCACTTTGGTTACCCGAGGATATGGTACAGAAAGAACTAAATAAGGTTATATTAATAAATCTCCTGGACCGGATAAAATACATCCTCGGGTACTTAAGGAGCTAAGTTCAGTTTTATCTAGGCCATTTTTTTCTTATTTTTGCTGATTCCCCATGTCTGGTGGTGTGCCTCTGGATTGGAGAAAGGCTGATGTTTTTCCAATATTCAAAAAGGGTAGTCGTTCACAGCCGGGTAATTACAGGCCTGTAATTTAACTTCAGTGGTGGGGAAGATCCTGGAAAGTTTAATAAGGAAACATGTTCTAGAGTATGTTTCAAGGACTGACATTATAAGTAGTAACCAGCATGGATTTAGGAGGAATAGATCTTGTCAAACTAACTTGCTTGGCTTTTATGAGAAGTAAGTGAAATTTAGACTCTGGTATAGCAGTAGATGTAGTTTACTTGGATTTTGCAAAGGCTTTTGATACAGTCCCCCATAGGCGACTAATGATTAAGCTAAGGTCTGTTGTCTGGGGAGTCACATTTGTACATGGATAGAAAATTGGTTAGAATAGATGCAGAGGTAGTTGTTAATGGGGCTTCATCATTATGGACAAAGTGCTAAGTGGGGTGCCACAGGGTTCTGTGTTGGGGCCGCTTCTATTTAATCTATTTATTAATGATTTGGAATGGGTATTGTCAGCAAGGTTTTTGTGTTTGCCGACGACACAAAACTTTGTCGACCATTAAAAACTACAGAGGATGTTGCATCGTTGCAGGGATCTAGATAGATTATCACATTGGGCTGCTAAGTGGCAGATGAATTCAATGTTGATAAATGTAAGGTGATGCATTTTGGACTTAAAGGGCATGTCCACCCCGAAATTTAACTTTTGATATGTGTAGGCATGCTCCCCCAGCCCCAACCACATTAATATAATTGTTAGAAAGTCCCCCGTCTTACTCCCTGCCCTCTCTCCTCCACTGCAGTGTTCAGGCCCTCTGCTTGCATGGAATTGAAGCAGGGGGCGGGACCGCAGCCGCGTCCGTGATTGGCTGAGAGGCAGGGAGGGCTGCACTGACATGCTCAACCTTGATGAGGTTGAGGAAGTCCAGGCACAGCATGATGTCACACACTGCTCCTACACAGCATTTCCTGGACTTTGGAGGGGCACAGCAGGGGAACTATTTTGAGCAGAATGTAAGGTAAGGCTTGTTTTAAACTACTTGATGTGGCCAGTAAGGGGTTAAATTTTAGTTTGGGGGGTGGACATGCCCTTTAAAAATACTTGTGCTACTTATACTATAAATGGCTCTGTGTTAAGTGAATCCCTGTTGGAAAGGGATCTTGGAGTTTTGGTGGATAACAAACTTAAAGGTAGCAAGCAGTGCCAGGCGGCAACAGCCAGAGCCAGCATGGTATTGTCTTGTATAAAGCGAGGTATGGATTCAAGGGAGAAAATGTAATTCTCCCTCTTTACAAAGCATTGGTAAGGCCTCATTTGGAATATGCAGTGCAATTTTGGAATCCTGTGTACAAAAAGGACACCTTTGAAATGGAAAGGGTTCAGAGAATGGCAACTAAATTAATAAGGGGATTGGGGGAGCTTGAAATTGAAGAGAGACTGGAAAAGTTACAATTATGTACGCTGGAGAAAAGGCGCTTGCGTGGGGATAGGATTACTGTGTATAAATAAATTAACGGGCCATACAATAAACATCTGGGGCATTGTTCACCAATAGAACATGTCAAAGGACACGAGGACATCCCTTAAGACTTAAGAAAAAAGGTTTAGGCTTCAAGCTCGGAAAGGTTTTTTCACTGTGAGAACGGTAAAGCTATGGAACTGTCTTCCAGTGGACGTTGTTATGGCAGGTTCATTGGTCATTTTCAAAAAAAAGCGGATGAGTTTCTGCAAACAAGGAATGTTACAAATACTGGTATTGATACATAAAGTAGAGTTGATCCAGGGAATTTCTGATTGCCACTTGGAGTCGGAAGGAATTTTTTTACCCTTCATAAATTTGGTGGGTTTTTTAGCCTTCCTCTGGATCAACAGTTAGGCAGGAAATGAGAATATTCTAGATGGGTTGGACGGGATGGCGTATGTCTTTATTCAACCTCAAATCCTATACTATACTATATAACTTAGCGAGCGAGTGGCGGCCGAGACAAATTACTATACTTAAGTCTCTGAAAAACAAAGGGGTGTCAGTCTGGAAGGGGATTAAAACAATGGGAGCCAAATGCAGACATGAAGTTGTATGGGGACAGGTTTAAAACTGGTCTCATAGACTAGGTCACACCGTAGCTCAAAGGGGATTGTTTTTGTTTTCTCATGTAACATCAATTAACCCCTTTAGCATATTTTGTTGAACCTTGTAATTCATCCAGGTCATGGCATGTCTGTATTATTCAGTTAAATCACTGGACTTAGACCTTTAGTACAGCTACTGACCATGACCTTACACACACTAATGATGTAATAAAGGGCAGAGAGGAAAAATGATTAATATGGAATATTACTTTTATATGGATAATGAGGTTTGCACCATTAAAAAAGGGTTAAAACATTTATATTTGGAGATACTATATACATTGCTATCCTTAAAATTCTATGTTCATGGAACTACTTGGTGAATAATATCCCTATATTTAAAATAAAAGTAAAAATTATTCATGCAGCAATAAGTATAGAGGCCGAAACATAATCATGGTATTTTTTTTTATTATGGGAGTGGCTTTTAAAAGGAAGCATGTTAAATGTTGGTGGAATTCTGAGCTCACCACTGTCCTGATAACCCTTTTAAAAACACTCCCTTGGTAAACCTGTGCTTGCCACTGTAGTGAGCTAATAAACTTCATTGCTACACTGCACGGCTCAAAAGTTCAGGTGTATACAACATCGTATAGAAATTGCACTTATTTATACATCATTGTCTATTGGGAAATTCAAACATTTCTACTGATTTCTACTGAACAAAAGATCACACAGCGGGCTAAGTTAAAGCGGAAAGTTGGCACTTTTAGGTTCTCCGCCATGCAGGAAGTGATTTTATTTATCCAAAGTAATCAGTGGTTGGTTAGATTAAAGGGGAACTGTGTTCCCAACACAGTAAGGTTAGTATAAAGGCCAGACAATTACCTTTAAAACAAGCGTTTGCAAATACTGAAGGGGCTGGATGACTCCATAAGCATATCCATTCCCATGATCCCCACTCCACCCCGCGCAACGCAATCTCTAATAGCCACATTCGTGGCGAGTCATACAATGTAGTACTCACGGATCCGTTGGCGGCATTCCAATCTTTCACACCTAGTGCAAATGATCCCCAACAGAAGTGCCTCCCCACGGCACGTAGTAATATAATTAGTGAAAATACACGGGATATGCAACTCTCGGTGTGGATAAAAATCATTCTCTTTATTTTGAACACATATAGACTAAAAAGTGCATCGTTAGGAGTCGTTCTGGCGAGTACCGGATCTGCAACTCTGCATCAAAAAGTGAGTGACGTTCATGGCAACCATATATTGCTGGAAACTGGGAACCAATCAGAATGCGTACTTCGGCAACCAATCGCTTTGTAGCTTTACAGACACACCTCCCATCTCCTGCTTGTGCGCATCGGCTGAATGTAAGAGATGACATGTCCCGCCTCTACAGATGCGCGCCTGTTCCATAATGCACGCCTAATCATCCGCCCACTATGAAGTCGAGCGCCAATAGAAATTAGCAGTGATTTCACTAAAACTTTAAAACTGTTTGCCGGGATTGTAACTATTGTGAGGGAAAGGAAGTGTTGGAATCCAAATGGCGGCGCCCGAAAAAGGAGTTTGTAAGAAATTTTAAAGTATGTATTTTGATTTTTTTTTGTTTTTTAGAGCTTCCTATTGCTTTGCAGGGGGTTAAGGACACATGTACAAGTTTGTGAACTCTGAAAATTGGGGCAACAGTTCCCCTTTAAGGTTATTGGAATAAGAACTATTCCATTTTTGTTTTTGATTGAATATATATTTCTGCTGTTCACTTTGTCCCTGCCACTGGCACGGACATGCTCAGTGTGTTTCACCCTGGCAGAAAAATTAACTACTTTGTATCTCCTCTGTTCTAAATGGAGGGAGTAGAGAGGAAGACACTGCAGAGATTGCAGTTATTTTATTTCCATGTGATGTTGGTTTTAATCTTGTACACTAATTATACTCAGTAAAACCAGAAAGGGCAGTATGTCACTGCACAAGTTATTTTATCATCTTTACTGGGTAGAGCTGCAAACAAAAAGTTCAGTGGATTATTTTTAAACTTCTTGTATTATGCATATCTAGTATTCTACATATTGTCTTCCATTTAAAAAAATCAGTTGAATTTATACCCCTTGCTATTCCCTGCATTTGACATTAGTGAGCTGACATTTCATGTTCTGTACGGTCCTAATTCTTACCAGAATGCACACTACCTTGGAATGTTCCTAACAGTAATTTCCACTGATTGGCTGTTGGATGGGTCAGACATGCTCATATCTCTACTGAGCAACTGAATCATCCCAGGTGCTGGGTCAAGGGCAAACCATAATGGTCTCTACTAGAGGTCTCCAAACAGGAAGTCAGTATTTGGGAAACACTGACTTATACACATACACAATGATGAATGGGCAGGTTAAGGTCATTAGGATGGGAAAATACTGTTCTTTTTTCTCAAAAATGTATGTATTTGCACTGAACTTCCCTTTAACAAGAAGATTGTGCGCAAATATAGCACCCAGGATCTCTGCCTTTAACACAAGGCAATATATTTTTTCTATAAATACAACTAACATGCGAGAGTTAAATCGTCTTGGTTGCAAATCTCACGTATTGATGCATGAAAAATTAAAAGGCATGTCCACACATAAAACAAAAAACTGGTGACTTGTCAGTTATCTGCCTGCAAACACCAACTGCTATTTTTACCAGTTTATTACATGTATTTGTAACCAGATATTAAACAATGTTTGTATCCTTTCTGACAAAGTATACACCTCCTCCTCTGCTCAGTTTTTTTATACACATGACATGTGCAAGAAGGCAGCATGTGAAACAGCAGTCAATCATTGTTTGTTATGTCAGCAATCATGCCTTGATTGACTGGAGGGAGGTGCCAGCTTACTGCCTGAATGGAGATAATAATTATCCTTAAATATCTGGTTAGTAATACAGGTAATAAGTACTAAATATATCCATTGAGGCAGATAACTGACAATTGAGCAGTTTTTTTTGTTTTAAGGGTAAATATGTTTACCCTACACAAACATGTACGTTCCATAAATGATCCACATCTAGAATGAATTAAAAATAAACAGTATTTATTCATATAGTGGGGCTGGTGTGGTTTTATTTCTTGCTTCTTTAAAACAGCAAAATGTATTTCCCTTTTCCCCAGTCCAGTACACTTGTTTCTTACTAGACTAATATATATGGTTAAAGTGTATCCTGAGTCTTACTGAGCCAGGTATATTTATCATTCAGACATTCTGTGCTTTGAATTTATCAGGTCAGGGTGTCCGATACATATTCTAAATAGAAAACTCTTAAAGGATAACTGTATTGCCTCAATGCATTTTTTTTAAGTTGCTTTAAAATGAGTAAAGGCATGCAGCCCTCCCCATACATTTATTTTCTGATTTCGAGCCTCTCTCTGCCTTCAATTAGCCATGCTGTGAAGGGGTGTAATGATTCTGTCTGCCTCTAACTGTCACTCAAACCTAGCATGTGAGGAAACTCCTCCACCCACCCTTGATCAGCTTGATTTGTAGGCTGTATCCTAGCAATTTCAAGTTTGCTTGACTGGCAGAGGAGGAGAGAGGTTTGTAACAGACATTCCACCAGCCAATGACAATGATGAAAAACCATGGCCCTGGGATGTCTAGGAGGTGGGCTTTTAGCACTCATCTTTGCTGCGTTATACTTTACAATGTTTTACAATAGCAACACCACTGAAAAGAGGTAGATATGGTAATTTAGAAGGATCCAGCAATCCCAAAGGTAACTGCAAAGAATATTTATTGAAAAAGCACGCTACATTTTTTAGCGTACACTTGAGAAAGTTTTTTTGCCGTTACTTTTGGGATTGCCTGAGTCTTCTATCTTACCAATAGCTAGTTTACCTCCCGTTCTTTACTTAATATTAAAAGGCAATGTTCACTTCGACATGAACTAATCCTTTAATAACAATCCTTTTTTCTTGAGGTTTAGATATGATAATATAGTTGCTTCATGAGTCAATTAAATTCAGCAGGCTCATTTACCCAGACCGCAATCGTTCTGGTAAATGCTCCTTTCCCTATTAAAGGGAATATCCACCCCTCTCTATAAAAATCTATCAGGGAGATTCAATAAAAGTTCTTATCATAAAAATGGTGCTAATTTTGCCCCACCAATCAGATATTATTAAACATTGAAAGCTAATATCTGATTGGTTGGCGCAAATTAGCTCCATTTTTAACGATAAGAACTTTTATGGATAACCATGTATGTATTGTAGATTACCCCCCAAACAGGAGAATTGTTTTATAAAAATGTTTAATCAGCTCCCAGACATTATTATACTTCATGCTCCTCCTCGATCCTCTGCCGCGGCTCTGCACTTCCAGGTAAGGCAGTCAGTGTTGGCCGTGACATCACAGCCAATCACTGACTGCCATTCCCGGAGCAGTCTCCACTTCAGCTGCTCAGAACAGAAAAAAAGAACACAGCAGCCGCAGTGGAGACTGAGGGAGGAAACCGGAAGAGGCAAGGATACAGGAGCAGTTAAGTATAATAACTCTGTCTGAAGCCGATTTAAACATTTTCTATAAAACGATCTCCTGCTTTTGGGGGGTATCTACATATACAGATTTTCTAGAGAGGGGTGGACAGTCCCTTTTAATATCACGTTTGCGAATCGGGGTAAATCCTGGTAAGGGATTTACCCACTGCGGGATTTTAATGCCAGCTGTTAGCTGGCATAAATCCAGCTCTAAACTAGCACAACCGCTATACTGAATCGCGAACGTCTGATCCGCAGGTGATTTTTGCATAACCTGTGCATCTGACGCTAATATGGATTTAAAGTCACACTAACCGGTTAGCGTGACTTTAACTCCATATATTTGCCCAGCTAGTCTGGGTAAATCGGACCCAAGGACTATTAAAACATTTATTTAATGTTTATTTACACTTTAGAATCCCTTCCCCTGTCATCTATTGCCTTACCCTCCCTTTTCCACCATTATATATAAAGTTAAAATATTGTATTATGTATACAATCTTGAATATACTCCTGTTTTTCAATAAATATATTGATTATATTAAAAAAATACTACCTTCCTTGATTAGACTATGTGAAACCATTAATCTTCCATATGTCCATCACTGCTTTAAAAGAAGTAAAGCTCTCTGCTTTTAAAGCAATATACAATTTCAGAGATTTCTTACATTTTACTTTTCAGTTTAAATGCAAGAGTAACTTTTCTTATATGAAAATACTCGCAGGGTTGTAAAATAATTCAATCAGAAGCCTTTCCTCTAGATACCAAGTCTATAAATTGTGCAGTTGAACACACAGACAGATATGTAGCTAAGAAATAGATCATGATGTGAGCAATTTATGGCAAAACATTTGGAATTATTGGCATATTGGTCAGTTGGGGTAAATATCTAATGTTCTTCTTTCTTCATTTAGACCTATTTTCACATTTACAAACCTCTGTTTCAATATTGAGTCTGTTACACAGATTAAGGGCTTGTACACATGTACTATATGGCGCTCGATGGCCGACGCGTCAGCAAATGCCCATTCTGGATGATACTCGTATGCGTTTGGTCAGACGCGCCTTTAACGACCGGTTAAAACGATCGTCATCCCAATTTTTAATTTCTCTAAATTACATTTTTTTAAAATTGTTAATAACAAACATTCAGCATAGATGTACGACCGCGGCCATACATTTATGGCCGTAGCCATACTTAACTATAACATGCAGTATTGCTAAATTGCTATACCACATATTCTTAAATATGGCCCTGTGAGGAGCTGAGCAGAGAGAGAGGGGGAATGCATACTAACTAGTATTGGGCTGTACAGACATAAGGATATGGTGAAAGGGTGCACTAGGAGCAGAGTAATTTTTTTCACTGTCCTTTTGAAGGACAACTATACCACCCCCTCCCCCTGCTCCACACATGCAGTGAACCCAGGTGAGGACCTAAACCACAAGGTCTTCACCCCTAATTTCTTCTTAGGTAAAAAGCTTTACTTACCTAACGCTGCTTTTACTGCTCTGGTCCTCTTTGCCCCTCCTTCACATCCGTCAGCAATGAGGCCAATGAAAGATGCGTTCTGCAAGGAGCGCATCTTCACAGCCTGGAAGAGTGACTGGACCAACGATGGAAACTTTAGTTAAGTAAAGAAGATCTTACATAAGAAGAACCCAGGGTACAATTGAAGGAAAAAAGGGAGCGGTGAGTGTAAAGTCCTTTAAACTGTTGATTTTCATTAGCACCAGAATACATGATACAGCATCACAATGGTTTGACAGCTGCTATACTTTTTTAAAATTCTGCTGTTATTTGCATTCAAAGTCTAGTGCAATTTAATGCTAAAATGCTTTAAGTACTGTAAAAAAAAAAGGCTTTGTCTCCACCCATGTTTCTGTTTTTTTAGTACAAAAGCTTTTGCCTGAAACCTCTAACTGTCAGCTTGGCCAGGGAAACACAAACGAAAACTATTGAAACCTCTGCCAGACAATCTCTAATATCTGAGCAATAATCCCAATTTAGAATTATAAGAATACAATAATATTTCTGCTGCACTTTTAAAATTTACTGACAATTGGAATGTGAGAGAGACAGTGAAGGAATGCAGCAAAGATGACCAGATACGATTCACAGGACAACTGGGGAAAGGATTTCAACAGGTAAGATATAAACATTTTACCGCAAGGACCAGAAACAAACATAGAATAAACAAGTAAATCCAGTATATATTCTAATTGATGTGCAATACTGGGTGGCTCCAGACAAACTGTTTTGTTTTACATTACACAAATAGTAAAACTTTGTCTTGCATTTATGATTTTACAGATAATGGGATCTTTGCACTTTAAGCCATTTATTTTGGATTGTCAACTTGTGGAAATGATTTCATTGTGGGAGTCAGTAGAAGAAACTGATCACAGAGATTGTAAGCTCTATGGGGCAGGACCTTCTTCCCTATGTTTTTATTATATCCACGTACTTAAGTTTAGTTATGTATTTTATAGGAACCCCTTGTCTGTGTTTAATGTATTTCAATATTGTGCAGTGCTGGGTCCCAAAGTCAGACAGGAGTGGGATTTTGGAGCCATGGGTGTAACCCCTCTAATGGAGGCCGAGCCCCTGAACACACACCCCTCCCCAGAAGATCGCAATCAGCTGTTTTAACACTGATCATGTGTATAAAGTAAAGATAGTCGCGATCAGCTGTTTAAAAAAAACAGCTGAAGTTTAACTGTATAAAACTTCAGTCTGTTCTTTTAAACAGAGGGATTTGCATTGGCCCTCTACCTCCCAGGTCTCCCCCTAGGCGGGCTCTGTGAGCCCTATAGAACTTACGCCACTTAGGAAGACTTCTATTTCATCTTAACTCTTCTTACTTGTTTAAATGTTTCCTCCTCTAACTCCTTATTAGGGATGGACTAGAACTCAGCCCGAGTTCGAGACGAACTTTCTGAGTTTGAACGGACTCGGACTTCTCCAACTACCCGGACCTGGATTTCTCAGACTTTCGAGTTTTCGGACTTTCGATCTTAAATTCAATAATTATCGAATTTACTGGATAGTGTACTGGTAAAAGGCACCGCCTTTGACATGGGAGACCAGGTTTGAATCCTGGCTAGGGACAGCTATACAAATGTTTGGGTTATTATAATACCCTAGTAATATAATAACCATATAATAACCATATTATATTACTAGGGTATTATAATAATCCGAACATTTGTATAACTGCCCCTAGCCAGGATTCAAACCCGGTCTCCCATGTCAAAGGCGGTGCCTTTAACCTGTACACTATCCAACCATCGAATGTACCGTTCGCTAATAACCTAATTATATAATAGCCATACAATACCCTAGTAATATAATAACCATAAAATACCATATGATAACCTAGTAATATATTAAGCTTATAATGTAGTGGCTGATAGTGTACTGGTTAAAGGCACCGCCTTTGACATGGGAGACCGATATTATATGGTTGTTATTATATTATTATTATATTTCTAGGTTATTATATTATATGTGTATATATTTTGGTATTGGTTTATCTTACTAGGTATTATAATGGTTTATATAGGGTATTATATGGTTAATATGAAAACTTTTGTATAGCTGACTGAGCTGCCCTACCCGATTCGAAACCTCTGGTTTCTCCTCCCATGGGAGTTGACATTCTGAAGAGCTGCTTTTAACCTGGGAAAATTTGCTTTCCTGAAATTAAATGTCTTTGTTAACCCAGCGCACTTTTCCTTTCGATAACAAAGTCCAAATGCCACTATTTCATGGTCACTATTCCCTAAGCCTCCAGTTACCTTTATATCTATAATGCGCTCCACAATGTTAGATATTACCAGATCCAACAGAGCTCCTTTTCTAGTAGGAACCTCAACCACCTGTGAGAGAAAATTATCCTGCAGCAAATTCAGGAACTCATCGCCTTTTTCTGTGATGGCAGTTCCACCACACCAATCAATGTCAGGGTAATTGAAGTCCCCCATAATGAGCACACTCCCCAAACTTGCAGCCCTTGCCAACTGCATATGAAGTTGACTCACCTCCTCTCTGCTAGCATTTGGCTGCTTATAGCAGACACCAACAATGACATTACCCCCTTTCCTGTTGCCTAATTCCACCCATATTGCCTCCACTTTATCATCCATATCACCAGTTATCTCTTCTTTTAAATTTGGCTTCAATTCTTTTTTAACATAAACACATACTCCTCCCCCTTTCCTTTTTTTTCTGTCCTGCCTAAACAAGGCATATCCTTCTATATTTACAGCCCAGTCGTGAGAACTGTTCAACCACGTTTCTGCTATACCTATTACATCATACATTTCATTCAATGCCAACATTTCCAATTCACCCATTTTGTCAGCCAGGCTTCTCGCATTTGCAAACATACATTTTAGATTATGATCCTGTAATTTATTCGTACACTTTGATACACATTCCTCCCTATCCCCTATGCTAGCCCCACCCCCCTTTCCACCCACCACTGGCCTATCTACACCCTGCTTTCCTCCTGGACAATCTATCCCAGTGAGACTGCTAATACCCTCCCCCCCCAAACCTAGTTTAAAATCTCCTCCAACCCTCTAGCCATCTTCTCCCCTAAAACAGCTGCACCACCATCAGTGAGGTGCAACCCATCCCTACTAAAGAGCCTGTAGCCGACAGCAAAGTCTGCCCAGTTCTCAATAAACCCAAACCCTTCTTCCTTACACCACTCTCTTAGCCACGCATTAATGCTCCTAAGCTCCCGCTGTCTCCCTGGCTTAGCACGTGGCTGCGGTAGTATTTCTGAAAACACTACCCTGGAGGTCCTTGCTTTAAGGTGCCAGAACTGCATGTAGCTATAAACCAGCAGAAAGAAGGTTTCTGGGCAAGCAAGTAATTTACAATTTACACAGGTTTAAAATGCTACAGTTAGACACTGACACCTACTGGTGCTATATTTCAAATTATTTTAGTTTCTATTATACACAAAAATAACCAGGACATGATTTTTCACAAATGGGCCACATGCCCATTTAGGGGTTCTAATAGATAATAGACTCAGCTGTAGAAAACAATGCCAGACAGACACAGCTAGAGCTAGCAAGATATTGCCTTGTATAAAGAGGGGAATAGATTCAAGAGAGAAAAATATTATTCTCCCTTTTTCAAGGCACTGGTAAGGCCTCATTTGGAATATGCGATGCAGTTTTGGAATCCCATACACAAAAGGGACATTTTGGAAATGGAAGCAGTTCAGAGAAGGGCAACTAAAATAATAAGGGAAATGGAGAGTTTTGACTATGCAGGCAGATTAGACAAGTCATGGCTGTTTAAATTGGAGAAGCGCATTTGCGAGGGGATATGATCACTTTATACAAATATATTAATGGGTCATACAATAAACTCTCTGGTGCAGTGTTCACTAATAGGTCATATCAGAGGACACATGGACATCCTTTAAGATTGGAATAAAAGAAATTTAATCTTCAGGTTAGAAAGGGTTTCTTTACAATGAGAACGGTGAAACTGCGGAACTGTCTTCCAGCAGATGTGGTAATGGCAAGTTCATTGAATAGCTTTAAAAGTGGGCTGGATAATTTTCAAAAACTAAATAATATTGAGAATTACTGGTATTAATACATATACTGTAGTTCCGGTTGATCCAGGGATACTTTCCGATTGCCATCACCTTTATTTTTTTAGCTGTTTTTTTTTTTGCCTTCCTCTGGATCAACTGTTATGTAGGGTTAATGAGTAGGATAGATAGGTTGGATTAGATGGACTTATGTCTTTATGCAACCTCCAATACTATGTTACTATGTTAGACAGACATAGGGTATAATGTAGGGTATAAAGGTTGGACTAGATGGACATTTGTGTTTTTACAACCTTCAATACTATGTAACTATGTAACAGTTAAACAGACATTATGGGTAGGATATAAAGGTTGGACTAGATGGACATTTAAAGGACAATTATACTCACCTTCCCTCCGCTCCACATCTTCGTGCAGTAGCTTTTACCCAGGGTGAGGACCTGAACCGCTAGGTCCTCACCCTGGGATTCACGAAACCTACATCAGCTTGTTGCAGCAACGCTGCTTTGGTAGGCTCCGCCCCCTCCTCCCCGTTGGCGACGAGGCCAATAGGAAGGCACGCTCTGCAACAAGCATGCCTTCCTATTGGCCTCGTCGCCGACAGGGAGGAGGGGGCGGAGCCTACCAGAGCAGCGCTGCTGCAACAAGCTGATGTAGGTTTCGTGAATCCCGGGGTGAGGACCTAGCGGTTCAGGTCCTCACCCTGGGTAAAAGCTACTGCACAAAGATGTGGAGCGGAGGGAAGGTGAGTATAATGTTTTTTTAACTTTTTACAACCTTCAATACTATGTTACTATGTAACAGTTAAACAGACATTATGGGTAGGATATAAAGGTTGGACTAGATGGATGTATGTCTTTATACAACCTCCAATACTATGTTACTATGTAACAGTTAAACAGACATTATGGGTAGGATATAAAGGTTGGACTAGATGTATGTATGTCTTTATACAACCTCCAATACTATGTAACTATGTAATTGTTAGACAGACATTATGGGTAGTGTATAAAGGTTGGACTAGATGGACATATGTCTTTATCCAACCTCCATTACTATGTTACTATGTATAGGTAACATAGTAATTAAGGTTGAATAAAGACATATGTCCATCAAGTCCATCAATTCCTTCCTGACTCCAAACGGCAATCGGAAAGTATCCCTGGATCAACCAGATCTATATGCATTAATACCAGTAATTCTCAATATTTTTTAGTTTTAGAAACTTATCCAGGCCTTTTTTAAAGCTTTTCAATGAACTTGCCATTACCACTTCTGCTGGAAGACAGTTCCACAGTTTCACCATTCTCACTGTAAAGAAACCTTTCCTAACCTAAAGATAAATCTCTTTTCTTCCAACCTTAAAGGATGTCCACGAGTCCTCTGATATGACCTATTAGTAAACAATGCACCGGATAATTCAATGTATGGCCCATTAATATATTTGTATAAGGTTATCATGCAAACGTCACTTCTCCAATGTAAACAGACCTAAATTGTCTAATCTGCCTGCATATTCAAGCCCCTCCATTCCCCTTATTAATTTAGTTGCCCTTCTCTGAACTGCTTCAATTTCCAAGATGTCCCTTTTGTATATGGGATTCCAAAACTGCACCGCATATTCCAAATGAGGCCTTACCAGTGCCTTGTAAAGAGGGAGAATAATATTATTCTCTCTTGAATCTATTCCCCTCTTTATACAAGACAATATCTTGCTAGCTCTAGCCGTTGCTACCTGGCATTGTTTGCTATAGCTAATTCTGTTATCTACCAGAACCCCCAAATCTTTTTCCATTACAGATGCACTTAACACAGAGTTATTTATGGTGTAGTGGCACAGGGATTATTAAATCCTAATGCATCATCTTACATTTATCAACATTGAATCTCATCTGCCATTCTGCTGTCCATTTTGATAATCTATCTAGTTCTGCTTTGCAGCACTTGCACATCATTTGAAGTTTCCAAAGCTCTGCATAGTTTAGTGTCATCAGCAAGCACAGAGACCTTGCTCTCAATGCCCCCTTCTAAGTAATTTATAAACAGATTAAACAGAAGCGGACCCAGTACAGAACCCTGAGGCACTCCTCTTAGAACTTTAGCCCACATAGATGTAGCTCCATTAACCACCACTCTCTGTTTGCGATCCAATAACCAGTTCTCTATCCATGAACAAATGTTTTCTTCAAGGCCAACAGTCCTCAGTTTATACATTAGTCGCCTATGTGGCACAGTATCAAAAGCTTTCGCAAAATCCAAGTATACCACATCCACTGCTGTGCCTGAATCTAACTTTTTTACTCGCTTCTTTATAAAAAAACAATTTAATTTGTCTGGCATGATCTATTTCTCATAAATCCATGCTGACTTCTACTAATAAGATAAAGTCAAGGATATGATCCCGTAATAAAGTTTCCAGCACCTTCCCTACCACTGATGTTAGGCTTACAGGTCTATAGTTACCAGGCTGTGAACGACTACCTTTTTTGAATATTGGTATTACATTGTCTTTTTTCCAATCCAGCGGCACATCCCCAGACCAAAGCGAATCTGAAAAGATGAGAAACATTGGTCTAGATAGAACTGAACTAAACTCTTTTAGGGGGGCGTGGCTTAACTCCCAGTGCAGATGGCAGCTCACTGAAAGAGCTCCTCCACAAACTGAGGGTTTAACACAACAGAAAACTACTGAGGAAACTAGCCAACCACCGGCTACTGGAACATACTGGCAACAAATATGGGCAAAAGGCAAGGAGAAAAAAACAAAAATGCCAAACTTACAGACTTTTACACTGCAGAGACTGAGATGTGACAAAATCCAAGATGGCGCCGACACAACTCTGGATTCATCTCCAGCTCACAGCAGCAGACAGGAGACAGATTCACCTGTAAAAAAAAAAGGTACAAACAAACAAATTACAAAACAAAAAAGAACTTACACAAGAAAGTACACTAAATGAAAATATAGAAGAAAACACAGAAAGCCAAATTGACTTAACAAACTCACCCCCTTACAAAGAAAACAAAACAACAGAAGAACCAAAACTTTCATTAACTGAAATAATGGCAAAAGTCCCAGTATCAGACATGCCAGTAACAGATTCCATTCTAAAGGAAATGCTGATAACACATGCAAGGGCAATGATGTCAGATATAACAGAAATATTCTCCACAACCAAAAAAGATGTAGTTGAACTAGAACTACGTAAGGAATTTACAGATGCATTAAACTCACTGGTGGATGCACACAACGACTAAAGCTAAAACTAGCTGATTTAGAAGACAGAAGAAATAATCTGAAAGTAAGAGGCATCCCAGAAACAGTCAAAACAAACGAACTAACAAACTACTTAACAGAACTATTCCAACAGCTAGTACCCAATGCCTCACCACAGGAATTATTAATGGATAGAGCACACCGAATCTACAAGCCAAAATCAGCCCCCGAAAATGCACCAAGGGACACAATATTAAGGATGCACTTTTTCACAATAAAAAGAAAAAATATTATTTGCAATGAGAAAAATAGATCCAATCCCAGAAAAATATAAAACAATACAGATATTCAACAACCTATTTTCTTGCTACAATGGCAGCAAGAAAAACATATATGGAAATTACAAAAACACTCAGAGAAAACCTTATCATATATAAATGGGGATTCCCAACAAAACTCCATATAATTAGAAACGGCAATAACTTCACAATCAACACACCTGAAGAGGGTCTAAAGCTGCTAAAATCATGGAAACTATTAAAGCAACAAAAAAACAAGAAACCCCCTCACCAACCTCAGTCTCCCCAAACAAAATTACACCGGAGTGGAAAGAAAACCGGTAAGTTGACTTTAAATATCAGGAACTTTATAAGGAAATGAACATAAAAATACATTTGGATAAAAAGAACTATATAATATATACCTAAAAACAACAAACAAACAATAGGAGGAGGGGGAGAGGGGAGGGGAAGAGAGGAAAAAGAGAGGAAAAGAAAAAGAACAGGATGGACTATTATATGGAACTACACAGGAACAAAAACTTTAAAGGGAAAGCAAAACCCAACCAAAACTATAAATACTGCCCAGATGTGGCTCCTGTTATGCTTAACGCAAAAACTTAAGCAACATACTAATTAGAGGGAAAAACCCTTCTCTTCTCTCCCTCCGCCTCCATATAAGTAGATATATAGCGTTTATATTTTTGCTTAATATGGCAAAAATAGTGAACATTGTTATTATCTCTAAATGGGAGAAATTGGAAATCTTTTTTTTTTTTTTGTTACTCACTCCCCTTCATGTGCACCCCGTGATAGTGTGAATACAACACACACGGAGATGATAACATGGCCGGTGGAAGGACAGAGGTAAAAAGATATACCTTAAAAGAGGGGAGGGAGAGCGAGGAGAGATAAGGAAAAGTAGACTTTGCTTAACAAAAGCAATAAACCAAATAATAAAGATAAATTAAAAAATTAATATCGCTACTTTACCAAATATGATATTATTTAATATGCTAATAACTCTTGAGTTATAAGAAAACAAATGTGTGGGCGGTGGGGCGGCGCAGATGGGGAACCACCCTTCACAAACAACACCAGAGAGAAGAGATAGGAAGAAAGAGAAAAAAGAGGGGAGGGGGAAAAGGATGAGATAAGATAAGATAAAAATACTTGAAATAAAACCAGGGCCTCATCTGCGCTACTCAGTCGAAACTAAAATAATATGTTGGAGGTGTCAGATATGCTACTGTGGGTTTTTTTGTCTCGTGTCGCTCACTCCCCTTCAGGTGAACCCCGTGATAGTGTGAATACAACACACACGGAGATGAAATGATTATTATTTTGAATGGGAAAACCGCCTTTTTTTTTCCGAATGTTAAGTGCCATGATAAAAATAAGTAACGATATCTGTCTTAAATGCTTAAAATATAGAACCAAATTTTTTTTTGTTTGTTTTTTTTTTGCCTCATTCGTCATGATATGCTTAAAATATCGTGTTTTGTTTTTTTTTTCCCTCTCTATGTTATTACATAATATGCTGATAACTCCTGAGAGATAATGAGAGAACAACTGTATAGGCGGCGGGGCAGCGCGGATGGGGAACCACCCCTCACAACCAACATAAAAGAGAAGAGATAGGAAGAAAGAGAAAAAAAGAGGGGAGAGGAAAAAAGTTGAGATTAGATAAGATAAAAATACTTGAAATAAAAACGGGGCCCCATCTGCGCTGCTCAGGCGAAACTAAATTGATATGTTGGTGATGTCATATATACAACTTTTTTTTTGTTTCTCCCTTTGAATATGTATATATGGTTATAAAAATGTTATTTGAATATATATGTATACAACACCTATGATATGATTAAAAATAAAAGGTATATACTAAACACATTTCCGAACACAACAAACACAAACTTCCTCAAAAAAAACACCATTAAAAAACCCACTAAAGACCACTACTAAACCCCCTAAACACTAGATAGCTCAGAGGAAACCAATGAAATGGGAACACCCAAGAGCTTACGAAGTAATAAAACTCAAAACCATATGAACCCGACAACACACAATTACACCCCCATACCCCATCCAAAAGTTCTAGCAGAGGAACAACAAAAAAAGAACACCATTTACAAAACTACAACTACTCAAACAACATAAAAACAACTAACAATAAGCAAATACAACAAACCACAAAATGACAATAAAAATCATGACATATAATATTAGAGGACTAAACTCCCATTCAAAAGAAATTCCATATGGAAAGAAGCCCAAATAAATGATATAGATATCCTATGCATACATGAAACACACTTCTCAAAAAGCAAAAGTCCCTCCTTTAAACACAAAAACTACCCACACATATTTACCTCATGGTAGGAGGCTGCCCCTGGTGGTCTAGTGGAGGTACTGCAGTGTGATCTCCATTCAGATCACGCTGCAGTACCTGTATAGTACAAGCTGTCATGCTGACAGCCTTACTATACATTTTGTGAATGGAACTTTTGAGAACTTTGCTACTTAGCGAAGACTTAGAAAAAAAATGGGGACAGAGATCAAAATTTGGTGATCACTTCTGATCACCAAATTATTGATCTTTGCCAATGAATGAAAAATCACTTCCTGGAAAATGATTTCCGGGAAGTGATTTTTCCGATCGGATTTCGAATTGGAAAACGGGCATTTATGCCGGTATTCCAAGTTCGGTATCATTCCCTAAGATGATTTGATGATCATCTTTGGGAATGATCCCCCCCAAAAAAGGGGAAATGCACACAAAATAAAATCTTAAAGTGATACACACACCTTTTTTTTTTACCTAAAAACTATAAATTAGCAAAAAAAATTGTCTTCTCCAAGCTTCCCAATGTCCCCGGTGATATCGCTAAACTAAGCGCGGATCATTATTTGTTCGATTTCAAGGGAAACTAAGCCTATTTTAGTAGGGAATTTTGCAGAGGTACCAAAAAAAGGCTGGATTGAATTTTTAGGATCAGTAAAAGTGTGCAAAAACTTGTGGAACTCTCCGTACTAACTGCTTTTCACTAAAATACCACTAAAAGGGGGAATGGGGATAGGTGTGGGGGGTGGGTTGTGGCGTTTTTTTATTTTTTCTTGTAATTGCAATTGTGCAGGGATCCCATTTGAGCTAGTTGGTGGCCCCGTCTCTGTTTGCACCCACCCATATGGCATACCGTTTGATTCAGGACATGTGGGAGATTGCCGTTTAGTGGGTTTTTTACTTGCCAAGTGGGTTTAGGTAGGATTTCAACCCTTGAATCATCTTATTTTATTTTTCACAAAACCTCCTAAAAACACGGAGTTCTTTGGATCAGTGGGTCTGGAATTCTTCATGTATGTATGAAAGCATGGCATCTTAACGTAGCTGAAGGTGTGTAGATTCCAAAAATATATAGTTTGTGGGGGGGAATTTCCATGTTTCGGGACTGTTTCCTTAGAAAAAGTGTAGGCTGTTCAAATTACAGAGCACTTTGATTCTTTCTTGTAATTGCATTTGTGCATGCGTCCCATTTGAGCTAGTTGGTGGCCACGTCTCTGTGTGCATCCACGCATATGGCATAACGTTTGATTCAGAACATGTGGGAGATTGATATTTAGTGGGGGGTTTTATTTGTGGGGGACATTTCCAAGTTTTGGGGGCTGTTTGAAATTACAGAGCACTTTGATTTTTTTCTTGTAATCACACTTGTGCATGCGTCCGATTTGAGCTAGTTGGTGGCCACGTCTCTGTGTACATTCACGCATATGGCATACTGTTTGATTCAGAACATGTGGGGGGGTTTATTTGTGGGGGGCATTTCCAAGTTTTGGGGCTGTTTGAAATTACAGAGCACTTTGATTTTTTCCTTGTAATTACACTTGTGCATGTGTCCCATTTGAGCTAGTTGGTGGCCACGTCTCTGTGTGCACCCACACATATGGCATACCGTTTGATGCAGGATATGTGGGAGATTGACATTTAGTGGGTTTTTTTGCTTGTCAAGTTGGTTTAGGTAGGATTTCAATCCTTGAATCATCTTATTTTATTTTTCACAAAACCTCCTAAAAACACAGAGTTCTTTGGATCACTGGGTCTGGAATTCTTCATGTATGTATGAAAGCATGGCATCGTAACGTAGCTGAAGGTGTGTAGATTCCAAAAATATATAGTTTGTGGGGGGAATTTCCATTTTTCTGGACTGTTTCCTTAGAAAAAGGGTAGGCTGTTCAAATTACAGAGCACTTTGATTTTTTCTTGTAATTGCATTTGTGCATGTGTCCCATTTGAGATAGTTGGTGGCCACGTCTCTGTGTGCATCCACACATAGGGCATACCGATTGATTCAGAACATGTGGGAGATTGATATTTAGTTGGGGGTTTTATTTGTGGGGGGCATTTCCACGTTTTGGGGCTGTTTGAAATTACAGAGCACTTTGATTTTTTTCTTGTAATTACACTTGTGCATGTGTCCCATTTGAGCTAGTTGGTGGCGATGTGTACATCCACGCATATGGCATACCGTTTGATTCAGGGCATTTGGAAGATTGATAATTGACAAGTTTTTTTTACATGACATGGAAATTTGCCATGATTTTTAACTTTGAATTGTATTTTTATAAATTTTTCCAGAAAATCTGGTAAAAAAGCTAAATTTTACATGAAACTGCACCCACACCATTAATGGTATGCATAAAGGAATCACACCATTGTGTAGCTGAAGGTGTGTAGATTCCAAGAATATATAGTTTGGGGGGTATTTCTAATATAGAGGGGTGTTTAGTCTGACAAATCTGAAAAGTTGCTGTAATTGGGCCATTGTTCATTGGCTCACTTTGTGGCTAGTTGATTCCACGTTTGCGTGTGTAACCATACATAGGGCATACCGTTTGATTCAGGACATTTGGGAGATTGATATTTGGTAACTTTTTTTTACATTACTTGGGATTTTGGCATGATTTCTACCTTTGAGAGTGTTTTTTTTTTAATTTTTAGAAAATCTGCTAAAACTGTGAACTTCTACGAAGAACTGCGCCCACACCATTGATGGTATGAATTAACAAACTACAGAATTTCGTAGATAAAGGTGTGTGGATTCGAGAAATATATGGTTTGTGGGGGGTTGTTTTGTGGGGAAAAATTGCAGACTGTTCAAATTCAGATTTGGCTGAATATTTTTGCTGTTTCTGAGCCATTGTGCATTGTCTCACTTTGTGGCTTTTCGCTTCCACGTCCGCATGTGTAACCACACATATGGCATACCGTTTGATTCAGGACATTTGGGAGATTGATATTTAGTAACTTTTTTTTAGATTCCATGAGGTTTTGGCATGATTTCTACCTTTTGAAGTTGTTTTTTGTTCATTTTTTCAGACAAATGCGAACTTCTACGAAGAACTGCGCCCACACCATTGATGGTATGAATGAACAAACTACAGTGTTACATAGCTGAAGGTGTGTAAATTTCAGGACTATATAGTTTGTGGGGGTTATTTCTAAGTTACGGGGGTGTTTTGTGGGAAAAAAATGCAGACTGTCCAAATTCGGAGTTGGCTAAATATTTTTGCCGTTTCTGAGCCATCGTGCATTGTCTCACTTTGGGGCTTTTCGCTTCCACGTCCGCGTGTGTAACCACACATATGGCATACCGTTTGATTCAGGACATTTGGGAGATTGATATTTAGTAACTTTTTTTTAGATTCCATGAGGTTTTTGCATGATTTCTACCTTTTGAAGTTGTTTTTTGTTAATTTTTTCAGACAAATGCGAACTTCTACGAAGAACTGCGCCCACACCATTGATAGTATGAATGAACAAACTACAGTGTTACATAGCTGAAGGTGTGTAAATTTCAGGAATATATAGTTTGTGGGGGTTATTTCTAAGTTACGGGGGTGTTTTGTGGAAAAAACTGCAGACTATCCAAATTCGGAGTTGGCTAAATATTTTTGCCGTTTCTGAGCCATCGTGCATTGTCTCACTTTGTACCTTTTCGCTTCCACGTCCACGCCATATGGCATACGGTTTGATTCAGGACATTTGGGAGATTGATATTTGGTAACCTTTTTTTACATTCTATGGGGTTTTGGCATGGTTTTTGAATGTTGTTTGATGTTAATTTTTTGGGAAAATCTGGTAAAAGTGCAAACTTCTACGAAGAACTGCGCCCACACCATTGATGTTATGAATGAATGAACTACAGCCTTACATAGCTGAAGGTGTGTAGATTTCAGGAATATATAGTTTGTGGGGGGTATTTCTGAGTTGGGGGGGTGTTTTGTGGAAAAACTGCAGACTGTTCAAATACAAAACTGTCTAATTTTTTTTTGCTGCTACTGACATTTGGCACTGGTCACACTCTGGGTTAGTTGGTAGCCATGTCTCTGGGTACACCCATGAATGTGGCATACCGTTTTATTCGGGAGAGGTTAGGCTTTCATATTTGAGATGCGTTTGAACTTTCCTCCACAGTTTTTAGCTGAAATTCGCATTTGATTTTGTCTCTGATTTTACAGTTGAGGAAAAAAAGGAAAATGTGAGAAAATAACTTACAATTGGACGAAGAGCTGCGTCCAGGTATCTGCATTTTGATCGAAACTAACCTCACCCATAAAATCTTGTGGGTGTGTAGTTCCTAAAAATATCTCACTTGTGGGGATATTTTAGTTAATTTGGTAGATATTCTATGTTAACCGTCAGTAGTGGTTATACATTTTAATTTGGTGTAATATTCTAGAAGGTGCAGTTTTAGTTTGGGGGGGGTCTCCTGTACAGGAAAAGTTGGGTACCTACATATATCTGGTATCGTTGTAAATCAGAGCTTTTAGAAACAGTAAGATTTGTGTGTAACCTTAAGATAACTATAAGTAAAAATGGGAAAAATCCATGAAAATGTGCAAATTTTTCATTTTTTTTTTTTAAACATGTTTTATTTATATAAAGATGTAGTCACATTGCATATTACATATATTCGTTGCATATCACATATTTTCGTATTGTTATATTTATGCATTGGTAAATAAAGACAGTGATTGTACAGCTGTTTATATTGATTACTTTAGGTCTACATCTTGTTTTTACAATTTATACAATTTCAATAATAAGGTTGAAAGTACAATAAACTATATACAATTTAACTTGGAGAGGGATGGGGGGTATGTACTCTTTTCAAATAAAGGGGGAGAGGAGAACAAGAGAGAGAGGGGCAACAAGGGAGATAGAGGGGAAGGGGAAGGGAGAGGGTTCCTCTCAGTTCAGTTTACATTTCAGTTTTAGCTATGAGTATCATGTAGGTGCATCATCTGGGTCTCGTATTACTTAGTTGGTTGCACACAGTTCAGTTTGGTGCATTTTGCGATATACCAGCTCCATAGCAATTTAAGCAGTTTTACTTTGGAGATTGGTATTGGATACACATATCAAATTTATAACATATATTGATCAAATATTTGCACATTACACATCCATACTTCTGGAGCCCTATTAGCGTGTTTATGATACAGTATAAACCTAACACACAGCAATATTAAGGGGGGAGTAGAGGATCTGGGGGGGTAAAGGAGAAGAGGGAGGGGGGGGAGTGGAGGGGGGCGACCTCTTCCAATCTGATATCCTAGGTCAGCAGTTGTAATAGTCTTATGTAACAGGGTTCGACTGGGTTGTTATTATATTGTTTGTTTCCGTTATGCTGGACACGGGTGTCACAGTTTCATCAATATTATATATATTTATGATAATTATCTTGTTAGATATCTGTGGAGTTGGGCATGTCTATACCCATATATTTGTACCATGGTCTCCATATGTTATTGAATCTTTTCAGTGTTCCCCTACTTAGGTATATAAGCCTTATTAGCGGAAGGTCTGACATTATCATATTTTTCCAAATTCGACTCTTGGGGGCTTGTGTAGACATCCATTTAATTACTATTGTGCGTCTAGAGTAAAATAGGTAATTTCTTAGGAGTGCCAGCTGCGTGCCAGCCCATTCCTCATCCTCTCCAAATCCTAGTACACACATTCTGGGGTCTGGGTCCACTGGTATCTGCAACACCCGTGACAATACGCCAGTTACTCTGACCCAGAAACTCGCCACCTTTTGACATGAAAAATTAGGAATCCAATCTCATGAAATGTGAATCTTATAATGCTTACTTATTTGTTGTGGTGGTCCGGGTGTAAGAAACCCCAGACCCCTCGTTCCTCCAGATAGCAAGATAGAACACTTCCAATAGGAATTCAACAATATATATTCGGGACTTACCCGTGTTTCTTGATGACCCAGGTGCAGAGTGCCCCAGGTCCGTCGCTAGAGACCAAATCCCACGGATATAGCAAAAAAGAAACGGCACTGCATCAACCAGGAAAAGAACAAGAGAACTCCGGATACAACATGAATAAATTAAATCACAGCTTTATTAACAATACGCCTGACGCGTTTCAGACCTCCAGGTCCTTAATCATAGGCAAACAAACAGTGTATCAACACATCCCTATATACTACCCTATTACTTAACACCCACGTGATTACTCACATCAATTAGTGAGTAGCCCAATTTGTTAACCCTTGATGGGTATAAATTACAATCCAAAATCCTATTAATAAATATATACATCAAGTGATGGAATCTTACACAAGTGAAACATAAAAAAAATATATACCAATATCCTATAGCATAGATATCATAGCAATATCATATAATATCATAATAAATGTACAATTCCAATGATCGAGAACAAGCCTTATGATCATAAATATATAAATACATAAATAGTCATAAAAACTAGAAAAAAAAAACCTAAAAAGATGAAAATCCAATGGTATTTGAAACATAGTAGCAACATTAGAAGAGATTCTGAAAAAATGAGAGAGTCTACTAGTAATGAAAACATAGTAGCAATAACAACATACAAAGTAGCAAAACTGCAGAGAGTCTTCTTGTGGCATTATTAGCCAGTGTAACAATTTACATCAAAGGCAAATTTAAGCCCTAATGGCTGTCTGGTATCCAATGTGAATATCCACTTTGTTACTTGTTTAATCATTCTCTTATATCTATTGCCTTTTCTGGAATCAATCTTGATACATTGTATCCCTTGTGCTTGTAGCATATTAATATTACCATTGTTACACTGACAGAAATGTCTAGCTATAGGACTATTACTGTCCTTGTTCTTAATAGCTCGTATGTGTTCTCGTATTCACCTTTTGACATGTCCACATTAGATGCCAGAAATCTGCCTGGGGTTCTCGACACCTGGGGCACTCCAGTGTGTTGGTTGGTGACATACGTGATAATCTGTGTGGGGAGAGATATGCTTGGTGTACAATAAAGAATTGCATTACCCTGTGGCTGGCAGACGGGGGCACTCGGGTATGTGACAGGGCTATATCATTCCAGTCCGAGTCAGTGATCGTAGGTATATGTTGGGCCCATTTTTGTATTAGCCTGGTCTGGGTATTGTCGCTGTCAACATTGATCATGGTTGTGTATAGTCGTGAGATTAGATGCCTTTCTGTTCTGTCACTCAGGATTGTGATAATTGGGTGTGTGGTGAGGGTGATATGTAGGGTCTGAAATTCAGATCGCAGACAACATCGCAGTTGGAAATATCGAAACGCCGGTAAACTGGGTATAGCCAGGTGTTGTTGCAGGTCTGTAAGGGAGGGGAATGTGTTGTTGTGGATGATTTGGTAGAAGTAGTGTACTCCCTTGTTTTCCCAGTAGTCCGACGCTCCGAAGGCTGCCAGGACTCGATATTTGTTGTTGTGCCAGAGGGGTTGCTCCCCCAGTACTCCCGATACATCTAGGTATCTGGAGGTCTCCTGCCAAACTCTGTGCATCTGGTCGTGTAGAGCGGTGCCCTTTCCTGGTAGCGTGTTTTTGGGGGACTCGAGGAATATTATGGGCAGTGTTGGTAAGTATGCGTGGAGCATGCCCTCCATATCATATACTGATGGGGGGGGTGTATCCTGTGGGTCAGGTGGTGGTGGAACTACCCAGTCTGTAAAGTATTTAAGTTGGCCGGCTAGGTAGTATAGGTAGAGATCGGGTAGGGCCAAGCCAGCAGCGGTCTTGGGCCTTTGGAGGGTTTTGAATTTGGTTCTGGCACGACCAGAGCCCCATAAGAGCGAAAGGAGCGTGCTCCGCAGATTTGTGAAAAATGTTTTGGGAATCGTAGTGGCTGAGTGTTGGAGGATGTATAGAATCTTAGGGAGGAGGATGATTTTTATTAGGTTTACTCGCCCGAGCAAGTTGATAGGGAATTGCTTCCATATTTTGACTTTGTTTTGGGTCCAATCTAGGAGTGGGTATACATTGCGGTTGAGGAATTCTTCGGGTGTTTTGGTAATGATTATTCCCAAATATTTGAATTCTTGGACTACAGGTACTAGCTCTTGTATTCTCGGGGGTAGAGTGATATTATGATCCAATGGGAATAGTGACGATTTGTTCCAATTGATGTAGAGGCCGGACATGGGGCTAAATTTGGATATCACATTATAGGCTGTTGTGAGTGACTGGTGTGGGTCTGCTAGATATAGAATAAGGTCATCTGCATAGAGGCTAAGGAGCGAGGTTCTGGCTCCAAGAGTAAAGCCTTTGATGTCTTGGTTGGTTCTTAGCTGTATCGCCAAAGGCTCCACAGCTAGTGCGAACAGATATGGGGAGAGAGGGCATCCTTGTCTGGTGCCTCTGCATAGATCGAAGGGTTTAGAGCACGCTCCATTTACCAGTACCGAGGCTTTGGGGCAGGTGTATAGTAGTTTGACCCAATTTATATATTTGGGCCCAAATCCAAATCTATTCATACATTGCCATAGGTAGGACCATTCTACCGAGTCGAATGCCTTTTGGGCATCTAGTGATAGTAGTATTCGGTTGCCTGCATTATCGTGGTCCACCTGGCAGTGAATTAGTGTTTTCCTTATATTAATTGATGTGGATTTTCCGGGGATAAATCCGGTTTGGTCCGGATGTATAATTGTTGTAATTATTTGTTTAATTCTGTTAGCTAGAATTTTGGCTATTATCTTGTAGTCAGTGTTGAGTAGCAAAATGGGCCTATATGAGTTGCAGTCGAGGGTGTCTTTGCCGGGCTTCGGGATCAGGGTTATGTGTGCCTCATACATAGTAGGTGTAAGAGTTTGTTGTTTGGTAAGCTGCTGTATTAGTTTAAACAGTTGTGGGATTAGCCATTCCCCGTATTTCTTGTATATTTCGGCTGAGAGTCCGTCTGGGCCGGGTGATTTACCATTGGTTAATTCTCCAACCGCTTCTGTTACCTCTGATATAGTGATATCTGCTTCTAGCTGGGATTTTACATGATGGGAAAGCTGTGGGAAGGTTATATCTGTGAGGTATCTCTGTAACTGTAGTGGTGTAGCTGAGAGTTGTGATGAATATAAGTTTTGGTAAAAATTGGTAAATGTATGTAGGATCTCCGGTGTATTTGTGACTAGGCCTTTGGTGGGGTCTATTATGGCTAAGATGTTATTGGCATCCTGCGGGCCGTGGGCAAGTTGTGCTAGTAATTTGGCGGATTGATTCCCGTGTTCAAAGTATTTTTTCCTATTGAAGAACATTTTCCGGTGTATTTTTTCCATGTTGGCGGTGTTAAAAAGTGTTTGTGTGGCCCTCCAATCTGCTCTAGTGCGGTCTGTGGGGTTGGCTGTGTATTTATTTTCAGCCTCTAATAGGCGGTTGGATAGGTTTATTTCTGTTTGGGATGCGTTGGTTTTAATGTGTTTGATGGCGGTATTGAGGTTGCCTCTTAGGAAGGCTTTGAAGGCATCCCATTGGATTAGTGGCGAGACTGGGGTGTGGTCTAGTGAGAAATATAGCTCAATCTGTTCTGATATAGGGTCTGGGGATGGGAGGAGGGTTAGCCAAAAGGGGTGAATTCTGCCTTTCCTGGCCAATGAAAATTCAACATCCTGCCTAACCTCCATGCATATAGGTGAGTGGTCAGATATTCCTCTGGGTAGATGGGTTATCCGAGTTACGTATGAGCTGGTCGTTTTGTTTTTGAAAAAGTAGTCGATACGTGATAAGGTGTTGAAGGTAGTTGAATGGCAGGTGAATGCTTTTGTGGTGGGGTTCTGAAGCCTCCAGACATCTGTCCAGTGCATTTCAGAGACCAGTCTGTGGAGTGTTGTCGTTTTGATTTGTTGTGGAGTTGGGAATCTGTCCATGGCATTGTCCATTGTCGAGTTGAAGTCTCCCATACAGATTAATCTAGCTTGTGGGTATTTTAGTATTAGGGGGAGTACTTGACGTATGGGTTGTTGGTTGGCAGGGGGTGGGTCATATACGCCTATCAGTATATATTGAGTTGATTCTATGTCAAGTACCAGGCAAACATATCTCCCCGCTGTATCAGTTTTGACTTCATGTATTTTGAATCTTGTTCTTTTGTTTATCATGAGTGATACTCCTCTAGAGTATGTTGAGTGTGTACTATGGGCTGCCCATACTACCCAGGGTTTCTGGAGATAATGTGTGGTGGTGGGTAAAAGATGAGTCTCTTGTAGACAGATTATATTGGCTTGTGTAGCATTAATTTGGGTTGTTACAGCCAATCGTTTTTGGGGGTCGTTGAGACCACGGACATTCCAAGTAAGAATAGTCAGTGACTTGGTCATATTTGTGTTAGGGGGGTATGGTTTCATGGTAGAGAGTTAGCAAGTAGTTTATGGTTTGTCCGAGGACTTTGTTATGACACCCGTGTCCAGTCTGCATTGTAATTGGGTTATGGTCCTTCTTTTTGTAGAAATGCTTCTTCCTATATCTCACGTCAAGAGGTGTATAGAAGGGGGGGTTAAGGGTGGGGAGGGGAGGGAAGGAAGAGGGAAAGAGAGAAGAGAGGAGGGAATTTTTCATTTTTTTTTTTACATATTTTACCCATAATTCCAGTAAAATTTCCAGAAAAGTTCCAAAATTTTTTTACCATGTTAAAGTACACTTTGTGCTGAAAAAAACAATGCAAGGTTTCCTACTGTAAAATTAGTCTAAAGCGATTAAGGGCAAAATCCTGAAAATTCTTCTGGCAGTTAACGCAAAAAAAAATGAAATTCTCCTGGCAGTGAAAGGGTTAAAGAATACTTTATAATAAACAATACAAAAGACATAAACCCATACACCCTTTGGAATGCACATAAAGCATATTTAAGAGGAATGATAATACAAATCTCATCCACACAAAAAAAACAAAGAGAAAAACAAAGACATAACTTACTCACCCAAATCAGAAAATTAGAATCATCCCATAAAATCGCACAAACAAAACAAACTAGAGACGAACTAGACAAACTAAGACAAGACCTACATAACCTAGATCTATATAAATTTGAAAAACAAAAAGATTACGAGCAATACACTATTCACAAGGAAACCAAACAAGCAAATATTTAGCAGAAAAATTAAAAAAGTCACTCAAAACTAAAATAGCATATATATACAACGAAAAAAATGAAAAAATAAACCCTAAACATATAACAGAAGAATTTAGCAAATATTACCAAAACCAACCTAAAAAATAACAAACAGATACATATACCTACAGAGACAGAAATAAATCAATTCTTACATAAACTAAAATTACCAACAATAACAGAAGAAGACAACAAAATATTGAATAAAGAAATCACAATTCAAGAAATACAATAAACAATCAAAAATCTACAAAAAAACAAATCACCAGGATAAGATGGCTTCATCAACGAGTATTACATAACATACAACCAAATACTAAACCCAAACCTACACAAAATGTACAACAAAACAATTAGATCAGGCAAATTCCCAGAAGAAATGATTCAATCCCTACTAATACCAATTCTAAAACCAGGAAAAGACCCATCAATAATTGCAAATTACAGACCAATATCATTAATCAATTCAGACATAAAAATATACTCAAAAATTTTAGCTAACAGACTATCACTACTCCTACCAGACCTGATAGAGCCAGATCAAGTAGGTTTCATACTACAGCGCCAACCATATGATGCCACAAGAAGAACAATAAACCTTATAAACTGGGTGGAAAATAACAATACAGCTACAGGCTACAGGCTCTTTAGTAGTGACGGATTGCACCTCAATGGTGATGGTGCAACTGTTTTGGGGGAGAAGATGGCTAGGGGGTTGGAGGAGATTTTAAACTAGGTATGGGGGATGAGGGAACGTTTAACTACACAGGGGTAGATAGAGAAGTTAGGGATCTGGGGGCTAGTAACACAACGGAGGGAGGAGAAGGAGGAGGGGGGAGCATAGAGGATAAGGAGGCATGTACGACCATGTATGGAAGTAAAACAATTGATAATCTAAAATGTATGTTTACAAATGCAAGGAGTCTGGCTTTAGGCGACATGTCACTCCAATCTATTTCAGGGTAGTTAAAATCCCCCATAACCAGAACATGCCCCATACCAGCAGCCTTCGCCAACTGCATATGAAGATTCATTTCCACTCTTCCCCGGCATTTTCGGCTTAATACACCACATCCCACAATTAATTTACCTACCTTCTTGCTTCCTGTACACAGTTCCCCACCCTAATGTTTCTGCCGCATCGTTTGCTCCCCCATCTATTCCATCTTTTAAAATTTGGCTTCAATTCCTGTTTAACATACATACATACTCCTCCCTTTCTTATTAACTCGGGTCAGTGTCTAAATAAGGAGTACCCTTCAATTTTACTGTCCAGTCGTGTGTGAATCATAAGTCCATGATTCTGCTATACCCAATTACATCATACCTTTCCTTTAACGCTATTATTTCAAGTTCGCCGTTTTTTCCCTAGTAAGTTGATTTCAAGCCATCCAGAGACTCTCACCCACTCCCTAGAACCTTCAAGCATGGGAGTGATTTTAGCCCACAGCCAGGGGCAATGGGGCTTCTCTACCCAAAGCCACAAGGGGTTCTTGCTCCTTCTCATGGGCGGAGTGGCTTAACTGGCAGCCCCCGGTCCCCCGGGTTGGGTCACAGTTAGCTCATCACTCTGGCTTGGTTGTGTGGGAAGCCTGGGTGTCTGGATGCCCTGGGCCTCCTGTGGGCTCAGGGTAGCCCCCTGATCCTCACGGGCAGCTCATCTGCCATCCGGGGATGTGGGACCCCTTGGTCAAAAGGCTTGCAGTGGACGTGAGGCACAGAAGAAAACATGTTCTATGACACATGGTATTCCAGGTGGTCTCCCATCCGGATTGAGCCAGGCCTGAGCTCTGCTAGCTCCAAGATCAGACAAGTTTGGATGTGGTTAGGTTAGTGGGCGCTGCTGGCCATGTAGACTTCCCTGTAAGGTGATTCTAAGCCATCCAGAGACTCCACCCTCCCTAGAACTCTCAAGCATGGATGACTTCTAGATCCCACCAGCCAGGGCAATGGGCTTCTCTACCTAAAGCCCACAAGGGGTTCTTGGCTCTCACTGTGGCGCGATTCGGCTAACTGCAAGCCCCCCGGTCCGGTGGCCGTGCCCTCCCCTCACTTGGCTTGGTGGGGAGATGCCTGGGTCCGTGGATGCCCATGGCCCCTGGCCGGTTCTCCGGGAGCCCCTGTCCTCACGGGGCAGTTCCTATACGACCATCAGGTTTGTGGCGGGACCCCTTGGTCAAAGCTTGCCAGTGTGAGCGAGGCAGAAGAAACATTTCCTATGACACATGGTTTTTTTAAATTTTCCAGGGTGCGTCTCCCCATCCAGAGACTGACAGGCCGAGGCTGCTAGAGCTTTAAAAACCAAATCAGACCAAGTGTTACCGTATGTGTTTAGGTAGTTGGCCTGAGTCATTAGGTATTCTCCTAAGTTGATTTCAAGACCATCCAGTAACTCTCACCCATCCCTCCAGACCTATCCAAGCATGGTTCGATGATTGTAAGCCCACAGCCTAGGGGGAAATGGGCTTCTCTAAACCCGAAGACCCACAAGGGGTTATTGCTCTCACTGGGCTGACTGTGGCTTACTGCCAAGACCCCCCCTGCGTCCCGGTTGGTTTCACTCCTCCCTCTGGTTAGTCCTAAGTTTGGGGGGAAACCTGGTATATCCGTGGATGCCCCTCGGCACGCTTCCCTGTGGCGTCTCAGGGCAGCCCCCCTGCTCCTCATCGGCGCAAGTATGTTTATCTGCCATTCAGGATAGGAATGTGGGATCACCCCTTGCGTAAAAGCTCACATGCCAGTGGAGAGGTCAGAAGAAAACCCACTTTCTTGAACAACCATGGATTTCAGTGGTTCCCAATCCAAGTATATGACCAGGCCGAGCTGCTTCATTCAAGATCAGACAGTTTCGATTCTTTTGCTGTGGCCTTGTGCCTTGTGCGTCTGGGGCCCTACTCCTCCTGTAAGTTCGGATTTCAAGCCATCGAGACTCTCCCACCCACTCCCTAGAACTTCTCAAGCTGGGATGATCTTAGCCCACCGAGGGAGAGGATCGACATTCTAGCACAAAAAGACAGGGGGCAACTCCGCGGATTCTCTACCCCCCCGAATAGCAACAAGTGCGGTTCTGTTTATGTCACTGGGGCGGTATTTGTGGCGAAATTGAAGCCCCCCCCGCCCCACCTTGGTTAAGTGTTCACGGTTTAGCAATACCCACATCTGGTTGGTAGGCGGGGGGGGACTGGCCGTGTAAGTGGATGCCCATGGCACCACTGGCCTCCCCCGTCGCCCCGGTCCTAAGGGGAGCCCCTGATTCTCACGGGCAGTTATACTCTGCCACTCTTTAGGTATGCTGGGGACCCGTGTCATAAATACAAGCTTGCCAGTGGAGGAGGCACCCGAAGCAGAAGGAAAACACTTCCTATGACAAATGCGAGCCATGGGGTCTCCCACCATTTAGACTACGACCAGCATGAGCTGTTACTAGTTCCAAATCAGACAAGTTTGGCTTTTGTCGGGCTAGGTTAGCTGTGGCCCGGGGCCAACATTAGACATCCCTTTGTAAGTGTTAATTTTCGAAGCAATTCCAGACCGACTCTCCAATTCCCACTCCCAGACAATCCCAAGCATGGGAGACCGACTTAGCCAAACAGCCAGGGGCAAATGGGGCTCTATCCTACAAACCCAGCCCACACAAGGGGTCTGCTCCCACTGGCGATCCTGACAGGGAATGTCTAATGGCCGCAGGCCACACTAACCTAAACACATCCGAACTTGTCTGATCTTGGAAGCTAAGCAGGCTCAGGCCTGGTCAGATCCTGGATGGGAGACCACCTGGAATACCATTTGTCGTAGGAAGTTTTTTCTTCTGCCTCACTCCACTGTCAAGCTTTTGACCAAGGGGTCCCACATATCCTGATGGCAGATAGGAACTGCCCGTGAGGATCAGGGGGCTCCCTGAGACCCACAGGGAGGCCAGGGGCATCCACGGACACCCAGGCCTCTCTCCGACCAAGCCAAGAGGTGAGGGAGGCTAACCGTGACCTAACCGGGACCGGGGGGCTTGCAGTTAGCCACATCCGCCCAGTGGGAGCAAGAACCCCTTGTGGCTTTAGGGTTGAGAAGCCCCATTGCCCCTGGCTGGTGGGCTAAAGTCATCCAATGCTTGAGAATTCTATGGAGTGGGTGAGAGTCTCTGGATGGCTTGAAATAAACTTACAGGGAATGTCTAATGGCCGCAGGCCACACTAACCTAAACACATCTAAACTTGTATGATCTTGGAAGCTAAGCAGGCTCAGGCCTGGTCAGATCCTGGATGGGAGACCACCTGGAATACCATGTGTCATAGGAAATGTTTTCTTCTGCCTCGCTCCACTGGCAAGCTTTTGACCAAGGGGTCCCACATACCCGATGGCAGATAAGAACTGCCCGTGAGGATCAGGGGGCTCCCTGAGACCCACAGGGAGGCCAGGGGCATCCACGGATACCCAGGTTTCTCCCCAACTAAGCC